>OY755239.1:43372074-43694574 GCA_963576725.1 Azorinus chamasolen
TTCAGAAGCTTTTATAAATACAATCCTCATCAACTTTGAAATTGCACTTATGGACATGATATCTTGATCAATTGTGATAACTTTGACAGGCTTGTTCTTGCCTCTACATGGTCCATTCCAATGCAAAATAGTTAACATTTTTCCCAATTTTCCCAAGAGACATCAGATTTTGATTAAAATGCTAAAAATACAAAATTAGGCCAAAAATGCTTTCCAATTACTGAGTTTTACCTGCCAAAAGAATCCCAATGATTAAAATGCATTTTCCCCAATTTGCCAGAAAAAGGCCTGTTATGACCCATTGTGGAAATTCTGACTGTGGAGACGTGCCAAAGTTGGAATTTGAAACAAACACGGAACAGGGAAATGGTGCAAACAGAGCAGACCCTGATCGGACAGCTCCTACAGGAGCTGTCTGATCTGGGTCTGTTCTGTTTGCAAAAGGCATAGAGGGGCAAATTTATGGAGTAAAGTGTTTACTTACTTTTTAGCTTCATATTTACACAAATTTTATACCATAGAGTAAGTAGAGCCAGATCATAGAGGAAGTAGACCCAGATCAGACAGTTCCTGTAAGAGTCATCTGATCAGGGTGTGGTCTGTTTGCTTATCAGTAATATAGATCTAATTCTACAGTTCCTGTTATAACTGCCTTTTGTTCTTATGCCGCTCCAAAAATCAGTTTGCCCTTTCCTCCATGAATACTCCTGTTAATGATGTCATGAATATTAATTACATTCATGGGTTGTAATAGCACAAGTTGTTCCGTGCACAGATAAACCTCTGGGGACTTCCTCCACTTGTAATTAGCCGGATATTGTGATATGACTGAAATACTGTTAAAGCGGAGTAAAACCCGATGAAAACCAAACGAAATCTTTGAAAAATCAGCATTCAAAGTGTTAAAATCTGGTTTTTCATGACTCTCAAGTACTTACCGGTATTTGTCAATAAAGATTCATTAGAAAAAGTATATGGAGCTATGGTGGAAATTGTAGAATCAGACCAATATTATTCCTTAAATATGCCTTTCTATGCCTTTGCAAACAGAGTAGACCTGGATCAGATGGCTCCTATAGGAGCCGTTTCATCAGGGTCTGCTCTGTTTGCTTATTATATAATATAGATATGATTCTACACTTTCTACCATGACCAAAAATTCCTGTGTCAATATTCTTTTATCACAAATTAATCTCATTAATATTCATATTAATATTCATGATGTCATTATTTCTTACATGAATATTCATGGAGTACAGAGTTATGCAAACAGAGCAGACTGATCTGATCATAGAGTTCCTACTGAAATTGATCTGTGTCTACTCTGTTTGCAAAAGTGCAAAAAAGTTGTCTGTATAGGGGAAGATTTAAGGGTTAACTCAAAAGGTTTATGGACTAAGCGTACCATTACCGTAGCTGCTACGTACCATTACCAAATTGTACCATTTTCGGTCTAAGCGTACCATTTACCAAATATATGAAACTGGTATAAATGTTTTTATTATTGTTATATATGAAAACATAAAAAATGTTATTAATGCATTATTTTATCGTAATGTGTTTTAATTGATCATAGTATTGTCATGACACACGGTTACCCGTATCCAACGTATGGCCCATACACCGACTTTCCTAGACAAGAGGAAGATCCTAAATACGGTGTCCTATATCATTCATCCATCCAGCGTGTTGGCTACTGCCAAATCACTTTTTATGTACAGCGAATATCGGAAATGTGTAAACTTTCCACTAAGGGTTTCACTGTGTGGTAATTGCCACGTAGAGTTTAAGTTAACAAAGGTCATATGCATACACAAAAAGTATTTGCAAGCAGGTCAGACCCAAAATAAAACAGCCAGAATGCAAAAACAGGATGAGAAATCGTTTTTGAGACAATTTTTATACTTGAACTTAGCTTCGTTCCAATACCGATATTCCCTTACAGTTTCCACTGTTATATGCCAGTGTGTATTTGGCACGTGCCCATAATCACGTGACATTGGGCCACGCGCTAGTGTGTGAATGCCGATGTGTATTGATAATACGATGCGAGAGAACCCCAAATGGATTGCACTAATCTGATATATTAGCCCAATTATTCCATAAATACACGTTTGCAAACAGAGTAGATCCAGATCAGACGACACCTTTAGAGACTGTCTGACCCACAGGGGACGATTTCGTCGGTCTGCATGGTCTAAAAAGTAAAAACAAATTGATTGGGTCGGCCCCTGTGGTCTGACCAGGGCCTACCATGTCTGGTTATGAAATATAACTATACAATCATGTAGTTTACAAATTACAAAATGTTATCTATAGCCTACATGTCTTTACAAAAAATCAGTTAATAATATACTCATCATATTTTTTTCTTACATGAATGTTTATTGAGTAAACGTTATAAGCGGGTATTTGTTTCCACAGGCCTTAGCTGATGAAATATGTCTAAAATAAGTTAAAATGTCCCTAAATTGGCGTTTTGTAACATTTGGGGCCGAAAAAATAAAGCTTGTGGCGTTTTGAGACAAAGCTGAAATTTCATATATTCTATATAAGAGAAAATAAACACATATTATTTTTATTGTTTTATTTCAGTCCCGGTTACATGTGGTGGTTCTAAACCTAATATAAATGAATAGAAACACTAACTATAGTTACATACAACAGAACACGGACAGAATGGGTGTACGCTTTTTATGCATTTGCAAACACAATAGACCCTGTGTAGACGGCTCGTATAGGAATCATCTGCTGCTGTTTGCTCACGAAACTATATCGGACTCTCTAGTTTCTGTCATGGCCAAAATTCCTATGGCACTCAGCAGCACATTTCTAAAGACTCGTACCCGTTCACGTTTATTAACCCATTACTGCATGAATACACTTTTCTACGTCTCTGCAAACACAGTAGACCCAAAGCAGACGGCACTTGTAAGAGTTTTCTGATTAGGGTCTGCTCTGTTTGCTTATGACAAGTTTACATTTGCCGCGGAGGCCGTACGATTTCTTTCTCTGCGATTTTCCTACGATTTTGTTTGGCATCGTAGAAGTCTACGGGCTGCGATGTTTTGTCTACGATCACCGTACGCTTATTTGTGTATACTGATCGAGCGTATCCGTACGTACGATTTTTTTTTGCTACATTTGTACATGTCCACCGAAAATCGGTCTTTTTCCGCGCGATCCTCGCGCGGCCTCCGTACGATGCCCGTGCGGAGGTCGTACGATGCCTGTAACCACGTGTTTACCGACTGCGGGCTTGCGATTTTAGAAAATATGTATAACTTTTTTATGACAAATCATAGAGGCTACGGCATCCGAGAATCCGTAAGAAAATCGTACGGCGACCGTATGCCTCCGTACGGAGACCGAACTGTGTTGGGGAAACTTGTAACCTGTAGATTTCCTGTATGGCGATGTCAAGAAATCGGCATATTGGGTTCTTACACAGAATCTAATAATAAGTCGGCATATGATGTCCAATACTTGTAATCTTGTAAGAGTATATCTTTAAAACACTGTATAATACATTAGTATAATACTTAAGTGTTATATTCAAATATAATTATGTTTTTTATTATTGGTACGCTCCGTCCAGGAAATGGTACGCATAATCCAGGTACGCTTCGGCAATGGTACGCTTCGTCTATTTTCCACTCAAAACACATAATTGTTTTTATAAAAAAATATTCCTTCCAATGAAGTTTAACAAGTGGAAATTGTATAGGAGCCATTATAGTTTTGATTGGTCAGCCTGTTTGTTTATCCTGTAAAAGCTATTTCTCCGCAATTACTGACAGGATTTAAAATGAATTTGTTTTTACTTGTAGAGAAGCTTCATCATCAGCATTGATATATTAACCCTTTACTCCATGAATATTCATGTGATAAATACTGACATGAATATCAAGTAGATATTTTTTACAACGGCTAATTAACACAAAACAGTTTGGCCATGGCAGAAACTGTAGAATCATAATTATATTGTATCAAAAGCAAACATAGCCGACCCTGATTAGACGACTCCTGTAACAGGAGACATCTGATCTAGGTCTACTCTGTTTGCGAAGGCATAGAAAGGCATATTGATGGAGTCTAGGGTTAACTCTTTCCTCCATGAATACGCCTTTCTACGCCTCTGTAAAAGTCACTTTTTGAAACCATTGTTTGCTCCTTAGGAGCAAATGCTCTATTTATTACAATGGTTTCAGAACTACAAAATTCTAAATTTTTCCTTTTCTCTAGTTATTGCTCCTTTTTGATAGATTTATTCAAAGAGGCTGGGTCTAAAAATAGCATATGAGGGAATGGGTTAACACAGTATTTTTTACCATGACAGAAAGTAGAATCAGATCTACATGTATATATAAACTCCATAATTATACAAACAGAGGAAAGCCTGATCAGATGAGTCTTTCTGACTGGGTCAACTCTATTTGCAAAAGTCTCTATAAGGTAAAGGGTTAACCCTTTTCTTCATATAAAACACCTTGTAATGCATGTGCTAACAGTAGACCTATATCAGACAGCTCCTGTAGGAGCAGTCTGATCTAGGTCTGCCGTGTTTGCTTTTGAATTTCTAAAAAACCTGACTGTAAGATTTCTACCAGTACCAAACAATACTGTGCACATGTCATTAAAAATTCAGCTAATAAATATTCATGACATCATTATTTCGTTCATGAATGTCGAGTAAAGGGTTAAATAAAGAGTTAACCCTTTGAACGCACTGTCATATTTTGCAAACAGTCTAGAACCAGATAGAGGACTAGGAGTCCTCTGATCAGGGTCTGCACTGTTTGTCATTCAAAATCCTCTAGCAGGTTTAAGTCTTTCATACTGAGTGGACTCTATAGGTAAATGCTGATAGGCTATTCCACTCTGAAAATTCAGGGTTGAAAAAGGGTTAATTCAGGATTTTAGTGTAACCCCAAGATTCTTTGTGTCAGCCAGTTCATGCATGACTTCAGTATCGCCCGTTTTGTTCATATCTGTCTGATAAATTGATATAATTCAAACAAGTGAATAAAAAAGCTAGCATTTTATGACAATAAATTGCTTTGAATATTTCATAACCTTTATATCAAATAATCGCCACACATAAAAAAGAATACCCAAGGGAGGAATTGAATAAGGTAGGGTTTCTAATTTTTCACATGATATTACCCAGGTACAGTAAAACCCTCTAAACTGGAATTCTAATAGAGAGGAATTCAGATATTTTTATGTAGGTGGCTGCGTAATGCAGGGTGAACGTCATGCAGAAAGTTACTAGAGGAAACAATCCTTAGGAGCCCTTTGATCTGGGTCTACTCTGTTTATCAAGGTCTCATATTCTGTTTCCTGCACATGAAGGGTTAAAACAAATTTGATATATTATTCAGTCAATAATTTCTTTTAATATCACACCATCATGATACAGCATCTAACCAAGCATATCAGCTGGCCTTCAAGTTGGGCTTCAACTCTTCACCTAATGAATATTTATGTAAGAAATAATTTTATGAATATTTATTACCTTAGTTTCGTTTTTTAAAACGGCACATGAACACGGAAATATTTGGCCAGGTCAGATCAGCAGCTATAGATAGATTAGATCTATATTTTCAATAAACAAACAGAGCAGACCTAGATCAGGCAGCTGCTGTTGGAGCTGTCTGATCTGAGAGTCTGGACAGTTTACACTCTTATCTAATTGTCGTCTTCAAAGTTTGTTGAAGGCTACAAATTCTTAACCCATTCCCTCATATTGACGACTTTTGACCACTCTTGACGACTCTTTAAAAGTCACTTTGTGAAACTATTGTGATAAATACAGCATTTGCTCCTATAGGTGCAACTGCTCTTTTTATTACAATGGTTTCAAACTTCAAAATTCTAAAAATTTCCTTTTCTCTAGATAATGCTCCTTTTCGGTTGATTTATTCAAAGAGGTTGTATCTAGAAATAGCCTTTTAAGTAATGGGTTAACTGTTTTCCTAATGAACATTTAATGCAGAATTGTCACTTCATGAAGTTTTATTAACATATTTTTATGCCCCCGCCTTTAGGCGATGGGGGCATTAAGTTTTACCCTTGACCGTCCCGTACGTCCGTCCGTCCTCAAAATCTTTCGTCAAAGATTTCTAGGCCTGTGTAAGCTGGAGTGATTTGATATTTGGTCTGAAGCATAATCATAGTAAGTTGTACCATGTCTCCCCTTTCCAGGTCTGTGTTTCATCTACTTTCTGTTTGCCAGCGGGGGCATCCGTGTCCCATGGACACATTTTCTTTTATTTATAATGTGAAATGTCAAGGGATTTTTTGTTTAGACAAAAACTGTAGGATTAGATCTAGTTCCATCAGCGGACAGAGCAGACACTGATCATATGGCTCACTCAAGAGCTGTCTGGTCTACTATGTCTACTATGCTTGTGAAGGCATTAACCAAATTTCCTTCATAGGCTATTTTTAGACCCAACCTCTTTGAATTAATCTACCGAAAAGGAGCATTTACTAGCGAAAAGGAAAAGTTTAGAATTGTGTAACCATTGGAACCTATAGGAGCAAATGCTCTATTTATCACAACGGTTTCATAAAGTGACTTTTATAGAGGCATAGAAAGGCGTATTTATGGAGGAAAGGGTTCAAAGAAATTGTTACTATGAGGAAAAGGGGTATTGTTCCATGGCATTCCTACAACCCTGATCAGAGTCCAGCAGTTGCTAGGCGACTCATCTAAACTGTTCAAATAGGTAAAACTTAATATATAAAATGTATAAAAACTACTGTCAAATTGTTAATTTTGAACGTCGGCAAAACAGTGATTACATAATATATAAACAGCTTGGATCAAGATTTTGGTGTCTCATTAGGACTCAAACTGATTGACACTTTGAATGTAGTTTTGCAAAGAAATGAGAGAAATTTTATTTGAAGAATTGAAGCAGTCGGCGATTGTTGCAGACAAAAGTTACTAAAAAATGCAAAGAGTTAAAATCATAAAACATCATGTATTATTGATTTGGGGTTCAGTTTACTGCTCATCCGCCTGTTGTACAGGTGTCTATCAGGTTACAGGTTATCCCTTTACTCCATTAATACGCCTTTCTACACCTTTACAAACAGAGTAGACCTTGAATGTAAGGCTCTTGTAGGAGCCGTCTGATCAGAGTCTGCTCTGTTTGTTTTTGGAATAATATAGATTTAAATGATATTGATGATGTTATCATTTCGTACATGAATATTCAATGAGTAAAGTGTTATTTAATACAAAAATTAAATTACGGTACATGTAATATTTTTAATTCTTTGAATGAGGAATTTTCAAAATGGAATGGTCCATCATTGTTTAATGGTAGAGTCAGCATGAAATACTTAACCCTTTCCGCCATGAATATTCCTGTAAGAAATAATGACATCATAAATACTAATTAGATTAATGTCTTAAAATAGCCGATAGACACATGATTTTTTGTCCATGACAGAAACTGTGTAATCGTATTTATAACATAACACGTGGCTTCAGCGTGACGTAACACTATCATTTATTTTTTGATAATCATGGGCATATAATCACTAGTGAATAACATTCGAACGACCGAATGACATTCGAACGATTCATACGCGCTGTAAAAACAAACAAACTGGCGGACGGTGGTCGACCTACCTGTCCACGATTGAGTCACGATAGATGACAAAGGATTGTTGGCACTTGCGCTTTAATTTCGATAAAATAATACAAATTGTAATCGCTGTCAGGAATCATATACAAAATGTATGCCAAAAAAGACCTACCAGCTACTCGGACCCATACAATCAATTCTACATTTAAATTAAAATGCCTCCTCAACTTTGCATTTTCTTCACCGCATGTCCTTTTGTTTATGCAGATTTCTACTCATACAAATATCTCATCAATCAACAACAATAGTCATCTGAATCCAGCACAGCACAAACATATTTCAAATATGCTATACTCACTAACTCAGCTGATCGCGAAAATCTTCCTACTGTTCCAACACATTTTATGCAGCAGTTCGTACTGAATCTTTTGTCCATTTCAAACATTTTCACTGAACTTGAATCGAGATTTTTTTTTCCGGTGGAAATGTCCATGTCCATGTGTATACATACAACACTAATGAAGGGCTTAATATACCGAAACGAAGGCGCATTTCGAATCCCATTGACAGTGAGTGTCGGACGTGTTGGCGACTGTATTGTAGGTCTTCATGTAAATGGCGCGCTTTACATAGACACATGTTGTGTACAATGACGTCATAATGTGACGTGTTTGTAACTATGTATGTCAAAACTGTAACTCAAAAATTATTTTGACGTGTTTCTGTATGTTTTTGTATCATAAACTATCACAGTTAAATTGAATACCAGAGAGGTCTGAATTAGATCCTGGTTGATATGACAGTAAGTAAAAAATAAAGTTGGAAAATTTGGACCTACTTTGTCCCAGTTACCTAGCGAACCTAATAACACCTTTCATTCATCATTTCTATATGTAAGGAGAATTTATAAAAATCCACGTTACTGCTGAAATATTGGCTGCAAATAACATTTGTGTGTGTTATGTTATAAATAGGATCTTGCATTCGTGTTCATGATTATTGGATTTATTAAATTCGTCTTTTTAAAACGATAAAAAACTCGCTAAAGCTCGTTTTTTATCGTTTTAAAAAGACTCATTTAATAAATCCAATAATCAAGAACACTCATGTAAGATCCTCTATCTATATTATATCATAAGCAAACAGAGCAGACCCTGATCAGAGGCATCTTATCTAGGTCTACTCTGTTTGCAAAGGCGTATTGATGGAGTAAAGGGTTACATTTGCTAGATGAATTTGAATGAAAAAAGTGCAAACCCAGATAGGAGCCCTTTAACCCTTTCCCTGTTCTATATTTAGGCCAATTTTCAGTACCTACTGAATATTCATAAACGAAATTGTTATAAAGAATTCTTGAAGGTGGAACATTGTAGACATATTAGAAAGTAAAGAAACATATCTATCAAATTCTGTTAGCAAACAGAGTAGACCCTGATCAGACGGCTCCTCTAGGAGCCGTCTGATCTGGGTCTACTCTGTTTGCAAATGCGTGAAATCACGTTTATATGAGGGAAAGGGTTAATCTGAGTTTTCAATGTTTGTAAATGCCAATACACTCATTTCATGCATACCATATGTCACTATTTCATTGCAGTTGTTGATCTGGCCAGTGGTTGGGATTTGTACAATTGAGTTTAAAATTTGCCTAGCAAAAATAAATCCTTGTTGTACTAATCCGGCCGTTTTCAAATAACTTGGATCCAGTTGAGATGCCGAGTAACTCATTGTCACAACAGGATGCAGGCTGTTTGATTGTGGGTGATTTAGGTTTCCCAAACCAAGATTCAAGTTTGAGCAGACCAATTTTTTTAGCATGAATAGGGTTTGCAAACAAACAGTGCCACAGAGACAAGAGGCAATATTAATTGTTAGGCTGAATAATTTAGAACGACTAATGCCCAAACACTGAAATACTGTAACTATTCCAAATATTTAGACAAATGTAGATGAACAAAACAGTATAGATCCAAATCAAACTGTTCCTGAAGAAATAGTTTGATCAGGGTCTGCACTATTTGATAATCCAACTGTTTAATTTAAAGCTTTCAAAACAATGCTGAATTCTCTGATTCAGCTTTACACTCAGGTGGAGGGAGGAAGTCTGGTGTATGATTATTTAGAGTAAATGTGATAAAACTGTATCACTTATGAGGTTGGGAGTTATTCATAATACATTCTGAAGCATTTTGCCTGTCATTGAATGATATTTTGGATAAATTAAGATATGGACAATCTGTCAAAGAAGCTTTTAGAGACTCACTCAGAAAACCATGTAGACTAAGTTCTTTGACATTGAGTGGCAAAATATGACACTCAGGAGACACAGGTGAACGATTATCAAATGTCTTGACAAGTTTCATGGCATTATTGACTGTAATGAATGTTATGTTTTCAACAATGAGTAATAGCCAATTTATTTCTTAATAAGTCTGCAAAAGCAAGTAACTTACTACAATGAAATTAGCTTGCAATTTATAAATGTGTTTTAAGCTGTCACAGTTTTAATTGCTTATTTAAATGCCATATATTCTCAGTCTTGGACTTGGAAATTGTTGACACAAGTAAATGTATATACTGAGTCTGTGTATTTTTAAATTCAGTAAATGTTTAACCCTTTCCCATATATAAACGTGTTTTCACGCATTTGTAAACAGAGTATATCCAGATCAGACGGCTCCAAGAGGAGCTGTCTGATCAGGGTCTGCTCTGTTTGCTAGTGGAATTTGATAGATCTGTTTCTTTACTTTCTAAAATTGCTACAATATTCCATCTTCCATATTTCATTATAACTGTTTTTCCATGTATATTCAGTAGTATTGAAATTTGGACTAAATATAGAACACGGAAAGGGTTAAGAGGTAAATCCTGATAATAATGTATGAAGGTACGTGATTGTAAATAGAGACGTTCAGTAAGCCCTTTGGTTTGATCTACACAGATGACAATAGAGAGCTTCAGCAGGAAGCCTTGATCTACACAGTTAACAATAGAGAGCTTCAGCAGGGAGCTCTTTGACTTGACCTACACAGTTGACAATAGAGAGCTTCAGAAGGAAGCTCTTTGGCTTGACCTACACAGTTGACAATAGAGAGCTTAAGCCGGAAGCCCTTTGGTTTGATCTACACATATGACAATAGAGAGCTTCAGCAGGAAGCCCATTGGTTTGATCTACACATATGACAATAGAGAGCTTCAGCAGGAAGCTCTTTGGTTTGATCTACACAGTTGACAATAGAGAGCTTCAGTAGGAAGCCCTTTGGTTTGATCTACACAGTTGACAATAGAGAGCTTCAGCAGGAAGTCCTTTGGTTTGATCTACACATTTGACAATAGAGAGCTTCATTAGGAAGCCCTTTGGTTTTATCTACACAGTTGACAATAGAGAGCTTCATTAGGAAGCCCTTTGGTTTGATCTACATATATGACAATAGAGAGCTTCTGCAGGAAGCTCTTTGGCTTGACCTACACAGTTGACAATAGAGAGCTTCATTAGGAAGCCCTTTGGTTTGTAAAATTGATCTACAACTAACAACTGAAAGCTTATGTTCATTAGCAACCCTTTGGTTTGATCTGCCCTGTTGACAATGGAGAGCTACAGCAGCAAGTCAGGAGGCTTCATTAGCAACTTCACTTGCCCTTTGATTTGATATACACAGTTGACAATTGAAGGCTTCAGTAGCAAGCTTTTTGGTTTGATATAAACAGTTGACAATTGAGAGCTTCAGTAGCAAGCTTTTTGGTTTGATATACACAGTTGACAATTGATGGTTTCAGTAGCTCAAGCTTTTTGATTTGATATACGCAGTTGACAATTGATGGCTTCAGTAGCAAGCTTTTTGGTTTGATATACACATCTATGACAATTGATGGCTTCAGTAGCAAGCCCTTTAGTTGATATACACAGTTGACAATTGAGAGCTTCATTAGCAAGCCCTTTGGTTTGATCTACTAGGTTGACAATTGATGGCTTAAGTAGCAAGCCCTTTTGTTTGATATACATGGTTGACAATTGATGGCTTCGAATTCATTAGCAAGCCCTTTGGTTTGATATACATGGTTGACAATTGATGGCTTCGAATTCATTAGCAAGCCCTTTGGTTTGATATACATGGTTGACAGTAGGGAGCTTCATTAGCAAGCCCTTTGGTTTGATATACATGGTTGACAGTAGGGAGCTTCATTAGCAAGCACTTTGGTTTGATATACATGGTTGGCAATAGGGAGCTTCATTAGCAAGCCCTTTGGTTTGATATACATGGTTGGCAATAGGGAGCTTCATTAGCAAGCACTTTGGTTTGATATACATGGTTGGCAATAGGGAGCTTCATTAGCAAGCCCTTTGGTTTGATATACATGGTTGACAGTAGGGAGCTTCATTAGCAAGCACTTTGGTTTGATATACATGGTTGACAATAGGGAGCTTCATTAGCAAGCACTTTGGTTTGATATACATGGTTGACAGTAGGGAGCTTCATTAGCAAGCACTTTGGTTTGATATACATGGTTGGCAATAGGGAGCTTCATTAGCAAGCCCTTTGGTTTAGTATACATGGTTGGCAATAGGGAGCTTCATTAGCAAGCCCTTTGATTTGATCTATGTGGTTGACAATAGAGAGCTTCATTAGCAAGTCCTTTGATTTGATCTGTGTGGTTGACAATAGGGAGTTTCAGCAGCAAGCCCTTTGGTTTAATCTTCATGGTTGTCAATAGATTAAACTTTTGCATGATTCCGCCTTTAACTAGATCTTCAATGTTTACAATAGAGAGTTTCAGCAGCAAGCCCAAATTGAACTTGATCTATAGTGTTGAAAGAAATGAACTTTTACAAGAAGCACTTGTATTGTATGTACAAAGCTTGATGTATATAATATATTGAAAATAAAGACGTTTTGTGGGAAGTGCTTTATCTTGATCTGTAATGTTGGCAACAGAGGACTTTTGCCAGAAACACTTTAGTGTGATCAATAATGTTGATAATAGAGCTTTAACAGGAAACCCTAGAGCTTGCTCTTTAAGATACAATAAAGAGCTTTTGCAGGACGCCCTTTAGCTAGATCTAAAATGTTTTAAATAAAAAACGTTTTTCTGCAGGAAGCCCTTTAGCATTATCTATAATGTTGGCAACAGAGAGCTTTTGCAGGATGACCTTGAGCTTGATCTGTAATATTGGTAACAGGTTTTGCAGGAAGCTTTGAGCTTGAGCTAATATGTTGGCAACAGTAAGCTTTTTCAGGAAGACCTTAAGCACGAGCTGTAATGTTGGCAACAGAGAGCTTTTGCTGGATGCCCTTGACCTTAATCCGTAATGTTGGCAACAGTGAGCTTTTGCAGGAAACCTTGACCTTGATCCGTAATGTTGGCAACAGAGAGCTTTTGTAGGAAGCCATTGAGCTTGAGCTATTATATTGGCAACAGAGGGCTTTTGCAGGAAGCCATTGAGCTTGAGCTATAATGTTGACAACAGAGAGCTTTTGCAGGAAGCCATTGAGCTTGAGCTATAATGTTGGCAACAGAGAACTTTTGAAGGATGCCCCTGACCTTGATCTGTAATGTTGGCAACATAACTTTTGTAGGAAGCCATTGAGCTTGAGCTATTAGATTTGCAATAGAGGGCTTTTGCAGGAGGCCATTGAGCTTGAGCTATAATGTTGGCAACAGAGAGCTTTCAAAATTTGAAGGATTGCCCTTGACCTTGATCTATAATGATAAAAATAAAAGCCTTTTGCTGGAAGCCCTTTTACTTGACTGATCTGTTTGACATGAGTAAGCTTTGGAAGGCCAAGCCCTAAAAATTGGCCTGATGTACAGTTTTGACTATAGAAGGTTTTGACAGCAATCCCAATAGCCTGATGGTCTTCACTAAATAGAAAGGAGTCCTTTAACTGTATCAACACTACCTGCTAGTTCAGTTCAGATTATTAACCACATACATTAGAACCTGTCTTAATCAACCTTTCATAATTATATTAATCACAGGAGTCTTAAAAAGCAGGTGGTTGCTTAATGCAGGGCAAAAGTATTGCAGAAAGATCCAGTAGGAGCTTTCTGTGTTACTTTTGACCTGCATTAAGCTACCACATGTTTTAAAGACTGAGATGTAGACCTCTTTTTAATGGTTGCTTAAGACAGATTCGACTGTACTTTGAAGATTATTATTGTTGGTGGCTGATATTAAATAAACTCTTAGTGCACAAAGCATTTTTATATCTTTCTTAATTGCAACATGGATATTTGTCTGTTTGGTGTCAGACTGACAGATTGTCAAGTAATCAAGTTCCAGTAAAGTTCTCTGTCAGATCGTATGACCACATTCTCAATACTGCCACTGGCTGACTTAGTCCAGTAGATTTATTGGTCTGGAATGAAAGGAATGGGTTGGAGAAAATAGAAAGGAGAACACTAACAGCCTGTGGCTGGAAGATAAGGACAGAAAGATGTTGCCCGATCTGATTGTACTCCTGGAAAATCACAGAGATCAGGTTTTGTCATAGTAATAGCATTGATAATTTAATCGTAGACTAATCAAAATCAATTATAATGTATATAAATGTTGAAACTCATGTTGGGTGATATTGGCCCTTGTAAAAATCAATATAATTAATGGCAATTTTTGTTGAACATGCTTGACCTGGTCAGCTTGATTCAGTTCCTATAGTGATGGTTGAGTGTATGGGTGTGTTCATCAGTGTGAACTCACAAACATAATTTTATGCTTTGACCCTTTACCCCATAAATACATCTTTCTACGCCTTTGCAAACAGAGTAAATCCAGATCAGATGGATCGTGTAGGAGCTGTCTGATTAGGGTCTGCTTTGTTTGCTTATGATATAATATAGATTGACTGTTATTGCCCTGGCCAAAAATATTTGTGTCCATGTTTTATTAATCAATTAATCTTAATTAATATTCATGCTGTCATTATTGCTTTGAATGAATATTCATGGAATAAAGGGTTGAGGATGTGGCTAATTAATACAGAAGAAATGTTATGTTTTCATTCAGTGACCACTCAACACTTTCCGTTTCATGTTTTTTTTCAAAATTTCTTCACCCCATTAATATTCAAGCACAGAATCAAGACAAAATTGGACCATGGAAAGCTTAGGGCATAATCTGTTCACTGTTGTAGAAACTGCATAATCAAATCTATAAATTTCCTTACGCAAACAGAGCAGACCCTACTCAGATAGCTCCTATAGGAGCTATCTGACCTGGATCTACTCTGTTTGCAAATGCCTGAAAAGGTGTTTATATGAGGGAAAGGCTTAATCCTTTCCCTAATGAACATTGATGCTTGAATTGATTGGTTTGTGAATATTCATTACTTTTCAAGAGAATTTTGGCATAGACAAAGCTGTGGAATCTGATCTATATATGTAAGCAAACAGAGCAGACCTTGATCACTGATAAGGCAGGTCCTACAGGAGTCAACTGATCTAAGACTGGTGTGAAAAAGTGTTTATAATTGAGGGTAGGGGGTGATTTCTGGATTTGTAGAATTCTTTCATGACTCTACTTTACTCTAAGAACGCGTTTCTACACCTTTACTCTAAGAACGCGTTTCACCACCTTTACTCTAAGAACACATTTCTACACCTTTACTATAAGAACGCATTTCTACACCTTTACTCTAAAAACGCGTTTCTACACCTTTACTCTAAGAATGCGTGTCTACACCTTTACTCTAAGAATGCGTTTCTACACCTTTACTCTAAGAACGCATTTCTACACCTTTACTCTAAAAACGCGTTTCTACACCTTTACTCTAAGAATGCGTTTCTACACCTTTACCCTAAGAACGCGTTTCTACACCTTTACTCTAAGAACGCATTTCTACACCTTTGTAATGAGAGTAGATCTAGACTCAGATCAGCTTGTCAATTAGCTTGAATTATTTAGTGGCATAATTTTTATACGTGGCCCTGTCTGTCCGTTCTTTCGTTTGTACGTTCGTTCGCTCATCCATCAACATTTTGTTTGTCCGCTGTTTTCTCTGAAAACATATTTGACTGATATTGATGATACTTCACTAAAATGTTTAATGCATCAAGATCTGAAGCCGAGTTGATTCTGAGGTTCATTTGATTTGTCGTTTCGGAGTTATGGCCCTTGCACTTAAAAACATAATGGAAATATTTGCAAATATGAGGATGGTCGTAACTTTTTCATTTTAAATGATATTAATACTTCAATTTTTTTATATGATATTACCTTTAAACCCTTTCCCTGTTCTATGTTATTCCAAATTTCAATACCTACTGAATATTCATGGACAAAATAGTTATAATGAAATATGGAAGGTGGAATATTGTAGCCATTTTAGAAAGTAAAGAAACAGAGCTATCAAATTCCATAAGCAAACAGAGCAGACTATAGGACTATAGGAGCCATCTGTTCTGGGTCTACTCTGTTTGCAAATGCGTGAATACATGTTTATATGAGGGAAAGGGTTAATATGGATTTTTACATATATTGCGGGTTTTTTGATATGTCATTTTATTTTAAAGTTATGGCCCTTGAACTTTGTGTGTTCGTTGCTTTGTTTGTCGTTCAACTTTGTCGGTTTGTCTGTTGTTTTCTGGGAAAACTATTAAAAGATATTAACTTCACACAAATGTTTTATGCAACAAAATCTGAAGCTGAGTTGATTTGAGGGTTCAATCAATATGTCGTTACAGAGTTATGGCCCAGGCACTTTACAAAAATCTGCAAATATGAGAATGGCCATAACTTTTTTATGCCCCCGCCTTTAGGTGGAGGGGGCATTAAGTTTTACCCTTGTCCGTCCGTCCGTCTGCATGTTTGTCCGTCCGAAATGTTAGTAAAGGATTTCTTTGCTTGTGTAATGTGGAATGATTTGATATTTAGTCGTAAGCATTATCATAGTGAGTTGTACCATGTCTCCCCTTTTCAGATCTGTTGTTCATCTACTTCCTGTTTGCCGACACTTTGATTGAATTTTGGTGATTGTTTAATGACAATTTTTCGTCAAAGATTTCTTCCCTTGTGGAAGCTGCAATGATTTGATATTTGGTCTGAAGCATAATCATTATCAGTTGTACCGTGTCTCCCCTTTTCTGATTTGTCGTTCATCTACTTCCTGTTTGCTGGCGGGGGGCATCCGTGTCCCATGGACACATTTTCTTTTATTATTTAATAAGATATTCACTTCAATTTTTTTATGCCCCCGTCTTTAGGCGATGGGGGCATTAAGATTTACCCTTGTCCCTCTGTACGTCCCATACGTCCGTACGTCCATCCTCAAAATCTTTCGTCAAAGATTTCTTGGCTTTTGTAAGTTGGAATGATTTGATATTTGGTCTGAAGTATAATCATAATGAGTTGTACCGTGTCTCCCATTTTCAGGTCTGTGGTTCATCTACTTCCTGTTTGCCGACACTTTGATTGAATTTTGGTGTTTGTATAATGATAAAAAATTTCGTCACAGATTTCTTGGCTCGTGTATTCTCGAATTATTTGATATTTGGTCTTAAGCATAATCATAGTGAGTTGTACCGTGTCTCCCCTTTTCAGGTCTGTTGTTCATCTACTTCCTGTTTGCCGGCACTTTGAATTTTGATGATTGTTTAAAAACAAAAAATTTCGTCAAAAGATTTCTAACCTTGTGTATGCTGGAATGATTTGATATTTGGTCTGAAGCATATTCAAAATATTAGCTTATAGAAAATTATTGTGTCGCCTGCATTTCACAGAGGAAGCATATATATTTCCTTCCAAAATGAGGAAACATGTTGAGTTCCTGATGTCACAAACTCCTCCGTCAGTTTGAAAGTTATTCAGTGTATAAGTGGTATACATAATAACTATAAATAGTAGATGTGCAACATTCAATTTTCATGTGTTTAGTGCTGGGATTTGCAGAATTATCTCCTCTTGAACTTTGTTTTTTTTGTCATTTTGGCATAAATCATGGGTAGTTGGTGTCGCAAACTTCTCCTTCAATTTTAAAGTTACTGAATAACCACGATTGGTAGATGTGCAAGGCACAATTTTCATGTGTTTAGAGCTGCACATTGCAGAATTATCTCCCCTTGAACTTAGTTTTTTTTTGTAATTTTTGCATAAAACATGGGTTGTTGGTGTTGCAAACTTCTCGTTTAGTTTTAAAGTTATTCAATGTATTTGAAGTATACATAATAACCATGAATAGTAGATGTGCAAGATGCAATTTTCATGTGTTTAGCACTGGGCATTGCAGAACTATCTCACCTTGAACTATGATAATTTTTTGTCATTTTGGCATGAAATTTGGGTAGTTGGTGTCACAAACTCCTTCAATTTGAAAGTTATTGAATTGATTCTTACCATACATAATAACCATAAATAGCAGATATGCAAGACACAATTTTCATTGGCATTACGAATTATCTCCCTTTGAACTTTGAGTATTTTGTGTTTTGGTCCCGTTACATGGGTAGTTGGTGTCACAAGCTTGACTTTGCAATGCAAGCTGCCGTGCGGGGATATTCATTACCTTTAGTGATAGTTCTAGTTGAGCCAGGCTAATGAGGAGCCAAACTGTTTGACACTCTAACCATGGTTTTTGAGAAAAAAAAACACTGAAGAAATTCATTTGTTTAATTAGCAGCAGACGACTACTTTTGCAGACTAAAATTACTTTCGGCTGCCAAGAATCAACCCTTACAATGCTGACTTTTCAAATGGACTACAGTATTCCTAAATTCAAACAGGTCAAGCTTATGGTTAATATTTAGGGTGTTTTTTTTTAAGAAAAGTGCAAAATGACAAACAGCGCAGACCCTGATGAGAGTGATCCTTTAGGAGCCCTCTTATCTGGGTCTGCATTGTTTGCAAATTCCCTCCTAGGCTATTGTTAGACCCAACCTCTTTGAATAAATCTACCGAAAAGGAGCATTTAGTTTGAAACCATTGTGATAAATAGAGCATTTGCTCCTACGGAGCTAGTGATAAGAGCAAATGCTCTATCATATTGGTTTCAAAAATGACTTTTTGCAGAGGCGCCGAAAGGTATTTAGTGCCACCATTGTGATAAATAGAGCATTTGCTTCATAGGAGCAAATGCTCTATTTATCACAATGGTTTAAAAAATTACTTTTTGCAGGGTGCCAAAAGGTGTGAGTAGGAGGGAATGGGTTGATTCGCGTCTGGTGTGGAACTACATCTGTCACTGTCACATGCTATTTTTTGGATAGACACAGAATCTCCAGTCGAAACGATGCTTTATATGGGAAAAGTCTTGACAAACAGACTGGAAAAGGCGAGAAACATTAAGTTACCTCTCCCGGTGATGGTCTGTTCAATATTCAGTATATTCATTGGATCTTTTTCCAAATTAGTCTAATCATTTGTTTTAATAATATCACGAAGATTGACAGAGTTTGCTTACACAGTGATAGCTGGGCCCTGGTCCCATAAATAATGCACCAGTAATTAGAGAATTCTTTTAAACAATATGAAGCTGAATGCTAGCCGAATGCCCATCTAATTCATTTTATATGGCAGCTCGGCTAAATTCTGTGTGTGAGCAATTGGAATTGTCTGATTATAACACATGGATAGTCGATGATTGCTAAAGCCAATGATGCATCTCTTCCCATCAGTGAGGAACCCTTTTGTAATAGCCGAAAAATGCCACATTGAAAATTGGTCCAGCTTTTTATTTTGTAGAATACTTGGATCACATTGTGTGATGTCCATTTTTTTTATCAAAGTTAGATAACTTCGGACAAGGATGGATTGTCAGCTGATAGAGAACCTGTTTTATCCCTGTACTCTATTAATATGCCCTTTGCAAACAGAGTAGACCCAGACCAGTGACTCCTGTAGGGTCTGCTCAGTTTGTTTATGAAATAATAATGATCGGACTCTACATTGTCATGAAAGAAAGAAAAAAAAACTTGTTAATAATGAAGTTATAAAATTCAGTCAAGTAATATCCGTGATGTCATTATTTCTTACATGAATATTCATGGAGTAAAGGGTTATAGAAAAGATTGTAATTGAACCCTGCAGTCAGTTAGACAGAGGTGATAGGTTTAATGATTCTAGACTGGGATAAAAGGTGTTAGTCATTTATCTATTGAGTTTCCATTTTTCTCTCTCAATTTTTGCCAGGGCTTAGGTCATGTAATACTGACATTTGGATTTCCACAGTGCCGGTAC
Source organism: Azorinus chamasolen (assembly GCA_963576725.1). Lineage (NCBI taxonomy): Eukaryota > Metazoa > Mollusca > Bivalvia > Cardiida > Solecurtidae > Azorinus > Azorinus chamasolen. Next base: position 43,391,845 of record OY755239.1, read on the forward strand.
CTGCATTCTGGGAATCACTTCTGAACAGGAAGATTTATTGTATTTATCCTTAATATTTGGACACCCGGTCTACTCATTTCACTAGTTTGTATTACAGTAAAAACTCAATTATTCAAACTCCCAAATTTATATGCATCATTATTGATATTGAAGACAGGTGGCAGCTTAATGCAGGATGACAGTCAAGCAGAAAGCAGCTCTCCGAACCTACTGCATGACTACCACCCAGAATTAAACAGTCACCTGCCAAAAAAGTGTAGATTCTTCTTCACTGATATTTTGTGAATTTAATGTACCGAATAACCCTTTTCCAATCGAATATTCATACAAGAAATAATGACATCATGAATGATTTTTATACGACCACCTAATAAAGTGGTCATATATTGGCGTGGCCCTGTCCGTCCGTTCGTTCGTTCGTCAACATTATGTTTGTCTGCTCTTTTCTCGGAAAACTATTTGACGGATATATATTAATGAAACTTCACACAAATCTTTAATGCATCAATATCTAAAGCTGAGTTCAGGTTTTTCCTCAGATATTAAAGGCATGTCACATGCAACATGCCTATATGTCAAAATATCTCTTGCAACATTCTATAATTTTCAAAGGACTTTTATAAATATTACAACTTAAATTTTGAGCTACTTTAAATGCCCTCATTCATAATTACTATAAACTTTTGTGCTGTTTATTATCAGATTTGTATGAAAACCATTTCAATTTGATAACAAAATGCCTATTTATGGATAAATACCGGTAGTTTTATTTGTTATATTAAAACCAGATTTACTTGTCAGATGCAACATGCCTTCATAAATTTCTGGGGAAAACCCTGGCTGAGTTTATTCTGAGGTTCAATTAATTTGTTGTACTAGAGTTATAGTTTTATATGATATCACCCTAATATAGATTTTCACATATATTGCAGGTTATGTCATTTTATTTTAAAGCTATGGCCCTTGAACTTTGTGCATTCGTTGCTTTGTTTGTCTGTCAACTTTTGGCTTGTTGTTTTCTGGGAAAACTATTAAAAGCATATTAATGAAAACTTTACACGAATGTTTTATGCAACAAAATCTGAAGCTGAGTTGATTTTGAGGTTTATTCAATTTGTAGTTACAGAGTTATGGCCCTTGCACTTTACGAAAATCTGCAAATATGAGGATGGCCGTAACCTTTTTATTTAATAAGATATTCACTTCAATTTTTTTTTTATATAATATCACCATAATATTGAAATCAAGATCTGAAGCACAGATTAGAAAATGTCAACACTTATAAGGCATATTGAATCAGAGACAGTTTACAAGTGGACGTATCATGTACCGTGTGTGGTACTCTTGTTTATAATGGCATATGTGTACATGATTGTTGGGTATTGGTAGAAACTGCAGAGTTACGCCATCTGATCTGGGTCTTCTCTGTTTGTAAAGGCTTGAAAAAGCATTTGTCTCAAGGGATAATTCACTTTTGCACCACTTTAACCCTTTCCTTCATATAAATGTCCTTTTACGCATTTGCAAACGGAGAAGACCCAGATCATATAGCTCCTGTAGGAGCTGTCTGATCAGCGTCTCTGTCTGCTTTAGAAATTATAATAGATCTGACTCTTTGGTTTCTACCAATAACAAAAAATCCTGTATGCAGATGCCATTATAAAAATTCAGCAAATAAATATACCGTATATGTCATCATTATTTCTTACATGAATATTGCACAGGAAAAGGGGCTATTATACTACCGGTAATAGCAAATTTTGCAGATTGATCAAACTGCTCTTTCAGGTGCAGTTTGATGTGAGTCTGCACTGATAATTTGCCAAAGTTTGTCTGTCTGAATACTTAAGGTAATAACCGTAATATGGTAGACTGTGTTTGTATATAGACATCACATGGTTATAGGTTCAAATATCTATATAGGTCTATCATATTTTAACCCTTTACCTAATGAATATTCATGTGAGAAATGATTTAATGAATATTAATTCTTACAGTGGCAATGTAATCAAGTAATTTATATGTTTGACCATAAACACTTTTTCACGCCTTTGCAAACAGAGCTAAGGCCCAGATCAGATGGCTGCTGTAAGACTTTCCAGATCACTGTCAGCAGTGGTTACGTTTGCTTATGGAATAATTAATATAGATTTGATTTATTACCCTTTCCTCCATAAAAACTCCTTTCTATGCCTCTGTAATAACCACTTCTTGAAACCATTGTGAAAAATAGAGCATTTGCACCTATAGGAGCAAATGCTCTATTTATCACAATGGTTTCAAACTACAAAATTCTAAAATTTTCCTTTTCTCTAGTAATGCTCCTTTTGGATAGATTCATTCAAAGAGGTTGTGTCTAAAAATAGTCTGTGGAGGACAGGGTTAACAGCTTCTGCCATAGTCAATGCAATTAATAATCATCAAGATGCAAGCTGTTAATCTCTCCTGTCATTAGTCTGAAACAGTCCGTAATTTTTCATCTGCAGTCATTGTCTTCTGCTTTAATTCTAAAAAAAAAAAATTTCTAAAAATTTCTTTGCAAACATATAAATGGTGAAAGTGTCAGTTTAGATCCTGTTGAGATACCAAACTATTTGCATAGGTAATCACCGTTTCATGAGTCAAAATGTCCGGAGTGATTCAGTAACTGTTATAAAGTGAAACCGACAAGATATTTAACATTCCTCAAGTTTAACTGCAGGATCAAGATACAGCCTTAACCCTTTACCAGTTCTATGTCTAGTCGAAATTTTAATACCCACTGAATATTCATGAACAAAACAGTTATAATCAAATATGGAAGGTGGGACATTGCATCCGTTTTAGAAAGTAAGGAAACGGATCTATCAAATTCTATTAGCAAACAGAGTAGACCCTGATCAGACGGGTCCTCTAGGAGCTGTCTGATCTGGGTCTACTCTGTTTGCAGATGCGTGAAAACACGTTTATATGAGGGAAAGGGTTAAACAAATTTAACATTTTGTAATTTTTTTTATCAAATATGCAACTGATTTAATTTTATGGTATAAAAACTTTCAGTTGCTGGGAGCATTTTAGTATGTATTTAAAACATAGTGTTTGTATGGTTTTAAAAACAAACATTATTTCTGTAATTTTCTGCTTTCTGCTGATGAATGTCAAGCAATTATAAAAAAGAAATCTTCAAACAATTGAAAACAGACATGAACACATTTTAGATCCGTCTCTCCGCGGTAATGCTTGATAAAAAACGGAGAATTAACCACACTTGATTGAAGCATAGGGGAGTAAAATTAATTCAGAAAGCATGTGGGCTTGTCAAAAATTGTAATTTATTGAGTTTATAGTCGAAAACTGGGAATTACTTATCAAATTATGAGATAAACGGCACACTTTTTGCTTTCGTTGTTTGCGATGGATTTAAATTCATCGTAAGTAAGTCATAAGCTCTTATCTAGTTACGATCATTTTAGCACTGCTCTCGAGGATGATATCAAAATCAGAATCTGCTGGAAGTGTTTTTCATCAGATAGATTAAACAGATATTTCGTTCCTCTACCGTTAATAGAATGCCTTTTGAATATACGCTTATCATAGCAATATTGCGTGAATATCAAAATCAGATCTTATGGGGTGTATTAATTTATGAAATGGGAACACTGATTTAATGGTTGGCGGTTATGTGCTTTGGACATATAAGTTCGTATTAGTTTTGCAGATTTTATTCAGGAATAAGTGTATTGCCATCTGGATCGTATTGAATACAATTGAGGAAATGTTTTATTAATGTCAATTTTAATTTTATGGGTAGCTGATTTCTTCTGGAGAATTTTAATTACATTTTCGCTGTTTTTTGACAGACATAATGATGCAAGTGTTACTAGGTTTTCAATATATTTTTTTTGGCTGTCTTCACCTATGGTTCATAATCGCATAAAGTCAGCTGTAGTGAATTTATATTTATAGTTAATATTCTGCGTGCTGTTGTTATTTTTTTGGCTTTAACCCTTTCAACACTAAGTAACTAAAATTTGTCAAAACAAAAATTGTTGTCTGCTACAGTTTTCAAAGTGTATTTTCTACTCCATGAACACGCCTTTCTACGCCTTTGCAAACAGAGTAGACCCAGATCAGACGGCTCCTATAGGAGCCATCTGATCAGGGTCTGCTCTGTTTGTTCTTGGAATAATATAGACATGATTCTACAGTTTCTGCCATTGCTTAAACTAAAAAAAAATGTGCCATTATAAAACGTAATCTAAATAATGTTCATGATGACATTTTTTCTTACATGAATAAAGGGTTAAATAATTGATTGTCTAACAGTTTAGATACTAATAAGACATTTTGTTTGATGGATTTCTCATCTGGATCCACGCTGTTTACAAACACAGGTCCATGGTGTTGAAAGTTGATTATTTACGCTTTCAAAATCTAAGTAACTAATGGTTTGAAGTAAAAAAAATCATGTCTATGAATATTCAGTAGGTACTGAAATTTGGAATGAACATAGAACAGGGAAAGGGTTAAGTCGTAGCTGTGAAGGAGTTCATCCTTTCAAAGTGGAACATTGTATCATGTGGAAAATTATCAGAAAATTATTACAGAGAAGTAAATTAACTCTTTACCTTGTGAATAATCATGTAGGAAATAATTTGATCATGAGTATTAATTTTTTAAAGTTTTATAATGGCATATGAGCACAGGACTATTTGGCCATGGCAGGAATTGTGTAATTCCATAAGCAAACAGAGTGGACCCAGATCAGACAGCTCCTACAGGAGCCATCTGATCATGGTCTGCTCTGTTTGCTGATGGAATTTGATAGATATTTCTCTTTTATTTCTGAAATGGCCACAATGTTCCACCTTCCATAATCACCTATTGCCCTATTTTCATAATTCTCCAACTTGGAAAGGTGACGTAGCAAATATTCCCAATTCTTGTACTTACTCTTAGACAGGCAGAGTTCCTTTGGTCAACACTCAACAGTGCTGTTGCTGAATCAATACATATTATGTAGTGTTGCTGAAAGTAGTAAAATGTTAGTGAGACATCAGGTATTTTTAAAATATTACTTTAAAACTTAATTTTGGAAAGAAATAAAATGTCTTCAACAACAGAGTAGGTCCAGACCAGGGGGCTCCTATGAAGCTCTCTTTTCAGGGTCAGCACTATTCGCCATTCACTAATATTTCCAGGAATATTTATTCTTTCGTACTTGATGGCATCTGCTGTTAACAATTCCTTTCATATAAACACAGTTTCACATCTGTGCAAACAGTTGACCCAGATCAGATTGCTCCTGTAGAAGCCGTCTGATCAGGGTCTACTCTGAATGTTCTGCTCCTGTAGAAGCCGTCTGATCAGGATCTACTCTGAATGTTCTGCTCCTGTAGAAGCCGTTTGATCAGGATCTACTCTGAATGTTCTGCTCCTGTAGAAGCCGTCTGATCAGGATCTACTCTGAATGTTCTGCTCCTGTAGAAGCCGTCTGATCAGGGTCTACTCTGAATGTTCTGCTCCTGTAGAAGCCGTCTGATCAGGATCTACTCTGAATGTTCTGCTCCTGTAGAAGCCGTCTGATCAGGGTCTACTCTGAATGTTCTGCTCCTGTAGAAGCCTTTTGATCAGGATCTACTCTGAATGTTCTGCTCCTGTAGAAGCCGTCTGATCAGGGTCTACTCTGAATGTTCTGCTCCTGTAGAAGCCGTCTGATCAGGGTCTACTCTGAATGTTCTGCTCCTGTAGAAGCCGTCTGATCAGGATCTACTCTGAATGTTCACGAAGTGGTTAATTCATGCAAAAATGGAAGGGAAAGGATGAATCACACTCAGTGATAATGCTGATTTTCTCTTGTAGATACAGATATACAGTTCCACCTCACTACAGATCAAGACCACATTAAGTAAGTTCAGAGAAGTTGCCCACTGTGGAAGTTTCCGTGACGATGGTAGACTACTAGTTGCCGGTGGTGATGAAGGTGTGGTCAGACTGTTTGATGCTGATAGCAGTAGCACTTTGAGAGTGTTTAAGGGACACACAGGGTAAGGCAAATGTCCTTGACCTTAACCCTTTACTCCATGGATAATTATGTAGGAAATAATAATATCATGAATATTAATTAGATTAATTGCTATTCATGTAATAACACAATGAACATAGTAAGTGTTGGTCATAGAGAATATATAGAATCATATCTATATTATTTCATAAACAAACAGAGCAGACCCTGATCAGATGGCTCCTATAGGAGCCATCTGATCTGGGTCTTCTCTGTTTGCAAAGGCATAGAAAAGCGTATTTATGGAGTAAAGGGTTAAATACATGAAGCTTTATATATATTTCTATGTTATCCTTTTCATGAATAATATATACATGTAAAAATACGGACACAATGAATATTAATTAACTAAATTTATAAGGAACTTTTTTTTATCATAACAGAAACTGTATATCCAGATCTGTATCATTTCATAGGCAAACAGAGATTATGAACACATGAACTTTTGGTTCAGACAGAAACTGCAGAATCAGATCTACATTATACAATAAGCAAACAGAGCAGACCCGGGTCTACTCAATGTGTGAAAAGGTGTTTGTATATATATGAAGGAAAGGGGTAAGGGCATCTAGTTGCTTTATGCAGGATGCATGTGATGGAGAAAACTGCTAGAGGAGCTTTCTGCATTAATTTCATATTTGCATTAAGCTACCACCTGTACCCTTTACTCCATGAACATGGACACAGAAATGTTTAGCCTTAACAGAAACTGTAGAATCATATCTATATTATACAGTAAGCAACCAGAGCAGACCCTGATCAGACCGCTCCAATAGGAGCCATCTGATCTGGGTCTACATTGTTTGCGAAGGTGTAGAAAGGCGTATTTATAGAGTAAAGGGTTAAAAAGCTTGACTTAGACTTATTTTGGATGCTCGCTGTTAATAGGTTTCACTGTACTAGGTACCATTGTTGTTCCAGGTCTGTTCATGTGTCCAAGTTCTTATCCAGTCAGACTAACATACTATCAGGGGGTGATGACAATGTTGTCAAAATCTGGGACATTCCCACAGAAAAAGAGCTTGTCTCTTACTCAGAACATAAGGTAAGTTTTCTGTTCGGATGTACGACTGTGTGTATTGTCACAATTATATATAAGACTTAACCCTTTCCCAATTGAAAATATATGCATGAATTGATATATTCATGAATATTCAATAACTTAATTTTGACATGGTACATTTTTCAAGGGAATGCTATATTTAGAAGATCAGTGTAGAATCAGATCTATATAATTTGATAAGCAAACTGAGCAGACCCAGATCAGACAAGAGTTGTCTGATCTTGGTCTACTCTGTTTGCAAAGGCATGGAACGTTGTTCATATTAAGGAAAGGGTCAACGCTTTATCTCATGCATAATCTTACAGGAATTCATGACTTCATGAATATTCATTAACCCTTACCTCATAGGCTATATTTAGCTACAGCCTCTTTGAAGGAATCTACTGAAAAGGAGCATTAACTAGAGAAAAGGAAACTATTATAATTTTGTAGTTTGAAACCATTGTGATAAATAGAGCATTTGCTCCTATAGGAGCAAATGCTCTATTTATCACAATGGTTTCACAAAGTGGTTTTTACAGAGTCGTCAAAAGTCGTCAATATGAGGGAATGGGTTAACTAAATTTTATAAATGCCAATGAACAAGGGATTTTTTGTGTCATTTCAAAAACTGTTATATTGGCTCTATGTCATTCTTTAACTTTAACCCTTTCCTTCATATAAACATGTTTTCACGCATTTGCAAACAGAGTAGACCCAGATCAGACGGTTTAAAGAGGAGCCGTCTGATCAGGGTCTGCTCTGTATGCTTATGAAATTTGAAAAATCTTTTTCTTTACTTTCTTAAATGGCTACAATGTTCCACCTTCCATATTTCATTATAACTATTTTGTCCATGAATATTCAGTAGGTATTGAAATTTGAAATAAACAAAGAACAGGGAAAGGGTTAAGCAAACAGAGCAAATGAGTGTACTGGCTTTTGCAAACAGTGTAGACTCTGATTACATGTCCCTTATAGTAGCCCTTTGATCATGGTCTGCACTGTTTGTCATTTGAAATCCTCTCACAATTAATACCCTTTCTAAACTGAATAAACTTTCTCATTTAATGAAGATTGACTGTTTTCTTTTTGAAAACTGAGCATTCAAAAAGTTGAATAATTTTGCTGTTTTACCCCTTCACCAGATAAAAACACCTTTTAATCCCTGTGCAAACAGTGTAGACCCTGATGGAATTGTCAGATCAGGGACAGCTCTGTTTGCTTATGGAATCATGGATCTCCCAAAAGATGTCATTATATCTTACATACATATTCAGGAAGTAAGTAATACTCCATAAACAGTAAAACCTCTCTAACTGGACATTAAATTTGGTATAAATATGTCTTAGAGACAGGTGGCAGTTTAATGCAGGGTGAAAGTCATACAGAAAGCTCCTCTAGGAGTTTTCTGTTTGACTTTCACTCTGCAATAAGCTGTCACCTGCCTAAAAGTATGTAACTTCTTCTCTACTAGAATTCCGGTTTAGAGAGGTTTTACTGTATACCCCTTTCTACACTATTACAAACAATAGACCCAGATCAGATGGATCCTGTAGGAGCCGTCTAACTGGTATAATACAGATAAGATTCTATAATTTTTGCCATAGCCAAAAACTCCTGTATTCATGATGTCATTAACCCTTTCCCTCATATAAATGCCTTTTCACGCATTTGCAAACAGAGTAGATCCAGATCAGACGGCTCCTATAGGAGCCGTCTGATCAGCGTCTGCTCTGTTTGCTAATGGAATTTGAAAGGTCTGTTTCTTTACTTTCTAAAATGGCTACAATGTTCCACCTTCTGTATTTCGTTGTAACTATTTTGTCGAATATTCAGTAGGTATTAACCCTTCGCTTGCTATTCGCGTCAATATACCTACCTGTAAATAGTGAAGACCCAGATGAGACAGCTCCTGCAGGAGCTGTCTCATCAGGGTCTGCACTATTTACAAGTTGCTTGTGCAACCAGTGCACTCCACAGCAGTGATTGCACAGCGAAATACTTGTACACAGTGAAGATATATGTACATGTAATTATACCACAGGGCATGGGTAAAGAAGGAGAAGTGTATTTTAAAATTCAGCAAGCGAAGGGTTAAAACTTGGAATAAATGTAGAACAGGGAAAGGATTAAATCTTACATAACTATACAGGAAGTGATGGGTTGAGGTATTTAACATACTACTGTTTCCCCTTAGAATTCAGGAAGTGAGTAAACTGTCATTCACAAACAGTATAGACCCAGATCATGAACCTCCTGGTCAGTCCATGAGGAACTCCCTAATTAGGGTCTGTACTACGCCCATATTCAAATTTAGATTTTGGTGTAATTTCACCATTTGGTGCAATTTCACCATTTCTTCCTCATTAATACTGTACAACAATCTATGACTTCATCAAAACTCATTATCTCCTTCCCTCATAGGGTATTTTTAGATCAAACTCCTTTGAATTAATTTACTGAAAAGGACCATTTACTAGAGAAAAGGAAAATTTTAGAATTGTGTAGTTTTTAAATCATTGTGATAATTAGAGGATTTTGCTCCTATGTAGCAAATGCTCTATTATTCATTACAATGGTTTCAAAAAGTGTCTTTTTACAGAGGTGTCAAAAGTCTTCAATATGAGGGAATCGGTTAACTGAATTTTTAAAATGCCAGCAAACAGCAGAATGGTTGACTATTTCAGACACTGTAGATTCAGATTGATATTATTCCATAATCCAACAGAGTAGACCCTGATCAGGAGCCATCTGATCTACTCTGTTTGCAAAGGTGTTAAAAGGCATACCTATTAGGTACAGAGTTTCACTTACAATAATGAATCTGTGATTACCAATATGAGACACCAAGTCAATGGGCATCTCAACAGCAGAGCCCCAGATAAGATGTGTAAAGTTGAACATTTTCAACAGTAGCTCCTTTATTTCTCCACCAAACCTTATAATGTGAGCACTATTTAGAATTGTCTTGAGACGATTCTAAAGAGTGGTCACAATATAGGGTTTGGTGGAGTAATGACGATTATTAGTATTTGGGTACGCACCCTTATTTGTAGCTCTGTCAACAGGATCCAAACTGGTTGATGTTCTAATCATGATTTTTGCAACAAAAAGGGAAATAATTGTCTGCAATGAAAGTTGACAGGTGACAGACTTTGCAGACACACAACAATGTTTGAGGACAAATTTTGCAGACGACAATACTAGGCGTCAAAAGAGTTAACCCTTACAATGCTGGAAATGAGTCACCAATTTCCTTTGCAAACAGTGTAGACCCAGATGAGAGGGCTCCTAGAGGAGCCCTCTCATCAGGATCTGCACTGTTTGTCATGTTACACTATTCTTTAGAAAAATCCCTAAATGTTCACTGTAAGCTTGACCTGTTTGAATTTTGGAACAGTCCCATTTGAAAGTTGAGCATTGTAAGGGTTATTGAAATTAAATCTAAAAAACTATCTTGTATATTTAACATGAGGTGAACAAACATTTCTGAGAAAAAAAAAATGCTCAACTGGGTAAAGGTGGCATAGGAGATTTTCTCTTCATACTACGTCAGACCACTTGACATAGGGAAGCTATATACTGACTGTTACACAGATAAAACACTAATCTCTAAACAATATGTACAGCAAATTACCGATGTTTGATATTCCTTTATCCCCCCCACCACCCAGGCCGGTGTCATATATTTGGATTACTCTGCTCCTACCCTAACTTGTTCAGGGTTGTGTCTATTTCAGTTCCACTCATCGTAAATTATTTTGAAAGGTGTCAGACAGCGAAGCAGTAAAGATCTGTTTCTTTCGCCTATTATACAAAACAAAGTAATTTGTTAATCTCATTATTTTGGAGAAACAGGTATTTTGTTTCAGCCGATGCTGATGTGAAGCCCATTAATTTGACTTGTGACGAGATTTTGCGATTGATATCTACGGAAATCTGCCCAGTATGTTGGCAAAAAGAATGAAAATTATTTGGTGTTGGAATTCTTGTATTTTTATGATCTTTTTCTGCCTGGTTGTAAACTAATCGTAAAGCCAGACAATGCGAGCCTATAGTTAATTATGAGAAATAGTTTCCTATTTTCTGATCAACTCATTTTGTATCATACATACATTTGGTTTAACCATTATTCGGGCAAGTTTTTGTGCAGTAAGTTTCGTTTGAAATTGAATAAGAGGATGCTTTATTATCTCAAAACTAACTTGAATGCCATTGAAATTCGTTGACAATACTATTTTTTGTCTTTTTCAAAGTGGTCTCTTACTTGAATTACCGCGAGTATGTAAAGTATTTAGATAGGCATCACTTGATGTACGGGGACTTGTAATGGTGATAGCCCATGGAAATGCACAGTTTGTTTATTGAGCTGGGTATTTTTTGAGAGACGATAATCTTGGGCCAATTATATTTCCTGACTTCAACTTTTAAGAATTCTCTTGTTAACCCTTTACTCCATGAATAAGTAAGAAATAATGACATCATGAATATTTTTTAATGAGTAATTTTTAAAGTGCCGTATTAACACATGAAATTTTTGCCAAAGTAGAAACTGTAGAATAAGATCTATATTATTCCATAAGCAAACAGAGCAGACCCTGATCACAAGGCTCCAATTGGAGCCGTCTGATCGGGGTCTACTCTGTTTGCAAAGGCGTAGAAAGCGTAATTATGGAGAAAGGGTTAATCATGACTTGACTGGCATTTTCAAACAGCCAGGATCCAGATCAAATTTTGAATAACTCTGAACATGTAATCAGGATTCATGCTGTTACTAGGCCAACCTTTTTTACAAAAACAAAAAGAGAATTTGATACTGTTTGAAAATGATGTTTGTAAAGTTTTTAGCTGATAAAATTTTTCATAGCAAGATGAGAGTTGACATAATTATGCAGATGTCTGTTGTAATAAAATGTCGTCTGCTGCAATTTTCAAAGTAAATGTTCTCAGGCTACTTGGCATTTTGTATATGGATGCAGACATTGTTTGAAGATTATTAAGAATTCCTCCCAGTGACTAAACAACTTGCTAACCATATTTATTGCTAATATTCAGCCAGACAAACTTAGGCAAATAGTGTAAACGAAGATTAAATTTTTCCTTTAGGAACAGTTAGATCATGGTTTACATTATTTCCTACTCAGTCTATTTTAAGTTATCAAAACAATCATGAATTGTTTTTTTCAGTTTTACAAACCCATGGGAGATTGGGTGTACAAATATATAGGTTAACCCTTTCCTTCGTATAAACGCCTTTTCACGCATTGGCAAACAGAGTAGACCCAGATTAGACAGCTCCTATAGGAGCCGTCTGATCAGGGTCTGCTCTGTTTGCTTATGGTATGATAAAGATCTGATTTCTCATTTTCTGTCTGAGCAAAATTATCCTGTGTCTATATGCCATTATGAATTTAACTAATAATTATTCATGATATCATTATTTCTTACATGAATAATGAACAGGGAAAGTGTTAACCCATTCCCGCATAGGCTATTTTTAGATCCAACCTCTTTGATTAAATCTACCAAATCTAACAAAGGAGCATTAACTAGAGAAATTTTCAGAATTGTGTAGTTTTGAAACCATTGTGATAAATAGAGCATTTGCTCCATGAGGAGCAAATGCTCTATTTATCACAATGGTTTCAATAAGTGGCTTTTATAGAGGTTTCAAAAGGCGTCAATATGCGGGAATGGGTTAAATACTGTAGATCATAGAAATAGCTAAATCTTTATCATACAGATGTTTTTATGGGTCTGCCCTGTTTGCTTAGAAATAATACAGTTTCTGCCATGGCCAAACATTTGTGTCCATGTGCTTGTATGACAATTAATCTAATAAATACTCATGATGTCGTTATTTCTTATGTATGAATATTCCTGGAAAAAGAGTTCTATAAATAACTTTTAATGACCTTTTACATTATAGAGATGCCTATTCACATTTTAGCAAACAGGGTAGACTAGGATCGAATGGCTTCTCTAGAAGCTTTCTGATCAGAGTCTGCTATGTTTTCTAATGAAATGATATAGTTATTTGATCTGATCAGGGTCTGCCGTGTTTGCTTATTATACAATATAGACAGGATTCTACAGTTCTGCCATGTCCAAAAATTCCTTTTTCCATGTACTATTGTAACAACTATTATTTCTTACATGAATATTTATGGAGTAAAGAGGTATTTAATATTCATTAGGTAAAGGGTTAACATGATATTATCTAGAAAATAATATTCTTTGATATTTATGCTTAGGATTTTTGTCTCGTTACATATGTTTAGCTTAGAATTAAATTAAAACTTATGTTTTTGTGTAATTTTGGCTGTGTAAAATTTGGAGCAAATTATCTTACAGTTACTTTCAAAGTCTTTTGACTCTTTACCTGATAGAGACACCTTTGTAAGAGTTGTCTGATCGGGGTCTTCACTGCTCCTTAATATGGAATAATATACAATCTGATTCTACTGTTTCGGCCATTACCGAAACATTTCATTTACCATTATAAAAAAATATTGATTAATATTCATGATGTCATTATTTCTGTCATGAATAAATCACCAGGAAAAGGGTTAAATATAGTTGTTTCTACAGCTGAAAATTCCGTTCAAAGTAATCTTTTTTGTTTTTTGAGGCAGGAACTTTCATTATCATAAAAGCTATTTTAAATCAAACTCGCCTGTTTCTGCCATAGTTTATGGGGCTATTTCTAATGTTTTGATTCATGGCCTGTGTAAGGAAAGTCAGCTTTATCCATTGTTTGTAATTAACTCTAAACCCGCTAAGTAATTTTCATCTGCAAAAATTGTTTTATTGCCACAATTCTCAAAATATTGTCTTCATGTTTTTCGAAAATGCAAATTAGGATGTCAAACTGTTTGGTTCTTGACTGGACCAATGAGTTACTTGACATCTCTTCTGTTACTTGACATCCCATCTACGTTCAACCTACAGTGAAAACTTATACTACGGAAGTTTAGTAATGAAGAATTTATGTCTTTGTAGGCAGGTGGCTGCTTAATGCAGGGCGAAAGTCATGCAGAAAGCTCCTAGACTTTCACCCTGCATTAAGCTGCCACCTGTGTTAAAGATCAATAACGGTATGTATTTGTCGTAATTGAGTGTTCGTAATATCGAGTTTTTACTGTACTTCCATTCCATATTATCTCTAATAAATGCTCCCAGGGGCATTACATTTTTTGAAGGAGCTTCTTGCATTTTGAACACAGGTGGTTGCTTAATGCAGAATGAAAGCAGTGCAGAAAGTTCCCAGGAGAGCTTTCTGCATTGTTTTGAGTCTGCATTAAGCAACAACCTGTATTTTGAAAACCTATATTTCTGTATCTTATTGTATAGGGGTTTAAGTTTGTTTTATTAATCAAAAGTAAAGGGGGCATTTATTAGAGTGGGGACATTTATTAGAGTGGGGGCGTTTATTAGAGTGGGGGTGTTTATTACTGAGAATACAATGATTTAACAAGAATTCACTCACCACTAGTGTGAAAAGAGTTAACCCTTTCCCTGTTCTATGTTTATTCCCAATTTCAATACCTACTGAATATTCATGGACAAAAGAGTTATAATGAAATATCATGGAACATTGTAGCCATGCATTTTGGAAAGAAAAGAAACAGATCTATCAAATTCCATTAGCAAACAGAGCAGACCCTGATCAGACGGCTCCCATGCATGGGAGCCATCTAATCTGGGTCTACTCTGTTTGCAAATGCATGAAATAAGCGTTTATATTAAGGAAAGAGTTAACCATTTATCTCATGCATATTTATGTAAAGAATGACATTGTGAGTGATTTATTAGCTGAAAGTTAATAATGATATACAGTATAACCTCTCTATAACGGCCACTAAATTGTGTTAATTAGTTGGTATTTAGGGCAGGTGACTGCTTAAAGCAATGTGAAAGTAAAACAGAACGCTCCTAGCTTTTAACACAAACTACTTGATGTAATTCAGTGGCCGTTATAGAGAGGTTTTACTGTAATATGAACACAGGACTTAGCCCATAGTTGCCAGAAACTGACATTAATCAACACAGTCAATCAATCAATCAATCAATCAATCAATCCATATGCAAACAGAACAGACCATGATCATTATATGTACCCAATAGGAGCATGATCTGATCTTGATCTGCTTAGATTGGACAGGTGTGAAAAAACGTCAATATCAGCTAAAGGGTTAAACAAAATGCAAAACATTTTCCCTTCCCTTCATTATTCATATAAACGCCATTTCACACCTTTGCAAACAGAGTAGACCCAGATCAGACGGCTCTTATTATTAGAAGCCCTCTGATCAGGGTTTGGACTTTTTGCTTATGACATTGTAATAGACCTGCCTAAAGTTTCTTCCTATACCAAAATATCCTGTACATGTACATGTGCCATTATAAAAATAAATATTCATAATGTCATTATTTCTTACATGAATGTTCAACGAGGAAAGTGCTGAGTAAATAAAAAAGATGGGAAAACTACCCACCACATGATTCTTAACTCTTGCAAACAGAGTAGACACAGATCAGGCAGCTCCTATACATATAGGAGCCGTCTGACCAGGGTCTGCTCTGTTTGCTTATGAAATGATATACACATAGATATGATTCTACAGTTTTTACTATAATGGCTAAACATTCCTGTGGCAATGTGCCATTATAAAAATTAATCTAATTAATAGTCATTATTTCTCATATGAATATTCATGGAGTCAAGTAGATTAAGTAGACAATTCATAGCATTTCAACAAAGAAAAATTCTCAGTACGTGTGTATATATATATTTTTTTCTTCAAAAACTGTCACGCTAGTCAATTCTGAAGCATTTGTCTAATCCCCTCATATTGAAGTCATTAAACGTATGTTTGAATCTTGTTTAAATTCCAAAACTATTTGCCTAAATAGTTAGTTCACAGCTCAGAAAACAATTTATAAGCATGCTTATGCAAGTTTTGAGATTTTTTTCACAGTTCTTGGTTTAGAATTGTGGAATAAATTGGGTCTTAATGAAGGTGTCTTCATTTTAAGACTTTCGTTAATTCCTTACCGAAATGGTTTATAAATTTATGATATGTGATTTACATTATAATGTGGTAAATGAGAAGAGCCACAGGTTTAAATTAAATTCTATTTCAGACCTTGATTGAAGACTTATGAAAAGCGTTAAAATTCTCATTCGTTCATTAGTCATCCTTGGAATTTATTTAACCCTTTCCCTGTTGCATATTCATGTAAGAAATAATGACTTCATGAATATGTATTAGCAGAATTTTTATAATGGCATATTGAGGGCTTGTGCAAAACTATTCTAACTCCTTCACAAAGTCAAGGAGTTAGAATAGTTTTGCACCAAGCCCTCGTTTTTATTTATGTGCACAGGAGGTTTTGGTATTGGTAGAAACTGTAGAGTCAGATCTACAATAATTTTGTACAGGAGCCATCTGATCTGATCTTCTCTGTTTGCAAAGGCATGAAAAAGCGTTTATATGAGGGAAAGGGTTGAATAGATCTTTTTGGTATTTTCTGTATGATTATAACAAGAACTAATGGAAGTAAAATGTATGAGCATTTAATTGTCAATGACATCATGAATATCAAATACCAGTAGATATATAATTGCCAATGAACACAGAATTTTTGTGCCTTGGTTGAAAATGTAGAATCAGAACTAAATGATGCCATAATCAAACAGAGCAGACCCTGATCAGACGTTTCCTGCAGGATCTGTGTCTAACACTTTTATGCAGAGTGTCAAAAAAATTGAACTTGATAAGATGCGAGATGACTTTGTCTCATTTGGAATCAAACAGTTTGCAAAAGAAGTTTTGAATTCTTCAACTTTATAATGTGACATGCTAATTACCATAATTGTCCATCAGTCGTTTAGTAATTGTGGAGATGAACTTTGCTCATAGACTTAAACCTTTACTCCATAAATACTTTCTATTCCTTTGCAAACAGAGTAGACCCAGATCAGATGACTCCTGTAGGACCCATCTGATCAGGGTCTGCTCAGTTGACTTATAAAAAAAATTATGAAAGGATATAGATATAATCCTACAGTTTCTGCCAGGACCGAATATTCCTTTGTTCATGTGCCATTATAAATATTAATGTAATTAATATTCATGATGTCATTATTTCTCACATGAATGTTCATGGAGTAAAGGGTTTAAAGGCTGAGACAGAGAAGACCCTGATTCTTTTGGACCCTCAGGCTGTGGGTCTGCACCATTTGTAAATGCCAGTTTAACTTGTACCACACATTCAAAGGGTTTAATCCCTTTCCCTGTTCTACATTTATTTCAAATTTCAATACCTACTGAATATTCATGTACAGAATAGTTATAATGAAGTATGGAAGGCAGAACATTGTTGCCATTTTAGAAAGTGAAGAAACAGATTTATCAAATTCCATTGGTACACATAGCAGACCCTGATCAGACGGCTCCTATAGGAGCCGTCTGATCTGGGTCTACTCTTTTTGCAAATGCGTGAAAAGGCATTTACATGAGGGAAACTGTTAACTTGTACCACGCAATCAAAGGGTTAAATTGTTAACCTGCTACCTGATAGAGGCACCTTTTGTTGCTTTTACAGATCTAGAGTAGACCTAGGTCAGGTGGCTCCTGTATGAAGTGTCTCAGATCAAGGTCTGCTCTCAGCCTCAGATTGTGTATGAAATAATATAGATTCCCACATGAATATATTCATGCATGTAAGAAATAACAACATCATGAGTATTAACCCTTCGCTTGCTATTCGCGTCAATATACCTACCTGTAAATAGTGAAGACCCAGATGAGACAGCTCCTGCAGGAGCTGTCTCATCAGGGTCTGCACTATTTACAAGTTGATTGTGCAATCTATGCACTCCACAGCAGTGATTGCACAGAGAAATACTTGTACAGAGTGAAGATATATGTAATTATACAACAGGGCATGGGTAAAGAAGGAGAAATGTATTTTAAAATTCAGCAAGAGAAGGGTTAATTAGCTGAACTTTCATAATATGAACATCAGATTTCTTTTTTGTTCTGGCAGAAACTGTTGATCAGATCTATGTAATACATGTATATATGTATATATGAACAAACAGAGCAGATCCTGATCAGATAGCTCCTATAGGAGCCAATGTGATCTGGGTCTACTCTGTTTGCAAAGGCATGGATAAGTCATTTAAATGAGGGAAAGGGTTAACTAGGCTTAGCAATGCTTGTACAGATTTGTTTTTAGAATGTTTCACAGGCGATAATTAGAGGGAAAATGTACAGGTAACCCATCATTGACTGATTTTGAGGATACTGTGTCAGTAATTGCTACTGCAGAGAATACAATAAAACGATTTTTAGCCATGTTTCCTGGGAAACAAAACAGATTAGCATCAGAGGTACACGCTATCTGTCAGGCAGAGATTTTATTGGTTAATCCTCAAGAAGATGCCACCTGACTCCACCCCATATTTTGTTAGTTTTTTTTTTTTTTTCTGGATGAAGCCTACTAGGCATTAATCTCTCCCAACACCATATTTTGTTACAATCCGAATGATCCAGCGTGTTTTTTTATGCAGAGGCCTCATGAGTTTGTCATCAATGTGCTGTGATAAAGATCAAATAACACGATGAAATTGAAAAAGAAATGCTGGTAACGAGCATCGCAGATCCACGGAGCCAAGCTGCTTCTATCAGGCAGTTGTTAGCAATTATTTTCCGAACCAATTTTAATATTTTCCCCGACTTTTTTGTTTTAGCACTTTTTGTCTTTAAATGATTTTTTTCTTGTGGGTAATTTTGAAGCTGGATTTACGAGCGTGCTTTGTCTGTGTTTGTAGCTTGTACTTCTTGATTTATTTTCATTTTCTCTCTTGTCTCAAATCATTTTTGTATACAGATTAGGAAAATGTAATTGAATAAGGCTGTCCTCTATTCTTGCGATTTGCTAAGTACTTGTACTGTAGCTTGACTTACTATATTCTCCCTAATAAATGCACCCACTCTAATAAACACTCCCTTACTTCTGGGGAGGGTTTGGGGAGCTAACAATCAATAAAACTGCTAAAACCTTATATAATAACCATTAAATAAAGAAATAGTTTTTTTTTCAAAATACAGGTGGTTGCTTAATGTAGACTGAAAGCAAAGCAAAAAGCTCTCCTGGGAGCTTTCTGCATTGTTTTTATTCTACATTAAGCCAACGCCTGCATACAAAAAGCAAGAAGCTCCGTTTAAGAAATGAAACAGTTCTAGATATTTACTATCACTTTGAATGTTTTCAATATTCACACATGATTATCAAGAAACTGATCAGCATCATATCAGGATCCAACCATTTGTAATTGTGAGAGTGAGAAATAATCGAATAATTGAAAGAGATTTGGCAGAGAGTTGGATGGATTTTATAATGGTATGTGAACACAAGAAGTTTTGTCCCTTTTCAGAAACTGCAGTTATGTAGAATCAGCTCTATGTTATTAAGCGAAAAGAGCAGACACTGATTAGACTACAGGAGTAGCCTCATATTGGTCTACTCTGTGTGTATTAACCATTTCCCTGTTGAACATTAATTTAAGAAATAATGACATCATGAATATTTATTAGCTGAATGTTTATAATGGCATAATTATGTACACAGGGTTTTTTATGCTCCCCAACAATGGTGTTGGGGAGCATATAGTTGCCGCTTTGTCCGTCCATCCATTTGTTTGTCCGTCCGTCCGAACTTTGTCCTTAGCATACCACAAAAACTGTAATAGATATCAACATGAAAATTCATAGGTAGATTGATCTCGATGAGAAGTGCAATGCACAAGAACCATCACTCTCTTGCATAATTCAGGAGTTATTGCTCTTTGTTATTTTTCATACTTAAAATTTGTCCGGAGCATAACACAAAAACTATAATAGGTATCAACATGAAACTTCATAGGTAGATAGATCTTGATGAGGAGAAGTGCAGTGCACAAGAATTAAAATTTGTCTGCATCCATCGGTTCCATCGATTCTCTTGTTGGTATAATCAGTATTGGTAGAAGCTGTAGAGTCAGATCTGATCTAATTTCATAAGCAAACACTCTGAGCAGACCCTGATCATAAAATTGTTATGATTAATTATGGAACATTGTAGCCATTTTAGAAAGTAAGGAAACAGATCTATCAAATTACATTAGCAAACAGAGCAGACTCTGATCAGACGACTCCTATAGGAGCTGTCTGATCTGGGTCTACTCATTTTGCCAATGTATGAAAACACGTTTATATGAGGGAAAGGGTTTCCTGTTGCATATTCATGTGAGAAATAATGATTTCATGAATATTTATTAGCTGATTTTTTATAATGGCGCAGGATGGTTTAGTATTCGTAGAAACTGTAGAGTCTGAGGCTGAGGTCTATTTCATTAGCAAACAGAGCGGACCCAGATCAAATGGCTTCTATAGGAATCGTCTGATCTGGGTTTACTCTGTTTGCAAAAGCGTGAAAAGGCATTTATATGAAGGAAAGGGTTAACATTTATCCTGTTGTAAAAAATTTATGATGTCTGCTTTTGTCCATTTTTGAAAAGAAATGAAAACGTCGTAAAGACTTTTTTTAATTACATCAGATGACATTTTGCAGATGACAATTCCTTAGAATTTATCGTGAAGCTTATTGTAAACTATGTTACAGTAAAATCTGGCTAAATTGAACTCAGAAATATGTATCATTATTGTCAGATAATTAATTGCCATCTGCAAACATAATCTTGAAAGTCAAATTTTCTTCAACTTTTTTACCTCATCTGAGCAAAGCTCAGGATGAGCTTTTGGGAGACTTGAATGTCTGTCGTCCATCGTGCGTCGTCAACAATTTGCTTGTGAACACTCTAGTGGTCACAATTGTAGTCCAATATTCATGAAACTTGGTCAGAATGAATGTCTTGATAAAATCTCGGACGAGTTCGAAAGTGGGTCAAGTTGGGTTAAAAACTAGGTCACTAGGTCAAATAGTAGGAAAACCTTGTGAACCCTCTACAGGTCACATATTTTGCTCAATTTTCATGAAACTTGGTCAGAATGAATGTCTTGATAAAATCTCGGACAAGTTCGAAAGTGGGTCAAGTGGGGTGAAAAACTAGGTCATTAGGTCAAACAGTAGAAAAACCTTGTGAACACTCTAGTGGTCACATTTTTTGTCCAATCTTCATGAAACTTAGTCATAATGATTGTCTTGATAAAATCTCAAACGAGTGTGAAAGTGGGTTATGTGAGGTCAAAAAGTAGGTCACTGGGTCATATCTTAGAAAAATATAGTTAACACTCCAGCGGCCACATTTTTAGCCCAGTCTTCCTCAATCTTGCTCAGAGTGTTTGTCTTGGTGATATCAAGGTTGAGTGTGATCATGGGTTGGATGGGAATAAAAATTAGGTCACTAGGTCAAATCTTAGAAAAATTACTCTAGAGGGCACATTTTTAGCCCAATCTTCATTGGTCAGAATCATTGTATTGATAAAATCAATGTACTAAATCTTCGAAAATATTGTTCTGCAGAACCATTGCTCATGATCCACTATTAACATTGTTCAAGTATTGTACCTAAGGTCAATATTGGCCCTACCCATGGGCTACCCAGCAAAAATCTGAAATCTATGGTAATCAGATGAGCGATTAAGGGCCATCTTGGCCCTCTTGTTTCAAAAGTACTATTAGACGATCAAACAGTTTGGATACTGTTGAGAAGCCGAGTAATGCAGGGTGAAAGTCATGCAGGAAGCTCCTTGTGGAACTTTCTGCATGACTTTCACCCTGCATTAACCAGCCAATTTTAG
Source organism: Azorinus chamasolen (assembly GCA_963576725.1). NCBI lineage: Eukaryota > Metazoa > Mollusca > Bivalvia > Cardiida > Solecurtidae > Azorinus > Azorinus chamasolen. The sequence goes on from OY755239.1 coordinate 43,413,746, forward strand.
TTCTCATTTCTTCTTTACTACAAGTTCTGATCAGCCAGCTTTTCGTGTAATTCTTTGTCTTGGTTCTAGTTTCTCTACATGAAGCTAGCTCTGGTTGAACTAAGGTAGCTGATGCTGTGACCGATGAGAGGTCAAATAGATTAATGTATCTTGAATGATGTTCCGGCAATTTGTAAATAAATAAACCACATTATGAGGGTCAAAACGGAGGCAAGTATGTCCGAACCTACATCTGTAAACAAGGTGACTACAAATATGCAAAAATGTTAACATCAATGGTTTGAATGCAGGAGGTAGGAGGGTGATGGGGGTGAGGATAAGGGGGTGGGGTGGAGAGTTGCAATTTTCAGACAGCTCCTGGAGGAGCCCTCTGATCAAGGTCTGCACTTTTGTATAGTTAAAAACTCTCAGGCAGATTTTATTCATTCATACTGAATGACGATATTGTTTACCCTTTCCCTGTTCTATATTTATTTCAAATTTCAATACCTACTGAATATTCATGGACAAGATAGTCAATATGATAAAATATGGAAGGTGAAACATTTAGCCATTTTAGAAACTAAAGAAACATATACATCAAATGCCATTAGCAAACAGAGGTGGTTCTCCACCGAACCCTATACTGTGACCACTTTAGAATCATCTCTTCGAGGCAATTTTGAAGAATGACCATAGTATAGGGTTTGGAGAAATATTGGAGTTCTTCTTGAAAATGTTTACATTTATGCATCTTATCTAGACCCCTGCCTGTGTAAGAAACTACAGTAAAACTTCGATTATTCGAACACTAAAATACGTATTATTATCGATCTTTAAGACAGGTGGCAGCTTAATGCATGGTGAAAGTCATGCAGGAGCTTTCTGCATGACTTTCACCATGCATTAAGCAGCCACCTGCATAAAAAGGTCTAAATTCTTCTATACAGAAAATTCGAATAATCGAGATTTTGCTGTATATAATTCTATAGACCCTGATCAGACAGCTGGAACATGATTAAGAAATATTAAGGGCTAAAATCTTGTGTTCAGTCATGATTAGGTTCCAGGGAGAAATCATTGGTTGAAGTGAGAATCAGTCGTACTGAAGGCAAGTTTATAAATGTTTGCAATGAATATGGATCCCGATAAGCCACTTAGTAATCTAGATATCTCATAAGGATTAAATCTGTTTGACAAGCTTATAGAAATGGACTTCTCCGATTTTTGACGACCAGTTTATGTAGATATTAGTTACTTTATGTTAAAAGTGTTAACATACCTACAGATAAATAGGTGTGTACCCAAATACTAAAATCCTCATTTCTCCACCAAAACGTATACTGTGACCACTCTTTAAAATCGTCTCGAAGAGACGATTCTAAAGAGTGGTCATAGTATAGGGATTGGGGGGAAAATAAAGGAGCTATTGTTGAAAATGTTAAAACTTATGCACCTTATCTGGACCTTTGGTGTTAAGCTTGATGTTTGAAGGGAAGGTGATAGGAAAGTATGGTTGGTTATCATTTATCATGTAGGTATAATTTGTTCAGGTGCCATGCCAGTGCCATAGAAAGGTGAACTGAGGTGAGGGTAGTTGACCACTGTCCAGCCTTTGTGTGTGCAAATGCTACAGTAATTTTTCATCTTGAAAATTTGTTGTCTGTAAATGAATACGTTTATTTCTTCTAAAACATGCAGTCAGTGTGTCAAACAGTTTTGATCTGAGTCTAAGAGACTCTTGACATATTCTGTGTCTCATCTGGAGCTAACCTGTTTGCATAGGTCATTATAACCTTACCAGTAGTGTGCAAAGAACTTAAGAATTCAACCACTTTGTACAACCGTAACCCATTACTGCATAAATATTCCTTTCTACACCTTTGCAAATAGGAGCCGTCTGATCAGGGTCTGCTTTGTTTGATTGTGATATAATATAGATATGATTCTACAGTGTCTGCCGCGGCCAAAAAGCCCTGTGTTCATGTGCTATTAATCTAATTAATATTCATGACATCATAATTTCTTACAATGTTTGAATATTCATGGAGGAAAGGGTTAACCCTTTCTCTGCTTAATATTCATGCGAGAAATAATGATGCCATGAATAGTTATTAGCTGAAAAATCAGATCAGCATAATTATGCAAACATGAAATTTTGGTATTTATAGAAACTAGTCAGATGACTCAGATCTATTATAATCTCATAAGCAAATAACGAAAGCAGACCTTGATCAGACAGTTCCTACAGGAATCATCTGATCTGGGTCTAATCTGTTAACGGAAAGGGTTAACGCTGTATCTCTATCAGATAAAGGGTGTGTATCTATAAATGAATGCGTAGGAGTGACTAGAACTATTCTTGCGATCTTTAAACTACATTAATTATTTAATCATTTGATTATATTTAGTTTTGCTTCCATTGATGATAGATCAATGATAAAATATGTATTAAAGGATGAGCGATTTAACCCTTTCCCTCATATAAACGCCTTTTAATGCATTTGCAAGCAGAGTAGACGCAGATCAGATGGCTCCTATAGGGTCTACTCTGTTTACTTATGGAATTTGATAGATGTTTCTATACTTTCTAAAATGGCTACAATGTTCTACCTTCCATATTTCATTATAACTATTTTCACCATGAATATTCGGTAGAAATTTGGAATGAACATAGAACACGGAAAGGGTTAAACTTATCATCAGTTTATGTGACATGATCAAGAAAAAAGATATATTTATGGCTTAAATTTTATATGTTGTTTTTCTTTGATCAAAAATTCTATCCGTCATGCTTTTCGCCTGTGTCACTGGGATAAACTAGGCGCTGGTTTATACAGTACAGCATCAGTAAAACTTTCAACAGTGATATTTCAAATGGACTATTCCCTCTCATCTGGGTCTACACCGTTTGCAAATGACTTTAGAGACTCATGTCCTGAACTGAAAGGGTTAAAGTGCATGTGCACTGGTATTTGCAAACAGTGTAGACCCAGATCAGAGGGCTACAAAGGAGTCCTTTAACAGGGTCTGCACAGTCAATTTAATTTTTTAATTCAAAATCCCCAAGCAAGTTACGTCCTTGCTTATTGACTCTATTGTTAAACAATGATGGGTCATTCCATTTTGAAAATTCAGCAATCAAACAGAGCAGCAGATAAAGGTGTGTTCTCAAATATGAACTCGTACTAAAATTGTCCTTTCTCCACCAAAATCTATTATGTGACCACTCTTTGGAATCGTCTCGAAGAGACAATTCTAAAGAGTGGTCACAACATAGGGTTTGGTGGAGAGATAAAGAAGTTATTCTTGAAAATGTTTTAATTTACGGTATGCATCTGATCTGGACCTGATTAAAGAGTTAATGCTAATGCTTAGTTAATATTGAATTAACAATTTTATTTATTTTTTTAACTCTTTGTATGCCAAGTATTATTTTAGTCAACTGCAAAAAATAATGTCTGCTACAATTCTAAATTAGCCAATGAGGGAATGAGTTAAAGAGCTAATTTTGAAATCAAGGGGCATAACTCTTGATATTTATTTATTGTTATTTCAGGATTATGTCCGCAGCGGTGTTGCCAGTAAGATCAGTAAGGACATAGTACTCACAGGTAAGTGGTTTGGCATTATTTGGTTGTTTAACCCTTTACTGATAGAGACTGCAGACACCTTCTGATGCCTTTGCAAACAGAGTAGACCTAGATCAAACAGCTCCTAGTATAGGAGCTGTCTGATCAGGGTCTGCTCTGTTTGCTTGTGAAATGTTGATGTCATTCTACAATTTCCCTTGTTCATTTTAATGCCATTTTAAAATTCCAGGTTTCCAACTTTAATGTTGGCGATACTTTAGTAGCCATTGCACATGCATACTTCAAACTTGTCATGCATGTGCAGCTTATGGAGGCAAACATTTTTAGGGGTGACTTTAATTATTAAGGTCAAGGTCATACATCAAGATCAAAGGTCAAATCGGGGACATAATGTTTCACAAACACATCTTGTTTTACATGAATTATTCATCAGATTGAAGGTTTAAATGTCGGTATCTAGTATTTTGCCATCTACGGTTAATCATGTAATTGTTAATGATGTTTTTCTGCCAAAGTTTGCATCTTTCCATTACATATAATCCTCCAAGTGCTTTCTCATCTTGGTTTACATTCTGCAAAGGACATAAGTAACTTGTTTCCCACCTTGAAAGAGTTAATGATAAGAAATACTCTTGTAAGAATTCTAATATTGTTGTTTTGATGATTTGTTCAAATTTGTGTACAGAGGTCCAGATAAGATGCGTAAATTAAAACATTTTCAAGAACAACTTCTTTATTGCTCCGTCAAACCCTATGTTGTGACCACTATCATCTCCTCGAGATGATTCTAAAGAGTGGTGACAACATAGAGTTTGGTGGAAAAAATGATGATTTTAGTATTTTATAGGTATGTACCTTTATTTGTTGCTCTGTGTGTATTTGCATGTTAGGTTCATACGACCACACTGTGAAGTTGTACGACACACGGATAGCAGAGAGTGTCATGAGTGTGGACCATGGCGCCCCAGTAGAGAGTGTCCTCATGTTCCCCACAGGCGGCATCTTTATATCAGCAGGTAAGATTATTGTCTATGATACTCATAGATTTACACTGTGTCTGTGACAGGTATATAGAAAAGACTAGCATAGGTGTTGACCAAGTTGCCTCAGAAGAAAGTGTTCTCCAGATTTCAGCAAGCAGTAGCTACATATCAGCAGTGAAGATTGTGGACTCTGAACCTTACAGTTTTACACAGTTTTAATGGTTGTAGTCATAGTTGACTTTGACCCTTATTGTTATACCTCCACAGAGTTTTTACACAGTTTTAATGATTGTATAGATTTTTGGCTCTGACCCTTGCATCCCATCAAAGTTTAATGGTTGTAGTGATAGTGTACTCTGACCCTTATTATTCCCAAGCTTATAGTTTCAATGGTAGTCATTGTATACACTGGCCAAAATAGTTTACACAGTTGTAATGGTTGTAGTGATAGTGTACTCTGACCCTTATTATTCCCAAGCTTATAGTTTCAATAGCTATAGTCATTGTATACACTGGCCAAAATAGTTTACACAGTTGTAATGGTTGTAGTCATAGTTGACCCTGACCTGCAGTCTTTATTGGCACCGACCCTCATTGTTTTAAAAATAATTTCAATTGGTGCAGTTATAGTTCAGACAGCTCTCTGTAGGGTTAGGATTGGCTCTGTTTGCTTATGACACGATATAGATCAGATTCTACATTTTTTGTCAAAGCAAAAAATTCCCTTCAAAATTTTACATTATAAAAATGCAGCTAATAAATAATTCATGATGTCATTATTTCTTACATGAATACTGAACAGGTAACGGTTTAGGTTATTGTCCACTTCAGTTCTCATTTTCTTCAACTTCTTGGAGAAAAATCGAACAGTGAGTCAAATGTTTTGGATCGTTATATGAGGTGCCAAATCAGCTTCTTTTCTGAGTTTTAACCCTTTACTCTATGAATATTCATGTAAGGAATAATGATGTCATGAATAGTAATTAGATTAAATGTTAGCACATGTACACAGGAATTTTTGGCCATGACAGAAACTGTAGAAACATATCTATATTATAACATACGCAAACAGACCAGACCCTGATCAGATAGCTCCTACCGGAGCTGTTTGGTCTGTGTCCACTGTGTTTTCAAAGGCATAGAAAGGTGTTTTTATGGAGTAAAAGGTTAAAATACTGTTTACCAACTCCATTGCAAAATCTTACATAATGAAAGATTTGCCAGAATAAGGGAAATGAATAATGACAACTGGAAAAAAATACAATTATTCAGTAGACCTTATGATGTGAAAACTTGTTACCTCGTGATTTGTACATATCAAACATTCTTGGCCTACATAACTCCTGCCATAAAAGAGTAGCGCAGTATTTTTCTATGGCATATCATTGTGGGTCTTGTACTACAATGGTATGTAATAATGAGAGAAAGTTAGGGGCTCACACTGAGCCAGTATCAGGAGCAGGCTGGATTTCAATTATTACATATCATTATGGAACATCACATGTCTGTGTCATTTATAGATACAGTAAAACCTCTCTACACCAAACTTATAGGAAAGAAAAAATAAAGATTATTTAGGTCTTTTTTGGCAGTTGGCTCCTTAATGCAAGGTGAATGTCATGCAGAAAGCTCCCAAAGGAGCTTTCTGCATGACTTTCACTCTGCATTAAGCACCCACCTTGCTTGTAGACTGACATTGATACTTATTTGTGGGTCCAGTTTAGAGAGATGTTACTTTACCTGGGTGAAGATGAGTTCCATTTATCTCCGTCATGGCATCAAACTTAGTTCACACTGTCGGCACCAAGTAACTTTTATCCTCAGTACATAATCATGTTAGTTTCTTTCAACAATGTGGTCAGAATTTATAACAGTTTGGATCCTGATGTGATGCCAAGATATTAAGCATCTCGTCTGGATTCAGACGGGTGGCAATGATTATCAAATATTCTCTTGTAGTCAGGAAAGAGTTAACCCTTTCCCTGTTGCATATACAAATGTAAGAGAAAATGACATCATTATGACATAGTTATGTATTAACTGAAGTTTTATAATGGCATATTTATGTAGACTGGATTTTTAGGTATTGGCACAAACTGTTAAGTCAGATCTATTTGAGTTTCATAAGCAAACAGAGCAGACCCTGATCAGACAGCTCCTATAGGAGCCGTTTGAGCTGTGTCTTCCTGTTTGCAAAGGCGTGAAAAGGTGTTTATATGAGGGAAAGGGTTAGCCATTGCAATGACTCTTGCATTCTTAGTGCTGGGCCTGGCATGCATATTTTCCTGAGTATCACCATTAAAATGGCAATATTTATTGTCAAGGGGCATAACCCTGTTATGCATATTGAAATAGTTTGCTCCCTCCAATAACTAAGATTTTCTCCTAAGGGATCAGCAATGGCATCTGTTTGCACTACTCTTATATTTGTAATACATTTATGTTATGTATACTTTGTACTTTTCAACATGAAATGGACTTGGGTGTCAGCAGTTTTAGAGGTCGTAATGAAAGTTTAGCATTCAAGAGTTTCGGAATGCAAGACGTAATTATGTGTAAATCAAGGAAATATTATTGTATTTATGATGAAAAAGACATTTTCATGTGTGTTGGCACCAATAACAGATTATGTAGAGGATTTCAAAAGTATGCATATTTTTTGCCTGATCATAAATTTCAGTTTTTATTCTATGTGTGAAAATACTTTGGTATGCAAGAGGTTGAGTTGATGAGATTCTCGTCTGAATTTGCCGTAATATCTTTAGTGTGTTATGGACAGACTTAATAATATTCTATGAAATCTGTTTGGATCCTGATGAGGTGCAAAGTCATCAAATGTTCTTTACTCCCTTAATCAAGTTTAATCATGTTTAAGAATAGAAATGAAAGAAGTTTATTGATCCATAAAGGGAATATTATTTCAATAGCTTAGTGCAATACTATTGTCACTAAATTCTGTAAAATCTATAAGCATTCAAATTTTGCAATTGTCTTCTTTCATTAAAAAATTATTTTTTTTTCCAAAATCACAAGCAGAGTGTCAAACAGTGTCAAAATCTAAATTGATATTGATGATGTCATATTTCTTATATGAATACCCAGGGAATGAGTGTTTAAATAATCCTCTGTTATAAATTGCTTTGTCCCAGGTTGAACAGGGATACAAAAAATTATTATTACTAGAACAAATTTTCTGAATATTAGGTTTAAAAGATAAGATGAAAACATTATGCTCCTAAAGACCGCATCATTGGATTTTGGCAGCTTATATATAAGCATGTTTAGATATTTTATTATGCAGAAATTCTTGTCATTTTCAAGTATTTTAACCTTTTAAATAGATAAGTCTTTTATCGATTTTGGAAACAGAGTAGACTCAGATCATATGGCTCCTCAGTCCTGAAGGAGCTGTCAGATATTGGTCTGCTCTGTTTGCTTATGGAATTATATAGATCTGATTCTACATGTTTTGCCAGGACCAAACCTTGTTCATATCTTATAACGTATTAGGCAGATCGATATTCATACATAAACATTATTTCTTGCACGAATGATCATTGAACAAAGAGTTTGCCCTTTCCTTCATTTAAAAATGTTTTCACGCATTTGCAAACAGAGTAGACCAGATTAGACGGCTCCTATAGGAGCCGTCTGATCAGGGTCTGGTCTGTTTGCTAGTGGATTTTGAAAGATATGTGTGATGACTGTCTTTAGTTTCTAAAATGGCTGCAATGTTCCACCTTCCATATTTCATTATCATAAACTATCTTGTCTATGAATATTCAAAGTATTGAAATTTGGAATAGATATAGAACAGGGAAAGGGTTAAATGGTTATCATTAAAGTGTCAAACAGCTTGGACCCAGATGAGATGCCAAATTGCTTGATGGCGCATCTGAATCCAAAACGTTGACACAGGTATTCATGGGTTTTATTCACTGCATATGTTAGGGTTTTGCTGTCATCTTGCAGACAGGTTTTGGGGCACTAAACACCAAGCACTCAGTGCACACCAATTTGAATTGCATAAATTGCTGATGATCTGTCTGTTTTCATAACTGTATGGATAATCTGGCACACTTTCGCCTGTCATACATATCAAACTGTGAGATGTTTATTTTCATTTAGCTTCATCACATGCCATTGGCCATCTGCAAATGTTCCTGGCAGCATTCCTTATATACTGGCACTAAACTGAACCCGCATTTGAATGATATAACGTTTACAATAAAACATCTCTAAACAGGACAATCTAATTAGTATCAGAACTGGTCTTTAGTACAGGTAGCTGCTTAATACAGGGTGAATGTCATGCAAAAACCTCCCAAAGGAGCTTTTGTGTGAAATTCACCCTGTAATAAGCAGCCATCTGCCTGAAAAGTTCTCAATTCTTCTTTTTTTAAATTCTGGTTGAGAGGGGTATTACTGTATATGCATAACCTTTGGAACATTGAAGTTAGAAAGTGGAATAGTTCAGCATTATTTAATTCAGTGTGAAAGAATGTAATTTATGAGAGGATGCTGAATGGCAAACAGTGTAGAGACTGACCAGAGAGCTCTACTTGAAACCCTCTAATCTGGATCTACACTGTTTGCAAATGCCAGTACACTTATTGCAAATGTGTTTAAAGGGTTGATGAATGGGGGTATAAGAAAAACGGTTTGAAATGATGATGATGATTTGTGTATTCAACAACAGATGCCTTACTCTTTCATGGTAGAAAAACTTGTATCAAATATTTTTGTAATATACAACCAACCCCAGGTTATATATGGTACATGATGAATTAACCATGTCCCTCATATGGATGCTTTTTCACTCCTTTGCAAACAGAGTAGACCCAGATCAGACGGCTTCTGTGGGTATACTTACTTTGTTATTGATATAGTATCAATATCATTCTACAGTTTCTGCCAGGGTCAAAATTCCCATGTACTATTGTACCAATTAATCTAATTAACCCTTTCCCTCATATAAACGTGTTTTTACGCATCTGCAAACAGAGTAGACCCAGATCAGACGGCTCCTATAGGAGCCGTCTGATCAGGGTCTGCTCTGTTTGCTAATGAAATTTGGTAGATCTGTTTCTATACTTTCTAAAATGACTGCAGTGTTCCACCTTCCATATTTCATTATAACTGTTTTGTCCATGAATATTCAGTAGGTATAGAAAATTGTAATAAACATAGAACAGGGAAAGGGTTAATACCCATGATGTCATTTGCAAAGAGCTTAGATCTAGATGAGAACGAGTGACTGGATTATACTTAATGGCCTCACTATAAGTAACATCGTTGAACATTTAGCAATCAAAAGGTTAAAGACATCTCATAGAAGTCTACCTGATTTACACAATACTCTATTCCATAGATATGTCTTTTAACACCTTTGCAAACACTGAGTAGACCCTGATCAGACAGCTCCTATAGGATCTGCTCTGTTTGTACATCTTATACAGTTTTTACCAAGGTCTAAACTTTTCTTCATATGCCATTATAAAATATTTATCCCTTTACTCCATCAATACACCTTTCTACGTGTTTTCAAACAGTAGACACAGCCCCACTAGTTCTAGACTCCTGTAGAAACCATCTGATCAGACTCTGCTCTGTTTGCTTATGATTAAAATAGACATGTTTCTACAGTTTCTGCCATGGCCAAAAATTCCAGTTTCCATGATTGTGCTGTTACAACAAATTATCTAATTTAAATATTCATGATGTCATTATTTCTTACATGAATATTCATGGCATAAAGGGTTATGCTAATAAATGTTCATACAATCATTATTTCTTAACCCTTTCCCTAATATAAACATGTTTTCACGCATTTGCAAACAGAGTAGACCCAGATCAGACGGCTCCTATAGGAGCTGTCTGATCAGGGTCTGCTCCGTTTGCTGATGGAATTCGATAGATCTATTTCTTTAGTTTCTAAAATGGCTACAATGTTCCACCTTCCATATTTCATTATAACTATTTTGTCTATGAATATTGAGTAGGTATTGATATATGGAATTAAAGAACAGAGAAAGGGTTAAGTGAATATTCATATAATGCAGGGTTTCATTGTGTACAAGTCTTGTTAGTTTAACCTTGTCCCTGTTGAACATTCATGTAAGAAATCATAACACCATGAATATTTATCAGCTGAACATTTATAATGGCATAATTATGTACACAAGATGTTTAAGTATTGTTAGAAACTGAAGAATCAGATCTATTATAATTTCCTAAGCAAATAAAACAGACAGGAGCCGTCTGATCTGGGTCTACTCTGTTTGCAAAGATGTGAAAAAGCATTTATATGAAGGACAGGGTTAAATACATCACAAACTGGAGGTGAAGTGGAATGAAAACCTATGAAAACTGTTTGGATCTGGAGGAGAAGCCAAGAAACGCTGCATCTTATCATGATCCAAACTGCTTGACTCTCTGAGTTTTTTTCGTAGCAGAAATTAAGACTTGTTATTGAAACATTAAAAAATGCAGCAGACATCAGCTTTTGCATTTTGTTAGAGTAGAGATGCCTTTGGAAGCATTGGCAAACAGAGTAGACATAGAGCAGATTACTCCTGTTGGAGCCGTCTGATCACAGTCTGTTCTGTTTGCTTATGAAATGATATACCCTAGGTCTACTCTGTTTGCAAATGCACATCTATCAGTCAAAAGGTTAAATTACCACATTAAAGACGTCATTCCAGGATTTACCGACTTATAGAATGCATTTTGATAACACATGCAAATAAAGATACCATCACATATTCTTGTATTGGATCCCCACCCACTAAAATTAGCATTCATGGAAAATATTAAGTGAGATTATACTTGACATAATGATTCATAAAATAAATGTCATTCACTTATCAATAATGTTTATTATAGCTTGTAATGTTGGTTATGTGAGGTGTATTGGACTCATAATGCCGAATTCTTTATGCTTACACATAAAATTAATGTCACTGTCATTATGGGTTTTTCATGAGTGAGAGTCAAGAAGGTCACCATTTTTACAGTTCTGTCAGTGCTTTGATTTTTCAATTCCCTCAAATCCCTTTTTAACCTTTAATGCATGAAAAAAGTGTACTAGCATTTACAAATAGTGTGGACCCAGATCAGATGTCTCATTGGAACCCTCTGACCAGGATCTGCACATTTTGTCATTCAGAATGCGTTTGTAAATGTTGTAATGTTATACTAAAAGGATACTAAAGTTAACCTGATGTATGCTGATTTACGGTATTTGACTCCTCCCTCTATGAATATTAATGAAGCAAACCACCAAAACAATATAGTTTATTGTAGCATATGATTTTTATGACAAACAGTGCAGGCCCTGATCAGAGGGCTCCTGTAGGAGCCCTCTGATCTGGGTCTTCACTGTTTGCAAATTACTGATATACTTGTTTCCGGCATATAAAGGGACAGATCAAGGTGGAGCATTCCTCTTTTTATTTGTTAGCACTGAAAAGGTTATATGGAAAGTCTTTGAGTTAATAAATGAATAAATTCTAGGGGTTTTTTCTGGAAGATTTTTTTTTTTTTTTTGGAACAGGGAATTAGAATTGGCAGGCTAAGAATAAAGGGAAGAGTGCTCACCAAGATCTACTTGTGATTTATAAATACACCACTAAATAGGGACCATATTCTAAAGTGTTATGTCTTAGCAAATGGTTTGTATGCATCAAGTTGCAGTAGGCTTTCAATTTTGGTTAATATATTTTAGAGAGGGCCTGCTTAACATGACACTACCAGCTTGGCTTTTTCTTGATTGACATAGGCCACACGTTCAAGCTTCTAGAGTCTCAGCTGAATATCTATAGCTTTAACCCTTTCCCTGGTCTATATTTAGTATTTCAATACCTACTGAATATTCATAGACAAACTATTTATAATGAAATGTGGAAGGTGGAACATTGTACACATTTTAGAAAGTAAAGAAACATCTTAGAAAGTAAAGAAACATCTTTCAAATTCCATAAGCATACAGAGCGGACCCTGATCAGACAGCTCCTACAGGAGCCGTTTTATCTGGGTCTCCTCTGTTTGCAAATGCGTGAAAAGGCATTTAAATGAAGGAAAGGGTTAACCAGTTGCATATTCAAGTAGAAATAACGACATCATGAATATTAATTTGATTATTTTTTATAATGGCATATGAACACTGGACATTTTGGCTCACTCAGAAACTGTAGAATCAGATCTATATTATACCGTAAACAAACAGAGCAGACCCTGATCGGAGCCGTCTGATCAGGGTCTATTGTTTTCAAAAGCATTGAAAGGCATAATTATGGTGTAAAGGGTTAATAATAAGCAGTTGTTTACTTGATAAGTATTCATATAAGACATAATGTATTCCTGATATGAATATTTATCAGGTAAAATATCTAGATTACATAAGATCTGGTTGCAAGTTTCTTTTAGATCCAATTTTCTATTTATAAATGAGCCCTTGAAGGATGGTACAAAGCATTAGCCTTTGGCAACTTTAATACCTTATATAAGAAATCTTTTAGAAAAAGATTATCACAAAGAAAAGACATTCATGTCGTAGATTCTGTTTATCACATATTAACTGCAAATAGAGTAGACCAAGATCAGATCTCCTGTAGGAGTCATCTGATCAGAGTCTGCTTTGGTTGCTTATGGAATAATATAGATCTGAATTTACAGCTTCTGCTTTGATAATATGTGTTTATACACCAGTATAAAAATAAATATAATTAATATCCATGATGTCATTATTTTTTGCATGAATATTAATTCGGAAAATGGTTAAATATCTTAATTATTAAATTCGGAGAAAAATGTTCAGAGCAGAAATAATATTTCTGCTGTGGTGCTTAAGAAGCAAAACATGCAGAAATAAAGTAACATTTGCTAGTTATAGTCAAGTAGTATGGCCAAAAAACTGTTCAAATAGAAATTATACGAAAACTTTTGCAAAAACACAACATAATTAATGAGGTAGTGGAGATAATCATTTGACAGCCGCAGAAATGCTTGTTCATGCAGTGATTTATACCACCTTGGAAGATGCCGTGACTGTTTTTACATTTCACTGCAGCAAACTGTGTTTATATTTCATTTCAACATTGACTAGTTTTTAAAAGTTACGCAGGTTTGTTTGGCATAGCATATATTTTCCTGAACTCAATTATATTCCGTTATATTCAATCATATTCTGACATAACCATTTACTCCATAAAATAAGTATTTGCAAACAGAGTAGATCCAGATCAGATAGCTCCTATAGATAGATTCTGCCATTATAAACAAAATTCCTTGGTCATAAGCCATTGTAAAAAGTCAGCTACCCATAATTAATATTCTTACATTAACCCTTTCCTCCATGGATATTCATGTAAGAAATAATGACATCATGAATATTATTGAAATCAATTTGTTATAATAGCCCCAGGACATATGAATGAAAGAAACTGTAGAATCATATCTATGCTATATCATAAGCAAACAGAGCAGACCCAGATCAGACGGCTCCTATAGGAGTCGTCTGATCTGGGTCTACTCTGTTTGCAAAGGCATAGAAATGTGTTTTTAATGAGTAAAGGGTTAATATTATCGAAGTAATTAGTTAATGGTCAGATCAACAACTGTGCGAACCAATCGCTTGTAATATGAAAGGTGAAGGTCATATGACAGGCTGTCATTTGGGTGCCACAGTAAATAATCATATATGATTGATGGCTTTTTGTAAAGCTAGTCAAGTATAATGTATTAGAGATGTAAGTATCTGTAGCGGCTGCAAATCTGGCAGCTATAAAGAGGGTAATGCCATTCGCAGACCATAGAATAAAGGCTTTAACAATTACATGCACGCCAGCGGCAAAACTCGAGTTAACTATTGCAAACAGTTTGTTTCCAGATGAGACGCAGTCTCAGTACTTCGACGTCTCATCAAGTTGCATATTGTTTGACACTCTGTCTGTAGATTCCAAGGGAAATTTAGAAAGAATTAGCTGTGGACATATTAGCAGACGACAATTTCTGCAGACGACAATTACTTAGCATGCAAAGAGTTAAACACTGATTATGAGCGGAATATTTTGTGTTTGCTTTGCCTTGTCATATGCGTATCCACTTTGCTTTGTGTTCATTTGTGCTTGTTTGTGATTGGTTGTTTGATTTGCTACAATATAATGGATTGTTTCGTACTTGCGGAAAATCAGGGTTCGTACTGATGCGTGACCAGAAAATTATACAGTTACATTCTTGAACTATGTAACAACAGTAGCCTGAAATTGAGCCGTATTCCACCATTTTCTTTATTTGTTAATCCTTAACATGCATTTCTTGAAATATTGATGACCTTGGCAATCATTTTTTATCCAAAAGGGACAATTTATAACATGACATCTTTTCCGATTCCAAACCATTTGATACTCCGATTATGTATTTTAGAAGAAAAGGGAGAACTAATTTCATAAAGAATGGAATTAGTTGACTATTACTGCAACAACTGTTGATGAAAATGCTTAATTCTTTGAATGAGAGAAACGGACATATTGGTATTTGCAAGCAGTGTAGACCCTGATTGGAGGGCTCCTCTAGGAGCCCTCTGATCTGGGTCTGCACTGTTTGTGATTTAAACTCCTTTAGTGAAATTTGTCTATGCAAATTAGATGGACTGTGTTGTTTAACACCGATGGATTATTCTATTTTGATAATTAAGCATTCAAAGGATTAAGTGTTTGTTCAACGTGGTCCTGCTGTTTTTCGTACTAATGCACTGGCAAATTAGTGTCACTTTTACATAACTGAAGCATTCTTCATTAAAAGTTACCCAGATAGAATATGTTTTTATTGCATCAAGCGTAAGTGTTTTTAGTAAACTGCCGTTAAGAGGCCCAACAGAGATGATGTAATTTCCATGATTATGACAGTGTCAGAAAACTCAGAATGTTTTCAGGAAGAATAGGTACTACCCTATTTACTTGAAGTATTCGGACAGACAAACTTCGGCAAATAGTGCAAACCCAGATCAAATGGCTCCTGAGGAAACTATTTGAACATTACTTGCTATTATGTCTGTTTAATTTAAAGTTAAAAAATGGTTGTAAATTGATTTATTCAGCTGTACAAACTGGTCGAGAGGAAAAACTGGATGTCCGAGTACTTAGAGTAAATATGGGTACTAATCTTCCGCTGTTGTTTGAATCAGTGATTGTTAAGTCCATATGGAAAGACTTTGGGTTCAAGAGCAAATCATTGTGAGAACAATACCTTGTTTGCCATTCATTGTTAGCTCGATGTCCATATCACCAGAGGTCCAGATAAGATGCATACATTTTCAAGAATAGCTCCCTAATTTCTCCTCCAAACCCTATACTCTGACCACTCTTTAGAATGGTTACTGTGACCACTCTTGTGTCGCTATTTTATATATAGTTGGTTGTATGGGCATGTGTCCGAGTCCATCCAGTTCTGGCCTGGCAATAATTAAAATCATTACATGGACTTTTATACACACCTTAATCATGAGTATACTGTTTTTTTAGGGGGCTTTATGAATTTCTTTTGTACATTGATTAAATTCAATGTATTATATCCCCACAAATGAAATTTAAGAGTGAGTTACATAGGAGTCGCCATGTTTGTCCGACCGTCTGTCCATTGGTCAGATCATCTGGTGGGTATTCTTTTCCACACTGTGTTCCAGCAATAATTCTGACCACATTTTGAGGAAACTTTATGAGAAGTTTCACTATCAAGAGAAAATTTGCATATCTTCACTATATTTCAGTCAAATTTTGACAGTTATGGTCCCTAGATTATTCAAAATATCACATACGACAAGTGCTTGTGTAGAGTATTAACCCTTTCCTCCATAAATACACCTTTCTACGCCTCTGTCAAAGTCACTTTTTGAAACCATTGTGATAAATAGAGCATTTGTTCCATAGGAGCAAAATTAATGCTCTATTTATCACAATGGTTTCAGAACTATACAATTCTAAAATTTTCCTTTTCTCTAGCTAGTTAACGCTCCTTTTCAGTAGGTTTATTCAAAGAGGAGGGGTCTGAAAATAGCCTATGGGGGAATGGATTAATTACATTTAGTAATAATTCTAGATATATGTAAATCTAACCCATTACTCCATGAATATATATATATATTTCTTATATATTATAAGAAATAATGACATCATCAATGCTAATTATATATTAATTTTGAAAATGGCACATGAACACAGGAATATTTGGTCATGGTCATAGGACCCAACTTATCTCATAAGCTCCTACATTGTCTGCTCTGTTTACAAAGGGGCAGAAAGGCATATTTATGGAGTAAAGGGTCAATCATGAGTAAAAGGTGTGTAGCGAATAAGGACCATAACTCTAGCATGATTTGTCTTTGAATTATTTCCCTTTCCAGATTTTTTCTAGCACAGATTTTGTCTGTTCACATGCAATTGGATAACAAACTGTGATATATTATTGCCCAAGGAGCATTAACCCTTTACTCCATTAAAACTAGACCCTGATCAGACAACTCCTGTAGGAACTGGTCAGGGTCTGCTTTGTTTGCCCATGGAATAACCCTTTCACTGTTCAATATTCATGTAAGAGAAAATGACCTAGTGGATATTTATTACAGTAAAACCTCTCTATAATGGCCACTAAATTTTATTAATTAGTTGGTATTTAGGGCATGTGGCTGCTTAAAGCAAGGTGAACGTAAAACAGAACGCTCCTATAGGAGCGTTCTGTTTTACATTCACCTTGCTTTAAGCAGCCACCTGCCTTTAACACAAAATAATTGATGTAATTTAGTGGCCGTTATAAAGAGGTTTTACTGTAGCTGACTTTTGTAAGATAAATTTTTCAAGGGAATATTTTGCTTTGACAAAAACTGTAGAATCAGATCTATATAGTGTCAAAAGCAAGCAGAGCAGACCCTGATCAGAAGGCTCATATTATGATCTGGGTTTACTCTGATTCCAGATGTGTGAAAAGGCATTTATATTAAGGAACGGGATACTGCAGATCTGATTCTACAACTTGTTCCATGGTCGTAGTATACCATTATTAAGTTAAGCTACTTAACCCTTTCCCTGTTCTATATTTATTCCAAATTTAAATACCTTCTGAACATTTATGGACAAAATAGTTATAATGAAATATGGAAGATGGAATATTGTAGCCGTTTCAGAAAGTAAAGAAACAGATCTATCTAATTCCATTAGCAAACAGAGCAGACCCTGATCAGACGGCGCCTATAGGAGCCGTCTGATCTGGGTCTACTCTGTTTGCAGATGCGTGGAAACACGGTTATATGAGGGAAAGGGTTTATATTCATGTCATTATTTCTTATATGAATATTAATGAGCTGAAAGGATCAATGTTCTGAATGGCTTTCTGTCACCAAAATTGACAGAATTTTATTTTGTGTCTGTTGCCATATGGCAGAAGATTACCGGTACATGAAGCTGTCTGATCTGGGTCTTCTCTGTTTGCAAAAGTGCCAAGAGTTGTATGTATGATTGAAAGCATTAACCCATTCCTGCATATTGATGCCTTTTGACACTTTTGTAAATGTCACTTTGTGAAACCATTGTGATAAAGAGCATTTGCTCCTATAGGAGCAAATGCTCTATTTATCACAATGGTTTCAAACTACAAAATTCTAAAAAAAATCTTTTCTCTGGTTAATGCTCCTTTTCGGTAGATTTATTCAAAGTGGTTGGATCTTAAAATAGCCTATACGGGAATGGGTTAAACTCACTTTTATACTTATGAAACATTTACTTTGTCAATATTTCTGCATAAGTATTCTAATGTTGGAATCATGTTATTTTTATTTGACATTGTTAGATAAAAAAAAAGATCATGCTTAAGTTGTATATCTAATAACGTTTGACTGATACAAGTAAATGTTTAAGCAATTTTAATCTCCCAGTAACGGACTGGTTAAATAAGCAGAAATGGTCCAGGATTACAGATATTGTGATAAAAGTAGCTGCTCAGCCTATCAGCCATTTTGATAATCTCCAATTATCAGTTGCCCCATTAAACTCTTAAGATGTTCGTATAAAATTCCAAGTCTGACCTGCAGGAGCATCCACACCTCCAACCCATTCTATAAACCCCAAATTAATTATAACTGACAGAATAAGGTACCTGGAGGTAAGATAAGGAGGTAGATAAGGCTGGGAAGGCAATTTGTAAATAAACTTAGGAGTTTGATTTATTTTCTGACCCATGGTGCTGATATGTTTCCAAATTCCCTTCCCTGACGGACTGGGTTAATATTTCTTTGTAATTAAGTGTAATTGTAGCTAAGAAATTCAGGAGAATCAGTAGCAGTCTGGACTGGTGCTAAATACATCAGCATGAAGAACAATAAGCGTTCATCACAGTTCACCGTGGCAGGCAATCAAAGAATAGGGCACAAAACAACCTGGCACGAGGCAATCCCACCAGGGTATGAGACATAATTTCAATTCCGGAATATTCAAAGAAAAGAATAAAATATGCTGTAGTTAGTCAAAAGTTAGATAAAGTAAAGTCCTGCTAATACAAACAATCAAAAGAAGTATAATTCTTGATTTTTATAACATATAGTAGCTTAATTATTGCAGGACAAAACTTTTGCATTAATGTTTGCCATGCATTAACACATTCCCTCCTAGTGACACATTTTGTCGCCTCTGTAAAATTCACTTTCTGAAACCATTGTGATAAATAGAGCATTTGCTCCATAGGAGTAAATGCTCTATTTATCACAATGGTTTCAAAACTACACAATTCTAAAATTCCCCTTTTCTATAGTTAATGCTCCTTTTCTGTAGATTTATTCAAAGAGTTTGGGTCTAAAAATAGCTAGGGGAGAATGAGTTAAGATCCACCTGCTTTTACAGACTCCTATGTTAATAAGGCATGGATGATTGGATCCATACATGAATTGTTACTTACTCACAGCCGCAATAGCTGTTACTTTTGAAGTATGATTTAGCATGTTCCATGGATGAGGTCATACTAAATGCTTTTAAAATGATACTAGAGGCTCACTGTCATTGTGCTTGCAGATGAGCATATGTCATGAGAGAAATGCTTGGACTAATTCGTAGTGTCGCTATTAGCCCTTTCCCTCATATAAACGCCTTTTCACACATTTTCAAACAGAATAGACCTTGATCAGATGGCTTCAATAGGAGCCTTCTGACCAGGGGCTGCTCTGTTTGCTTTTGACATGATATTGATATTATTTTAAAGCTTTTATCAAAGCAAAAAAATTCCTTGAAACGGGGGAATTGAACAGGGAAAGGGTTAATCGTTCACTTGATGAATAATCATGCAAGTCATTTTGTTCATTTTGATTATTAATTTGTTTAATCATGGTAGTAAAAATTAGGGCTGACTATTGGGGCCAGTTTCGACTATTGCAATACTATTGCTATTGCTGAAAGTACTATTGCGATACTATTGCTATTGTTGGAAACTACTGCAATACTATTGCAATAGTTATTGCCAAGATTTGAAAACTTGTAAATGCAAATTTGCACAGTGTAAGATATAACTTTGCTGTAAATACTTACTAAAAATGTTTGTGGAAATGATTTAAAATGAATTGGGCTTTGCCACTTGTGTTTTACCGCTATTGTTTTTAACAAACTCGATCTCCGCGATGGTCGACGCCATCTTGAAAACACAATGCCAATTATATGAAAGAACTATAGAAACTACCGATAGTCAGAGCAACTATCGCAATAGTCTATCGTCAATTGGAAATAACTATCGATAGTGTAATTGGGATAGAGACCTATCACGATAGTTCAATAGTTTGATTTATTGTTACACCACTAGTGAAAATATATAACAAAGACTTTTATTACCAGGCCAAACTGTAGAACTCTGTAAGATGTAAGCACACAGAGCAGACTGCTGGAGCTATCTGTAACATGTAAGCAAACAGAGCAGACTGCTGGAACTCTGTAAGATGTAAGCAAACAGAGCAGACTGCTGGAGCTATCTGTAAGATGTAAGCAAACAGAGCAGACTGCTGGAGCTATCTGTAAAATGTAAGAAAACAGAGCAGACAGCTGGAGCTATCTGTAACATGTAAGCAAACAGAGCAGACTGCTGGAACTCTGTAAGATGTAAGCAAACAGAACAGACAGCTGGAGCTATCTGTAAGATGTAAGCAAACAGAGCAGACTGCTGGAGTTCTGTAACATGTAAGCAAACAGAGCAGACTGCTGGAACTCTGTAACATGTAAGCAAGCAGAGCAGACTGCTGGAACTCTGTAACATGTAATCAAACAGAACAGACTGCTGGAGCTATGTGTAACATGTAAGCAAACAGAGCAGACTGCTGGAACTCTGTAACATGTAAGCAAACAGAGCAGACTGCTGGAACTCTGTAACATGTAGGCAAACAGAGCAGACTGCTGGAGCTATCTGTAAGATGTAAGCAAACAGAGCAGACTGGTGGAGCTATCTGTAACATGTAAGCAAACAGAGCAGACTGATGGAGCTATCTGTAACATGTAAGCAAACAGAGCAGACTGCTGGAGCTATCTGTAACATGTAAGCAAACAGAGCAGACTGCTGGAGCTATGTAACATGTAAGCAAACAGAGCAGACTGCTGGAGCTATCTGTAAGATGTAAGCAAACAGAGCAGACTGCTGGAGCTATCTGTAACATGTAAGCAAACAGAGCAGACTGATGGAGCTATCTGTAACATGTAAGCAAACAGAGCAGACTGATGGAGCTATCTGTACCATGTAAGCAAACAGAGCAGACTGCTGGAGCTATCTGTAACATGTAAGCAAACAGAGCAGACTGATGGAGCTATCTGTAACATGTAAGCAAACAGAGCAGACTGCTGGAGCTATCTGTAACATGTAAGCAAACAGAGCAGACTGCTGGAGCTATCTGTAACATGTAAGCAAACAGAGCACTAGACTGCTGGAGCTCTGTACCATGTAAGCACACAGAGCAGACTGATGGAGCTCTGTACCATGTAAGCACACAGAGCAGACTGATGGAGCTATCTGTAACATGTAAGCAAACAGAGCAGACTGCTGGAGCTATCTGTAACATGTAAGCAAACAGAGCAGACTGATGGAGCTATCTGTAACATGTAAGCAAACAGAGCAGACTGCTGGAGCTATCTGTAACATGTAAGCAAACAGAGCACTAGACTGCTGGAGCTCTGTACCATGTAAGCACACAGAGCAGACTGATGGAGCTCTGTACCATGTAAGCACACAGAGCAGACTGATGGAGCTATCTGTAACATGTAAGCAAACAGAGCAGACTGCTGGAGCTATCTGTAACATGTAAGCACACAGAGCAGACTGATGGAGCTCTGTACCATGTAAGCACACAGAGCAGACTGATGGAGCTATCTGTAACATGTAAGCAAACAGAGCAGACTGCTGGAGCTCTGTACCATGTAAGCACACAGAGCAGACTGCTGGAGCTCTGTAACATGTAAGCAAACAGAGCACTAGACTGCTGGAGCTATCTATTTGTGTCTACTCCAGAGCTACAGATAAAAGTATGTACCTAAAATACTAAAATCATCAGTTCTTATAGGGTTTGGTGGAGAACTAAAGGAGCTATTCTTGAAAATGTTTAAATGTATGCATCTTATCTGGACCTCTGCTGCTGTCTGATCAGGGTCTGCTCTGTTTTCTTATGACATAATATAGATCTGATTCTACAGTTTCTGTGATGGCCACAATATCCTGTGTTCAAATACCATTTCAATAAATTAGCTAATTAGTATTTTGGGATGTCATTATTTCTTAGATGAATATTCATCAGGTAATGGGTGAATACAATGGTGGAACTTTGATCCTCTTGGGGCAACACTAAATAGCTTAAGTAGTTGGTAAAAAATAACATGCCCTTAAAATTTTATAAAAGCAGAGACTTGTGGCTTTCAGAAGAGCATCCCTATTAGTTTTGAGTACTCTTGTTTTTCCTCTTTGATAAAATGTGTCAGGTATACTATAACTATATAGGACATAGCTCAATGAAAGTTGACAGTGAGTTTAGTGCCACACACCCTTGTGGGGTAGCCACCATGCCAACATATCATACAAGGTATATCTCGTATCTGTCAACGGGAGGGAGAAATCGGCAAGAAATTTACAGAAATTCATCAGGAAACACTGAAAATTGGCTCAAAGCAATTTCAGGCATGGGTGATATTGCATTTTTATTAGAACAGTACAAACATATGTGTCATAATTTGTTGAAGATGAATTTGGAAGTGATTACCGCTAGCCCAGCATAATGGAAAAGGCTAGAGAAGAATTTTTCCTCATTACTTTTTTCTCTTATTTATTTGGCATTGATAAATGTCTAAGATTTGAGGTGTATTCCACAGCAAAAACCATATAATGTTGAAAATTTTCGATTGCTGAAGCTCTTATTACTCTTGTTGGGAGTTGTTTTTATAGAGGAAATGCATACTTGTAACCACTTTTAATTCATAAATCCCTTTACTCCATGGATAATATGTGTAAGAAATGACGACATGATGAATATTAATTAGCTGAATTTGTATAAAGATATATGAACGCTGGACATTTTGGCCATGGCAGAAACTGTAGAACCTGGGTCCATGCTTATAAAGCTTTTTAGTTGAGTCTGAGTTCGTTCTCAAGCTTTTGATTGGTCAGATTTGAGTTCTCAAGCTTTTGATTGGTCAGATTTGAGCCAAAGGCTCAAATCTGACCAATCAAAACTTGAGAACGAACTCAGACTCAACTAAAAGTTTTATAAGCATAGACCTAGATCTATATTATGTCATAAGCAAACAGACCCATCAGTGTATGGGTGTAGCAAAGGTGTTAATTGTGTATCTATGAAGTAACCCTTTCCCTGTTCTATGTTTATTTCAAATATTGATATCTACTGAATATTCATGGAGAAAATAGTTATAACGAAATATGAAAGATGGAAAATTGTAGTCATTTTAGAAAGTTGAAAAACTGATCTTTCAAATTTCATAAGCAAACAGGGCAGACCCTGATAAGACGGCTCCTATAGGAGCTGTCTGATCTGGGTCTTCTCTGTTTGCAAATGTATATGAAGGAAAGGGGTAAAGGGTGTATGACATTTGGACTTGCAGTAAACTCCACTTGTAACGCTATTCACAGGACCTTGAAATAAATATCTTCACATCCGAATATCATTACAAGCGTTTCTGGCATGTCATCCGAATAATATGCTATCAGGAAAACTCAGTTTATTATATGCGTGAATAATGGATGGATTATAACACTATCATTTACCAATCAAGCTTATGAAATAACTAGTGAGATATTGTTGTAAGCAATATTTTTACAAGTGGAGTTTTCTCTACTTTGTCAATATGTCAGCTAATAATGTTTAATATTTTGCTCTTAGAAATTGTTTGCTTTTTGCTGTGTTTTGCCATAATACTTTGAATATCTTATAACATGAAAGGTCCTGTTGGATAATATATTTATGTGTAATATCCTTTTTTCCAGTGTCTACACATATTGGAGAAATACTTTAAGCCATTTTATTCTTCTGAAACAAAGAAAAAGAAATGCAAAAATGGTGAAAATTGGACACAAATTATGTGATACCAGTAGCTCTTGCAATCCCATTCAGTTATTTCTTTATAAGATTTATAATATTGAAAGGAGTCACCAGCAACATTTTATTGTGAACCAATCTGGTCTTCAGTAACTGCAGTGATTAGAACCAGTCATCTACCCATGATGCTTGGCGACAGGAAGTTAACTGTGCATGACTGTTCCACCATTTTGCCCTTTTCATTTCCTTTGACCCTTGCTTTGTCATATGCATCCACATCAGAATCATGGCTATATAAAACATTTACCGGCTCTTTATATCCCCATATCACTCAAGAGTAGGAGTGGTAAAGTCATCAGACCCCAGGAAATAAACGTGATTCCATATTGGTCGCTGTTGATCTTGGCATCTCATTCTTTGCTGAGAGTCATTAATAATCCAGAAAAATTGTTCAAAAATACATAAATACCAGTCTCGGATGGCAGTGAATTGATATTGTCAGAGAATGTGAAATAGATTTTCATGGTATTTAGATACAAACAAAGGGTTTGGCACAGGGCAGCCCTGGTTGCTTTATCTATGTGCCAGCTTGGGGATTGCTCTATATCGGCAATAATTCATTAACTTGATAATTATGATTGCAGATATCTCTTGGATTTAGAGTACTAAGTGTCTTACAGGTATCCAGTAGGAAGTAGGTTTAATTTCCAGGTGTATATAGGAAACTATCCCTTAGTTCTTTACTTGGTGAAAATGCATATCGAGGGCTTGGTGCAAAACTATTCTAACTCCTTCACTAAAGTGAAGGAGTTAGAATAGTTTTGCACCAAGCCCTCGTTATAGTCTCGTTTCATTTTGATTTAATTCTTTGTAATAACCTCTTCCTTCATGAATATTCTTATCAGAAATAATGTATTTATGAATAGGAATGAGCTTGATTTTTGTAATAGCATATGAACAATAAATGGGTTGACCATGGCAGAAAGTGTAAAAGCAGATCTATTATAATTCATTAAGCAAACACAGCCGACCCTGAACAATTGGCTCCTACAGGAGCTATCTGATCAGTGTTTACTCGGTTTGCAAAGGAGTGAAAATTTATTTCGCCATGAAGCAAATTTTTGGAAAGGATTAAAGATATAAAACAAGGATTTTTATTTAGCCATGGCAAACAGTACAGAATCAGATCTGTAGCATAAATAAACAGAGTAGACTCTGATCAGACAGCCTCAGGAGATTCTGATTTGGGATGTCCCTTTATCAAAGGCATAATCAGCCAGGACTGTAAAATTAAGTGTTAGTCACCCTAATCTGCACTCTGAGCAATTGTCATTTGAAAATACAGTAAAAACTTGATACTACCAAATTTTAGTAATGAAAAATTTATGTCTTTGTAGGCATGTGACTGCTTAATGCAGGGTGAAAGTCATGAATAAAGCTCCTAGAGGAGCTTTCTGCATGACTTTTACCCTGCATTAAGCTGCCACCTGTGTTAAAGATCAATAATGGTACGAATTCACGGTATTTGAGTGTTCGCAGTATGGAGTTTTAAACTTTTTGCTGTATTGTCGTTTGTTTCAATTATAAAAGTACACTTTTCTTCCATTTCTTTTGGGAAAAAAAACATTGTCTGAATGAAAACATATGCATCCAGATGAGATACCATGTTACTAAGGGTCTCATCTGGATCCAAATTGTTTGCTAAGGTTTTCACTTGTAAAACTGTCAGTAGAGTGCTGAAGGATAACCCTTTACTTCATGAATATTCATGTGAGAAATAATGACATGATGATAATTGATTAGGTTAATTATTGTTATAACAGCACATAGACACAGGCAGACACGCTGGTTAACACGCTCGACTGCAATACAAGGGGTCCAGGGTTTGATCCCCCGCCGTACAAAGTCCTTCGGATGAGACTTTATAAACCAAGGTCCGATATATCTGCTTTACACTGGTTATCTAAAAGAACCAGAGACCCTCTGTTGGGAATAAGATTAGGGCATTGCTTTGTATTCGCTCCCTTCTCTCCCGGGGGGGGGGGGGGGGGGGGGGGGGGGTCCTATTAGCCCAGAGTTGGCAGAAACATACATTAATCAACACAAACAAACATGGACATAAAAAGTGTCGGACATGGCAAAATCTGTATTAAATCATAAGCAAACAGGGTAGACCCTGATATAGGAGCCATCTGACCTGGGTCTACTCTGTTTGCAAAGGCATAGAAAGGTATATTTTTGGAGTAAAGGGTTAATATAATATTGTCTTTGTGCTTAAATGTTTATGCTCTTGACGGGTCTTTCCATTTGAAAGAATATGTTTCTTTTAATAGTATTTAGTTATACTCCAGAGCCATGCAGTCTGTATATTTGTCCAAAAGTTGGTTTCTGATGGACTAAACTTTTGAGAAGATCGCATTCAAACTTTTTATGCCCCCCAGATCTGATCTGGGGGGCATATTGTTTTTGCCCTGTCTGTTTGTTTGTCTGTTTGTCTGTTTGTCTGTTTGTTTGTCAGCAACTTTAACATTGGTCATAACTTTTGAGCCAGTACAGATAGAGACTTGATATTTGGTATGCATATGTATCTCATAGGACCGCACATTTTGAGGGGTGACATGTCAAGGTCAAGGTCATCCTTCAAGGTCAAAGGTCAAATATATGGGTCAAATCACCGACTTTAACATTGGCCATAACTTTTGGACCAGTAGAGATAGAGACTTGATATTTGGCATGCTTGTGTATCTCATGAAGCCGCACATTTTGAGGGGTGACATGTCAAGGTCAAGGTCATCCTTCAGGGTCAAAGGTCAAATTGTCTGTTTTTTGGCTGTAACTTTAACGCAACTTTAACATATGTCATAACTTTTGAGCCAGTACAGATAGAGACTTGATATTTGGCATGCATATGTATCTCATAAAGACGCACATTTTGAAGGGTGACATGTCAAGGTCAAGGTCATCCTTCAAGGTCAGAGGTCAAATATATGGGTCAAATCACCGACTTTAACATTTGCCATAACTTTTGGACCAGTAGAGATAGAGACTTGATATTTGGCGAGTGTGTGTATCTCATGAAGCTGCACATTTGGACGGGTGACATGTCAAGGTCAAGGTCATCCTTCAGGGTCAAAGGTAAAATTGTCCGCTTCTTTGTCTGTAACTTTAACATTGGTCATAACTTTTGAGCCAGTACAGCTAGTGACTTGATATTTGGCATGTATATGTATCTCATAAACCTGCACATTTTGAGGGGTGACAGGTCAAGGTCATCTTTCAAGGTCAGAGGTCAAACACATGGGTCAAATCTCCGAATTTGACATTGGTCATAACTTTTGAGCAAGTACATATAGAGACTTGATATTTGGCATGCATATGTATCTCATAAAGCCGCACATTTTGAGGGGTGACATGTCAAGGTCAAGGTCATCCTTAAAGGTCAGAGGTCAAACATATGGGTCAAATCACTGACTTTAACATTGGCCATAACTTTTGAACCAGTACAGATAGAGACTTGATATGTGGCATGCTTGTGTATCTCATGAAACTGCACAGTGTGAGGGGTGAAATGTCAAGGTCATCCTTCAGGGTCAAAGGTCATTAACTTCAAATTGGCCATAACTTTTGAATCAATAGAGATAAAGTCTTGATATTTGGTATGCATGTGTGTCTCATGAAGCTGCACATTTTTGGGGGTGACATTACAAGGTCAAGGTCATCTTTCAGGGTCAAAGGTCACCAACTTTAACATTGGCCATAACTTTTGGTATACGTGTGTTTCTTATTTGGCTGCAAAGTTTGAGGGGTAACATGTCAAGGTCAAGGTCATCCTTCATGGTCAAAGGTCACCAACTTTAACATTGGCCATAACTTTTGAACCAGTAGAGATACAGACTTGATATGTGGTATGCATGTGCACCCCATGAAGCTGCACATTTTGAGGGGTGACATGTCAAGATGAAGGTCATCCTTTAGGGTCAAATATCATATCTAGGGGGCATAGTGTTTCACAAACACATCTTGTTATTATACCCCCCTTTTGAAAAAATGGGGGTATATTGCTTTGCACATGTCGGTCGGTCGGTCGGTCGGTCGGTCTGTCGGTCGGTCGGTAGATCGATGGTTTCCGAACGATAACTAATAAACGACTTGGCCTAGAATCTTCAAACTTGCTGTGGTGGTTGGTCATGACAAGTAGATGACCCCTATTGTTTTTTAGGTCACTAGGTCAAAGGTCAAGGTCACCATGACCTAAAATGGTGAAATAGTTTCCGATAAATAACTGCTCAAGGGTTTGGCTTGGGATCTTCAAACTTGCTGTGGTGGTTGGTCATGACCACTAGATGACCCCTATTGATTTTGAGGTCACTAGGTCAAAGGTCAAGGTCACCATGACCTTAAATGGTTAAATGGTTTCCGATCAATAACTAATGAAGGGTTTAGCTTAGAATCTTTAAACTTGCTGTGGTAGTTGGTCATGACCACTGGATGACCCCTATTGATTTTGAGGTCACTAGGTCAAAGGTCAAGGTCACCATGACCTTAACTGGTAAAATGGTTTCTGATCAATAACTGCTCAAGGGTTTGGCCTAGGATCTTCAAATTTGCTTAGGTGGTTGGTCATGACAACTAGATGAGTCCTATTGTTTTTTAGGTCACTAGGTCAAAGGTCAAGGTCACCGTGACCTTAAATAGTTAAATGGTTTCCGATCAATAACTGCAGAAGGGTTTAGCTTAGAATCTTCAAACTTGCTGTGGTAGTTGGTCATGACCACCGGATGACCCCTATTGATTTTGAGGTCACTAGGTCAAAGGTCAAGGTCACCATGACCTTAACTGGTAAAATGGTTTCTGATCAATAACTGCTCAAGGGTTTGGCTTAGGATCTTCAAATTTGCTTAGGTGGTTGGTCATGACAACTAGATGAGTCCTATTGTTTTTTAGGTCACTAGGTCAAAGGTCAAGGTCACCATGACCTTAAAGGGTGAAATGGTTTGCGATCAATAACTGCTCAAGGGTTTGACTTAGAATCTTCAAATTTGCTGTGGTGGTTGGTCATGACAACTGGATGACCCCTATTGTATTTGAGGTCAAAGGTCAAGGTCACCATGACCTTAACTTGTAAAATGGTTTCTGATCAATAACTGCTTAAGGGTTTGGCTTAGGATCTTCAAATTTGCTTAGGTGGTTGGTCATGACAACCAGATGAGCCCTGTTGTTTTGTAGGTCACTAGGTCAAAGGTCAAGGTCACCATGCTCTTAACTGGTAGAATCTTCAAACTTGCTGCGGTAGTTGGTCATGACAACTGGATGACCCCTATTGTATTTGAGGTCACTAGGTCAAAGGTCAAGGTCACCATGACCTTAACTTGTAAAATGGTTTCTGATCAATAACTGCTTAAGGGTTTGGCTTAGGATCTTCAAATTTGCTTAGGTGGTTGGTCATGACAACTAGATGAGCCATGTTGTTTTGTAGTCACTAGGTCAAAGGTCAAGGTCACCATGACCTTAACTGGTGAAATGGTTTGCGGTCAATAACTGCTCAAGGGTTTGGCTTAAGATCTTCAAACTTGCTGTGGTGGTTGATCATGACCAATAGATAACCCCTATTATTTTTTAGGTCAAAGGTCAAGGTCACCATGACCTTAACTGGTGAAATGGTTTGCTATCAATAACTGCTCAAGGGTTTGGCTTAGGATCTTTAAACTTGCTGTGGTGGTTGGTCATGACAACTAGATGACCCCTATTGATTTTGAGGTCACTAGGTCAAAGGTCAAGGTCATCATTACCTTAACTGATGAAATGGTTTCCAATTAATAATTGCTCAATGGTTTGGTTCGGGATCTTCAAACTTGCTGTGGTAGTTGGTCCAGGGTCCGAATTTAAACTGGCATACTGGCAAAATGCAAGTAAAATTTCAAAATTGCAAGTACCAAAATTTGGTACTTGCAATTTTTTGCCAGCACAACCTTTAAGAAAAGGATTATAAATAATGCATAGTAATATTGAAAATGCGAGTTGAAATTTGATTTTGCCAGTTTATTTTTTTGCAACTGGCAAAATAATGCCAGTAAGTTTTTAGCCTAAATTCGGACCCTGTGGTCGTGACCACTAGATGACCCCCATAGTTGTTGAGGTCACTAGGTCAAAGGTCAAGATCACCATGACCTTAATATGTGAAATGTTTTCATATCAATAAATGATCATTGGTTTGGCTTAGGATCTTCAAAGTTGCTGTGGTGATTAGTCATGACCACTAGATGACCTCTATAGTTGAGGTCACTAGATCAAAGGTCAGGGGGTCTGGGGGGTATACATGTTTTACAAACATCTCTTGTTAGATGAGTTATGCCCTTTTCGATGCCCACTTATAAGCTCACCTGAGCATGAAGTGCTGAGATCATGGTGAGCTTTTAGGATGGCTAAAAGTGCAGTGTTTGTCCATCACTTAGTTTGTATGCACTCTATCACTTTCAATTTATATACTCTCTAGCACTCTTTAAGCTATCAAGTCATTTTAATCAAACTTGGTAAGCATGCCAATGGACATAAAAATCCTTATTATGAGTAAAATTGGATGGATACCGTAATGTCTAGAGTTGTGTACCCTAGATTACCGTAATGTCTAGAGTTGTGTACCCTAGATACGGTAATGTCTAGAGTTGTGTACCCTAGATACCGTAATGTCTAGAGTTGTGTACCCTAGATACCGTAATGTCTAGAGTTGTGTACCCTAGATACCGTAATGTCTAGAGTTGTGTACCCTAGATACCGTAATGTCTAGAGTTGTGTACCCTAGATACCGTAATGTCTAGAGTTGTGTACCCTAGATACCGTAATGTCTAGAGTTGTGTACCCTAGATTTATCACAAATGGCATCTGTTACATTGTTTGCACTCTCAAGCTCCTATAATTATTTCTTCATCGAGTCTTATCATATTTGTAAGTTGTATAGTCTTCAACACTATCTCTCACATTGACAACTTTTGGCACCTTTACATACAGTGTAGACACAGATCAGACAACTCATGTAGGAGCTGTCTGATCAGAGTCTGCTCTGTATTTGCATATGGAACATTCTAGACCCGATTTTGACTTTTATATTATGTCATAGCCAAAACTTTCATGGTTAATGTATTTTATATATGATCATATGATCTAGGCCAACTTCAATTATGGGCAAAATCAGACCCTTATCCCTGTTAACCCTTCCTCGTTCTATATTTAGTCCAAGTTTCAATACTTACTGAATATTCATGGACAAAATAGTTTAATGAAATATGGAAGGTGGAACATTGTAGCCATTTAGAAAGTAAAGAAACAGATCTTTCAAATTCCACAAGCAAACAGAGCAGACCCTGATCAGAAGGCTCTTATAGGAACCATCTGAACTGGGTCTACTCTGATTACAAATGCATGAAAACGCATTTATATGATGGAAAGGGTTAAGTCTAGAGTTATGTGTCCTTGTCATAAAAAATGGCATATCTTTCAATGTTTATGTTCTAGTAACTATGTTTTCTTCACTGGTCTTTAATAAATGATGTATATATGTGACCATTCTCGGCAGAATTGGATCAATAGATCTAGACTTGATTGATTTCCAAAACAGCAAAAACCATCTTGATTTATCATTTTACCATATGAGCGCTCAGATTCAGGTCTTGTCATATTCAGTTATAATCAGTGATCAGTGCATCTAAGGGTTACAGTGTGTTTCCTTCATGTTTCAAAACCTAGGTTACAGTGATGTAGTCGAAATTTAACCCTTCTCTTGCTGAATTTTAAAATATATTTCTCCTTCTTCACACATGCCCTGTTGTATAATTACATATATCTTCACTGTGTACAAGTATTTCGCTGTGCAATCACTGCTGTGGAGTGCACTGGTTGCACAATCAACTTGTAAATAGTGCAGACCCTGATGAGACAGCTCCTGCAGGAGCTGTCTCGTCTGGGTCTACACTATTTACAGGTAGGTATATTGACGTGAATTGCAAGCAAAGGGTTAGAACAAGACTGAACGTAACCCAGGTGAGCAATATAGGGCCATCATGGCCCTCGTTTATACATGGAGATAAATTGCTATGTATACTTTGAAGTTTGTCATTAAATTGTCAGTTTGTCTGAAACTTGCATTTTATCTGGATCCAAGCACTCTAATAAAATTTTCCAAAAGCTTTTCAGGCATTTACAAACAGAGTAGACCCAGATCAGATGGCTTCTAATAGGAGCTGTCTGATCAGGGTCTGCTCTGTTTGCTTTTGACATGATATAGTTCCGATTCTGCAGTTTTTGTCAATGCTAATATATATTCATAATGATATTGTCATTATTTCTTACTTGAATTTTCAACATATTCATGTTAGAAATGATGACATCATGAACTTATTGAATATTAATTAGATTTTTTTTTTAAAACAGCACATGAACACGTGTAGTTTTAGTCATGGCAGAAAATGATGAATCAGATCTATATTATTTCATAAGCAAACAGAGCAAACAGTTTGTACAGAAGCCGTCTGATCTGGGTCTACTCTGTTTGCAAAGGTGTAGAAAGGTGTGTTTATTGAGTAAAGGGTTAACTGATTAACAGTGCAGCACCTGATTAAAGAAGCCCTTTGATCTGGATTGACTGCTTTCAAATGCCATTGGGATAAGTCATGGTTTTTTGTAAGTTGAGAGAGGAAGTATTAATAAAAAAATAATTCCTAACAGCACAAACTTCAGTTTTAATTACCAGGGATCATCAAGGACTAAGTATATGAAGAGTCTGAGTGTTGAAATAACTTTAACCCTTTCCCTATAGAGACAACTTTTGGCACTTGTGCAAACAGTGTAGACCCAGATCAGACGGCTC
The DNA here is from genome assembly GCA_963576725.1 of Azorinus chamasolen. Classification (NCBI taxonomy): domain Eukaryota; kingdom Metazoa; phylum Mollusca; class Bivalvia; order Cardiida; family Solecurtidae; genus Azorinus; species Azorinus chamasolen. The sequence goes on from OY755239.1 coordinate 43,446,710, forward strand.
CTATAGGAGCCATTGAATCAGGGTATGCTCTGTTTGCTTAACCCTTTTCCACATATTAAATGCCTTTTCACACCTTTGCAAACAGAGTAAACCCAGATCAGACATGATATAGATTTGACTTTAACACTTTTTGTCAAAGCAAAAGGTTTCCTTGAAAAGTGTACATTATAAAAAATCAGCTAATAAATATTCATGATTCCATCATTTCTGACATGAATATTAACCCATTCCCTCATATTGACGACTTTAGACTACTCTGTAAAAGTCACTTCTTGAAACCATTGTGATAAATAGAGCATTTGCTCCTATCGGATGCTCTATTTATCACAATGGGTTCAAACTACAAAATTCTAAAAATTTTACTTTTCTCTAGTAAATGCTCCTTTTGGGTAGATTAGTTCAAAGAGGTTGGGTCTAAAAATAGCCTATGGAGGAATGGGTTAAGATGTTCTCCAGTTTCTGCCATGTTGATATATTCCCTTACTCTTAGTCTACTGAACATCTCATTTGGGTACAAACTATTTGCACAGGTTAATGAAAAATCAACAATATCCTGAAAAGAAGTAATCCTTTCTATTCCCCTTCGAAAAAGAGTGGCATATGGTAATTAAACCTTCCCTCAGTCAGCCTGTCCGCATTTTCGTGTCTGCTGTGTATAAAGGGTTTTCGTGTCGCCAGCGAAGCATGGCAGACATACAGGGATTACTTGTGGTGTGCGGTGGTCTAGTGGTAACACGCTTGACTACCTGAATCCGGAGGTCCGGGGTTCAAATCCCGGTCCCTCCCGGAAATTTCAGAGACGCTTTTTAGTGTCTCCCACCCGCACCTCATCTCCACCCAGGGGTTAGAATGGGTACCTGTGAGGGCTAGTGACGGTACTGCGGCTGCATGATTGCGCCATGTTAGCAGTGCTCAATATTGTAGGCGAATGACTCAATGACAAAGGGAGTAAATGTACAGTTGGCTGAGCGGTACTTCGGACTGACAGTATACTATAACTATAAAATATTACTTTGTTCGTCGTCATCGTTGTCACACTTCTTGTCCCACCTGTATCTCCTACTCTACTTATACCATTGAATTGAAACACATTGAACAGGCATGATGAGAGGAAGTGTCATGCATAAGGTCAATAACTCTAGCTTCAATATTTTTTGAGTTATTCCCCTTTTTACAGTTTGGAAACTCTGTCATGTGTGCATGGATTTTGGAATAACCTTGCACAAAATTACATTAAGCATACATGATGTATGCAAGACCCAGGTCTGTTTCTCAAGGTCAAGGGCACACTAACGGCCTAAAGGTCATGACTCCCTATTTTCATGTCCGCTCTGTAACTCTTGACATTCATGTACAAATGTACTTTGAATAAACCTTGTTATCCTACAGGAGCCAATCTGACCTGGGTCTGCTCTATTTGCTTATGATATATAATATAGATCTGATTCTACAGTTTCTGTCATAACAAAAAATATTTTATTCATAAATGACATTACATGTATGAGAATTCAGTTATTATTTCTTGCCTGAATAAATATGGGGTTAAGCAACAACATGCTTTTGGAGACCCCCCCCCCCCCCCCCCGGGCGAACTTTTCAAGAACAGTTCATGGAAAGTTCATGCACTGTTCATGAAAAAAGTTCAAGAACTGTACCTAAACTACTCTTAAAGTGTTCATGAACTGTTCATGTACACTTCAAGAAATGTTATATTGGACAAATCTTAAGAATTAGTGTCTTGAGAAGTTCTTAAAAACTGTTCCTAAAAAGTTAAAGAACTAATCTTGAACTATTCAAGAACAGTTTTTAAGAACTTTTCAAGAATGAATTTTAAGAACTTCTCAAGAACAATTGTTCTTAAAATTTGTCCAATATAACATTTCTTAAAATGTACTTGAACAGCTCTTGAACACTTTAAGAGCATTTCATGGTACAGTTGTAGTACAATTCTTGAACAGTGCAAGAATTTTTCTTGAACTGTTCTTGAAAACTTTAAGAGCAGTTCAGGTGCAGTTCTAGTACAATTCTTGATAATTAGTTCTTCAGCAATTCTTGAAATGTTCTTGGATACTTCAAGAACACTTGTTGAACCGCGTTGTCTTGACCACTGGTCAGATGGACATCAAGTCACATAATGAAGGCTCTTGTACACCCAGGTGTTGACTTTTTACAAAATTTGACATCTTATGGTTTGGAAAGTTCTAAATATCAATATCAATACTCTGGACACAAGACTTTAGTGTAATCTACAAATTTTATGTATCCATACATTTGTATGCATTAAGTGTGCGACTGATCTGGTCGCAAAGGCCATTCAGGTCTATTTTCTCACTTTGTGCCAGCGGTGAGCTAAAAATGAAAACTGTAAATTGGTAACTGTAAAACTGCAAAACAATGCAACACTTTCACATTCAGACTTTTTATTTCATAGCTTCCCTTCAAGTCATCTTTATTATATATTGTCTACCTTCTTCAATATGTTCATGACCAAAGATGGGCACTTTCTGAGAACTGCCTTTTCAAGAAGTTCCATTAACTGTTTGTCGAGAGCTGGTCTCGTCTCCGAGTCTGGAGACCGTTTGATTTTCTTTCCTGTTCTGGAGCAATTCACATGTCTTCTTTAGTAAATAGAGCGAAAAACATTATCTTCAAGCACTCATTGACACTTTTTTTATACGCCCACCTAATAAAGGTGGTCGTATATTGTCGTGGCCCTGTCCGTCCGTCCGTCCGTCCATTCGTTCGTTCGTTCGTTCGTTCGTCCGTCAACATTTTGTTTGTCCGCTGTTTTCTGGGAAAACTATTTGAGAGATATTAATGAAACTTCACACAAATGTTAAATGTATCAAGATCTGAAGCTGATTTGATTCTGAGGTTCATTTGATTTTTCATTTCAGAGTTATGGCCCTTGTCCTTAAAAAAAATATGCAAATAGTTGTCCGCTGTTTTCTGGGAAAACCATTTGAGAGATATTAATGAAACTTCACACAAATGTTTAATGCATCAAGATCTGAAGCTGAGTCGATTCTGAGGTTCATTTGATTTGTCCTTTCGGAGTTATTTCCCTTTTACTTAAAAAATAATGCGAATACATGCAAATAGTTTGTCCGCTGTTTTCTGGGAAAACTATTTGACAGATATTAATGAAACTTCACACAAATGTTTAATGCATCAAGATCTGAAGCTGAGTTGATTCTGAGGTTCATTTGATTTTTCATTTCAGAGTTATGGCCCTTGTCCTAAAAAAATATGCAAATAGTTTGTCCGCTGTTTTCTGGGAAAACTATTTGAGAGATATTAATGAAACTTCACACAAATGTTTAATGCATCAAGATCTGAAACTGAATTGATTCTGAGGATCATTTGAATTTTCGTTTCAGAGTTATGGCCCTTGTCCTTAAAAAATAATGCAAATAGTTTGTCCACTGTTTTCTGGGAAAACTATTTGAGAGATATTAATGAAACTTCACACAAATGTTTAATGCATCAAGATCTGAAGCTGAGTCGATTCTGAGGTTCATTTGATTTGTCGTTTCGGAGTTATTGCCCTTTTACTTTAAAAAATTACAAATATATGCAAATAGTTTGTCCGCTGTTTTCTGGCAAAACTGTTTGACAGATATTAATGAAACTTCATACACATGTTTAATGCATCAAGGTCTGAAGCTGAGTTGATTCTGAGGTTCATTTGATTTGTCGTTTCGGAGTTATTGCCCTTTTACTTAAAAAAATACAAATATATGCAAATAGTTTGTCCGCTGTTTTCTGGCAAAACTGTTTGACAGATATTAATGAAACTTCATACACATGTTTAATGCATCAAGACCTGAAGCTAAGTCGATTCTGAGGATCATTTGATTTGTTGTTTCGGAGTTATGGCATTGCAATTAAAAAAATAATGCAAATCTATGCAAATATGAGGATGGCCATAACTTTTTCAAAATTTTGAAATGATATTTACTTCAATTTTTTTATATGGTTAAACCTTTATGTGAATTTTTACATATATTGCGGGGGTTTTGATATGTCATTTTATTCTAAAGTTATGGTCCTTGAACTTCGTGTGTTCGTTGCTTTGTTAGTCGGTCAACTTTTAGTTTGTCTGTTGTTTTCTGGGAACTTTTAGTTTGTCTGTTGTTTTCTGGGAAAACTATTAAAATGATATAAATGAAACTTAACACAAATGTTTTAAGCAATAAAATTTGAAGCTGAGTTTATTTTGAGGTTCATTCAGTTTGTCTTTACAGAGTTATGGCCGTTGCACTTTACAAAAATCTGCAAAAATGAGGATTAGCTGTAACTTTTTTATTTAATAAGACATTCACTTCATTTTTTTTAAAAAATAGTATCACCTTAATATGGAAATCAAGATCTGAAGCACAGATTAGAAAATGTCAACACTTATAAGGCATGTTGAATCAGAGAAAGTTTGCAAGTGGGCGTATTATGTACCGTATGCGGTACTCTTGTTTCATTGGTTGGGGACAATTGATTCACCAAATCTACAATTTCATAAGCCTGTTTTTCTGTGCTGGACACCAAGGTGACACTGTGCTGCTGGCACCTGATTCTTCTTCTTTTTGTCTTCCTCACTGATTTTTTGAAAGCCCCTTTCTGTTCTTTTAGTTGCTTTTCCCAGTGTGTCCACCCTAGTTTCATGATGATGATGTGTATTGGTTGAATGGTCACTTTAGAGGAATTCTACTGTGTATGTGTTAGTTAAATTCATGACAATAATTATTATGCTCAAAAGATTTGGTTAGCCCTTTCCCTCATAAATGATAACTTTTGGCATTTTTGCCAACAGATAATACACCCAGGGTTACAGGACCCATCTGATCAGGGTCTGCTCAGTGTTTGCTAATGATAATATAGATCTGATTCTGAAGTTTCTGTCACAGCCCAAACTTCCTTGTTAATGTGTAATTATAACAAATTTAGCCCATAAATATTCATGTACAGTAAAACCACTAAATTGTGTTAATTAGTTGGTATTTAGGGCAGGTGGCTGCTTAAAGCAAGGTGGGAGTAAAACAGAACGCTCCTATAGGAGCGTTCTGTTTTACTTTCACCTTGCTTTAAGCAACCACCTGCCTTTAACACAAAATACTTGCTGTAATTTAGTGGCCGTTACTGAGAGGTTTTACTGTAGTTATAATTTCTTAAATTAATATTCAAGGGAGGAAAGGTTAACATTTTGTATTTGGAGAAAGAATTCTGATAGACAACTCTGGATATTGGTCATAAAATTGCTGACCCTTCCTGACCCTCTGGCCAATTTGAGAGCTGCCATGGTGATAATACAACAATTTAATGGTCGGTACACACCATGTGACCTAGTCAAAATCAGTTGGGTTCCATGTCAATTTTCTCCTCATAAACTCTCTAAACATTTCAGATATCTTAGTGCCAAACCATGGAATTTGTACAATTTTAATGGACTAGTCACTTTATCAGATTAGGGAAATAACTGGACTTCAGACAGAAAGATTAACAGTACATTAATTATAGACCCACAGCAGGGTTTGTCCTGGGCTACAATGGACAATCATTGTATTTTGCAATAACCATCTTTTAATAACCCTTTCCTCCATAAATAAATCTTTTAATCCATTCCCTGTTCTATGTTTATTTCAAATTTCAATACCTACTGAATATTCATGGACAAAATAGTTATAACGAAATATGGATGGTGGAACATTGTAGCAATTTTAGAAAGTAAAGAAACAGATCTTTAAACTTACATTAGCAAACAGAGCAGACCCTGATCAGACGGCTCCTAGAGGAGCCGTCTGATCTGGGTCTACTCTGTTTGCAAATGCGTGAAAACATGTTTGTATGAGGAAAAGGGTTAATAATCAAGTCTTATTGCAAGTTCTTGCTAGGTAATGATTTTAAATATTTTAATTTTACATTTGTTTGTCATTGCAATGCATTTATCTGTAAACCCTTTACTCCAATTGATACCCCTTTGAACATCTTTGCAAACAGAGTAGACCAAGATCAGATGGCTCCTATAGGAGCTGTCTGATCTTCAAGGTCTGCTCCTTTTGCTTATGGCATAACAAAAATATGATTCTACAGGTTCTACTTTCTGTGTTCACATGCCATTATAAAAAATAATCTAATTAATGGTGTCGCTATTTCTTACATGGAGGAAGTGTTTGCATGGAACGGCTTAAAGGGTTAGGTAAAGGACTAAACCCGTCATACCCAGCTATGCTGAACTTTCAACAAAATAATATTTTCAGTTAATTAATGATAAAACGAGTTAAAACTATAAACTATAGAGAGGTTTTTAGGTGGAAATTTGGATCGGAGAAAAAAAATGTATTAATGAGTTTAGATGTTAACGAGAATTTCGATGTGCATGTGTTGGAATTCCAATCAACTCAGTGAAATGGCCTGCCATGTTATATAATATATACTTTCTCATTATTTTTATAGGTGGATTTGAAAGTTGTTTATTTATACAAGCTTCACTGAGCATGAATATTTTCTATTAGAATATGTAATAAACCAGAAGTTTAAAAACAAGTGTATCTAGACTGGCAAATGATTGATTACAGCCATAAAATCTGTTAGTTTACAGATGGAAAACACATGGTCCAGTCTATTGAGCCTTCAGACTGGTTATAAAATTCTGTCAAGCTTTGACTGGTTCTAAAACACAATCTCCTGATAATACAGGCAATGAATATTATGTTGGATCATATTAATAAGTCTCCACATGAAAAAGTTTTCGTTTCCGGATAACTCTCATATACATATTTAGCTTACATCATTGAAAAAATAGCTTTTGGATAATTATAGTTAAATTTTGTAAATGGTATAAATCCAGATCATCTGTCTGACTGTGTCCAAATTGACTGTCTTCTGTAATAGTACAGTAGAACCCAGTGTCTTGGGTGTTCATCAAATAGAGGTCTAATTATGGGTCTGTAAGGCAGATGGTAGCTCAATGCAGGTCAAAAGTAATGCAGAAAGCTCCTACAGCAGCTTTCTGCATTACATTTGCTCTGCTATGATTAAGCAACCACCTGCTTGTTAACACTCCTATGCTGAATAAATGAATGGCCACTTACAATAGGTTCTACTGTATACAAAATACCGCAACGTCAGATAATAGAACCAGAGCAATCTAAAATAAAGGTGCATATTCAAATACTAAAATTGTCATTAATCTCCACCAAACGTTATGTTGTGACAAAATAGGGTTGGATGGATAAATAAAGAAGTTCTTCTTGTAAATGTTGTTTATTATGCATCTTATCTGGGCCTCAATATAACCCTTTTTAGCTCACCTGAGCAAAGCTCAGGGTGAGCTTTTGGGAGACTTGAATGTCCGGCATCTGTCGTGCGTCATCCGTCGTCAACAATTTGCTTGTGAACACTCTAGTGGTCACATTTTCTGCCCAATCTTCATGAAACTTTGTCAGAATTATTGTCCTGATAAAATCTCGGACTGGTTTGAAAGTCAGTCATGTGGGGTAAAAAACTAGGTCACGAGGTCAAATAGTAGAAAAACCTTGTGAACACTCTAGTGGTCACATTTTCAGCCCAATCTTCATGAAACTTTGTCAGAATGATTGTCCTGACAAAATCTCGGACTGGTTCGAAAATGGGTCATGTGGTCAAATAGTAGAAAAACCTCGTGAACACCCTAGAGGTCACATTTTCAGCCCAATTTTAATGAAACTTTATCAGAATGATTGTTTTGATAAAATCTCGAAAGAGTTTGAAAGTGGGTCACATGGGGTCAAAACCTAGGTCACTAGGTCAAACAGTAGAAAAACCTTGTGAACACTAGTGGTCACATTTTTTGTCCAATCTTCTTGAAACTTAGAATGATTGTCTTGATAAAGTCTGACAAGTTTGAAAGTGGGTCACTTTGGGTCAAAAACTAGGTGACTAGGTCAAATGGTAGGAAACCTTGTAAACATGCTAGAGGTCACAATTTTAGCCCAGTCTTCATGAAACGTCAGAATATTTGTCCTGATAAAATCTTGGAAGAGTTTGAAAGTGGGTTAAGTGGGGCCAGAAAGTAGATCACTAGGTCATATCTTAGAAAAAAATCTTAACACTCCAGCAGCCACATTTTTAGACCAATCTTCCTCAAACTTGCTCAGAATGTTTGTCTTGATGGTATTAAAGTTGAGTTTGATGATGGTTGGGGGGGGGGGATCAAAAAGTAGGTCACTAGGTCAAATCTTAGAAAATCACTCTAGAGGTCACATTTTTAGCCCAATCTTCATTGGTCAGAATGATTGTCTTGATAAAATCAATATTCTAAATCTTTGAAAATCTTGTTCTCCAAAACCACTGCTCATGATCCACTATCAACATTGTTCCCTTAGGTCAATATTGGCCCCATCCTGGGACTACCCAGCTATAATATTAAATCTATGGTAATCAGGTGAGCCATTTAGGGCCATTTGGCCCTCTTGTTCTGATAGAGGCCTCGTTTGATGCCTTTGCTAACAGAAAATACCCAGATCTGATGCTGTAGGAGTTGTCAGATCAGGGTATGCAAATCTTTGTTTGCTTATATTTGAATATCTCAACCTCATATAAATGCTTTTTCATATCTTTACAAATAGGAGCTGTCTGATCAGGGTCTGCTCTGTTTGCTTATGACACGATATAGATCTGATTTTACAACTTTTGTCATAGCAAAAAGTTCCCTTGAACATTTCACATTATAAAAGTTCAGCTAATAAATATTCATGAAGTCATTATTATGGAACAGGGAAAGGGTTAAATTTGATTCTGTGCTATTTAGCATAGGAATGTATTCAGCTGCTTTATACAGTGAGCAGTATAACAAAACTAGTTAATACGTACTCATATAGCGGATGGATTTTGTCGTGAATATTAATCAGATAAAGGGATATATGAAAAATAGTACAGACCCTGATCAGTCCATATGGAACACAGTTCGCTTTGGCATGGAATTGCGTATCTATATGGGAAGGGATTAACACTCTATCCAGTTGATGATACAGTTGCAGCTGACACTTCAGCCGTTTCCTTACTATGCTTATTATCACACTGACCACTCGCAGTTATGGGCGTGATTGCCTAATCGCTTGCATAAGGTCATCCGACGCATACTTATTTATTCATTGAGTATATTCATTTATGTTATGAGTATATTCATTTATGTTATGATCACATGATTTCTTCATGTGACTAATATTTGTATATCCGTGCGTCCTTCTTACACATTGCTATATGTTGTGGGTTTTGTTGATTTTTGCACATACTAAGCTGAAGCTTATGTTATGAAGCATTTTCATGTCACATATAGTATACCAGGATAGGTTCCGGATGCCATGTTATTAAATACCTTTTGTATCCATCGAATGCAGGTCAATAAATTGCACTATATTGCCAGGTCGGTGAGTGTACCATGGGTTAGGCTGACCACTGGAATGCCACCTTTGTATTCTATTGCCTCGCAAAGAATACAAATAGTACATCTGTGGCCAACTAGATGTCAAGTTCTGCTACTGGACAGATACCATAACTACCTGAAGTATGTGACACCACATCTCCACTCTCAGTTTGAAAAGCCGATTATCAGTAACTCAGTTAAACCATTCTCTCATATAGACAACTTTTGACGACTCTGTAAAAGTCACTTTGTGAAACCATTGTGATAAATAAAGTATTTGCTCCTGTAGGACCAAATGCTCTATTTATCACAATGGTTTCAAATTACAAAATTCTAAAATATTCCTTTTCTCTAATCAATGTTCCTTTTCGGTAGGTTTATTCAAAGAGGTTGCATCTAAAAATAGCCTATGAGGTAATGGATTAAACACCATTGTATATATATAACTTTAACCCTTTCTTCCATATGCTATTTTTAGACCCAACCTCTTTGAATGAATCTACCAAAAAGGAGCATTTACTAGAGAAAAGGAAAATGTTATAATTATGTAGTAGAGAAACCATTGTGATAAATAGAGCATTTGCTCCTTAGGAGCAAATGCTCTATTTATCACAATGGTTTCAGAGGGGCAGAAAGGCGTATTTACAGAGCGTAGAAAGGTGCATTTATGGAGGAAAGGGTTAAATTAGACCCACACAGTAGCAAATAGTGACGACCCTCATCCTTCAGGAGCAGTTTGATCTGGGTCTGCACTATTTGCCTAAGTTTGCCTGTCCGAATATTTAGGGTAATCAGGGTAATATTGGATATTCAACAGTTTCCTAGCAGATTCCCCTAGGAGCTTGGACCTCTTTCTGCCTACGAGCAGTGCTCATTTTCATGTCTGATTACAAATTTGTCTTGTTTGGTTTGATCAGGCAATTGTGTACTGATCAGTTTATATTTCCTGGAACTTCCAAGGCTTATTCATGGTGAATGCCATTGATAAAGTTGCAACTTACCCATTCCCTGTTAAATATTCATGTAAGAAATAATGACATCATGAATATATATTAGCTGAATTTTGATAATCGCATATTATGTACTGAGGAATTTTGGTATTGGTAGAAACTGATCATGAATCAGATCTATATTATTCCACAAACAAATTTACAGAGCAGTCACCCTGATCAGACAGCTCCAATCCTACAGGAGCTGTCTAATCTTGGTCTACTCTGTTTGCAAAAGTGTGAAAAGGCATTTCTGTGAAGGAAAGGGTTAAATATTGGGACATATTATCTCCTTTGTCCACCAGCATGTAAAGTTGAATTTGTCATTTTGACTTTTAGATAATACTTTAACCCTTTCCTTGATACAAATGCTTTTTTCACACTTTGCCAACAGGGAAGACCCAGACTTTTAGTAGTAACAGGAGCCATCTGATATGTGCCTACTCTGTTTAAAATGTATACTGTATATGAAGGAAAGACGATTATATGGCAGGAGTATTAGGTAAAGCAATAATCACTAACCCATACAATGCTGAGTTTTCAAATGGACTCTTCCGAAATTCAAACAGGTCAAGCTTATGTTGGATATTTAGGGGTTTGTCTAAAGAAAAGTGTAACATAGCAAACAGGAGTAGGAGCCATCTGATCAGACCATCTTATCTGTTTCCAAATGTGTGAAAAGGCATTTATATGAAGGAAAGGATTAACCCTTTCCCTCATATAAAGGTGTTTTCACACATTTGCAAACAGAGTAGACTCAGATCAGACGGCTCCTAGAGGAGCCGTCTGATCAGGGTCTGCTCTATTTGCTAACAGAATTTGATAGATCTGTTTCTTTACTTTTTAAAATGTTTACAATGTTTCACCTTCCATATTTCTTTATATCTATATTAATGAATATTCAGTAGGTATTGAAATTTGGCCTAAATACAGAACAGGGAAAGGGTTAAACTGATAGAGACAAAGTTTGATGCCTTTGCAGACAGATTAGACCCTGGATGAGTGGCATCTGATCAGGGTCTGCTCTGTTTGCTTATGGAATAATATAGATCTGATTCAACAGGCTCTGTCATGGCCCAAATTTCCTAGATTCTTAATGTGCCATTATAGAAGTTCATCTAATCAATATTCATGTCATAATTTCTTACATGAATATTTATGAGGTAAAGGGTTAACCCTTATGCTAAACATGACAGGTGACTTGCATTATGAGACAGTTTGGATCCAGATGAGACAGTTTGGATCCAGATGAGACAGGTTGGATCCAGATGAGACAGTTTGGATCCAGATGAGACACTGAGTAACTCAGAATCAGAAGTAGGTACAAAATGCAACAGGTCAGAGTTTTAGCAGAAATCATTTTTTCAATACGATAAGGGCTAAGAGAGCTTTGGTCCTTTATCCCGTTCCCTGTTCTATATATGTTTATTTCAAATTTCTATACCTACTGAATATTCATGGAGAAAATACAAATGTAGTTGTAATGAAATATGGAAGGTGAAACATTGTAACCATTTTAGAAAGTAAAGAAGCAGATCTAACAAATTCCATAAACAAACAGAGCAGACCCTGACCAGACGGTTCCTAGAGGAGCCGTCTGATCTGGATCTACTCTGTTTGCAAATGCATGAAGAGGTGTCGAAGGAGAGGGTTAAGAGAGTTATGGTCCTTTATTGTTCTACTACCACCTTTCCTCTATCTGTTCAAGTAAAAACTGGTGAAAAAAATTGTGACTGAGTTTAGCTTTTTTACCAATAATCAAGACAAAACTTTGGGACAAAATAACTCTTTGGCCTGTTGACTCACCGGTGAGTGATATTAAGGCTATCCTGGCTCTCTTGTTGAAGTAAAAAAAATACAGCAATTAAGTAAATATGAAATAGACCTGTGAAAAGAGACTTAAAGCAAATTAAGATCTTACAATGATTGGTTAGAAAAGTAAGGGGTGTGTCCATATAGTTTATTTATTTGGACATAAGTAAAAATAGCAGGTTTTATACTCTTGTGTATAATTCCAAAGGAACATAAAACCTTGTTGAAAACATTAATTTTCCCGTATAATTTTCAGTCTATTGATAAAATGTCACACCATTTTGCCTATATGCATTTCTTGGGTGTTAGACAAGAGTTACATCCCTTGTTTGTTTCACAAATTTGACAGTTTGTGACAGTTTGCTTTCATTAAATTCAATTTGGAAAGTAAAAACCATTTTAATTCAGCTCAGTTTTATGTCAGACTGACGCAAATTAGTCGGTAGCATCGTCTTTGAAGTGGTACCAGTGTGCAGAAGTACTGTTGTAAAGTCGTATTGAAAAATATGGCTGTAACTAAAACAGTGATAACATTTTGGTTGGGAGGCTGAAGGAAGTGCTTTGTAAGTTTTTCTGCCCTTATGTCATTCATTTAAATTATTGCATAATTTTCTAAAACTATTTGACCAGCATCACGTTTTAAGCGTTTTAGCGAAATTTTAGCCATTTTGTATCACGGACCCGCGTATATCAAACAGTGTTAATGGCGCCAGTTTCCAGTTTACAGGCTTTTAATTTTGTCACTAGTTAATCAACAGATCCTAAAGTAAAAACTGAGGCCGATTCTGACTGATGATGACAACGAAAGCCCGCCGCCAAATCTTAATTTGTTTATTATCATTGTTATTGCCGATGAGGTTTGAGATATTCAGCTCAATTATTGGGCCCATTACATGGGAATTTAACAGCCCGTTTAATCACTTGTAACAAGATTTGATCACATTTTCCAAATAACACATCCTAAAATAAAGATCTAAACGGTCGTAATGGCGTGTGCAATGTGGAAAATGGGCGGAACTCCGGCGATACTCGGGAAATTGGAGGTTGTATACATTTATTAAGATTAATTATTAAAGAAAAGGGAAATTTTCGGAAAAAGGAACTAGCAAAACCAGTGATTTTATTGTTGACTTCAGTCGTGTTAATTTTGAAAAAGGTTGGAGGGTTAAACAGAACTTGTGATTGAATTCGAGAAAGTATGATTGGTCTAAAGAGTCCTGGAGGAACAATTTGACGTTCTATTGTATTACAGTAATCACAATGGGGGGTTTAGTAGCAAATTAATTGAAAAAAGTAATTTATGGTTATTTTTTCAACTTAATATTGTAAAATTCCATCAAATTTTGTTTGCTCAGAAACTCAAAGTATTGAGATCACACAAATAGGAAGTTTTTCACTTATATAAATCCTTTTTAAAATGTATATTTACGCTTTTGCAAACAGAATGGAGCCAGATCAGACAGCTTCTGTAGGAGATGACTCAGGTCAGAAACTTCTCTATTTGCTTCACCATTTTCCTGTTCAGTATTCTTGTAAGAAATAATGACATCATGGATATTTATTAGATTGATTTTTATAATGTAAACTTTTCCAGGTAACTTTTTGCATTCACAAAAACTGCATATATATACATGTATATATATCAGGTCTATATTATTTCATAAGCAAACAGAGCAGACTCTGATCAGATGACTCCTATAGGAGCCATCTGATCTTGGTCTTCTCTGTTTGCAAAGGCGTGAAAAGGCATATGAGGGAAAGGGTTAAGTATTGTTATACATGTAACTTTACGCTGTCTGCTATGGCAAAAGTTCCCCTGATTTATGTTCCATAATTATATACTATGCACTTCATCCTTAAATTACCTGATGGATGCCTTTTAACCCTAAATTCCTCCATAGGCTATTTTTTTTTACCCAACCTCTTTGAATAAATCTACCGAAAAGGAGCACTAACTAGAGAGAAGGAAATTTTTAGAATTTTGTATTTTGAAACCATTGTGATAAAAAGAGCATTTGCTCCTATAGGAGCAAATGCTCTATTTATCACAATGGTTTCATAAAGTGACTTTTAGAGAGGCGTAGAAAGGCGTATTTATGGAGGAAAGGGTTAAATGCAAACATAGTAGACCCAGATGAGGCGACTCCTGTAATAGCTGTCTGATCAGGATCTGTGTGTGCTGAATTTGCTGATCTATTTCTAATGTGTTTCTTCCATTGACAAAATATCCTGTGTTCACATGTCATTATAAACATTATTCCAATTAATAGTCCTGGTGTCATTATTTCTTAACCCTTTCCCTGTTCTATATTTATTCCAAATTTCAATATCTACTGAATATTAATGTTCATGGGAAAAATAGTTACTGTCCATTTCAATTTACTTTGTCACTGAATTTTAGTCGATATTTTTTTCATTTCGAGACAGACTTACCTTAAATCTACTTCATTTGATCGCATCGTTTTTCACGAACTCCCATGCTAAATATCCCTCAATATAATTCAGTAACAAGTAATAAAATGCCGAAAATGCATTTTCTACATGCTATTTCGATCAGCTGTTTCTTTGCAAATGGCCGCTGTATTTATGGATCATGGAGCGTATCATTTTTCAACAGAGGTGAATTGCATACTGATATGAAATAAATGACGTATTTTCGTGTATGACGTCAACTTTTAAGAGCTATAATTACCCGTAGTTAAATTCGAACATTCCACTCGACGTCAATCGTCCGCCATTTGCAATTTGAAATGAACGTGTTTACAATGGGAAAACATTGTTTTTATGCATGAACTCTTTATTTAAAGATGGATTAAAGGGAAACTCGGGCACAGAGTTCGTGAAAAACGATGACACAAGTAGTTTAAATTTGATCTCGATCCGGTAAGAAATGAAAAAAATTCTCGGTTCAAATTCAGTGACAAAATAAATTGAAATGGACAGTATAATGAAACATGGTTGGTGGAACATTCACACAGTAACCCTTTTAGAAAGTAATGAAACAGATCTATGAAATTCCATTAGCAAACAGAGCAGACCTTGATCAGATGACTCCTATAGGAGACATCTGATTTGGGTCTACTCTGTTTGCAAATGCGTGAAAAGACGTTTATATGAAGGAAAATGTTTAACACTTTACTCCATAAATATACGCCTTTCTATAATGTCTTTGCAAACAAAGTAGACCCAGATCAGATGGCTCCTGTAGGAGCTGTCTGATCAGAGTCAATGCTCTGTTTGCTAGTGAAATTTGAAAGATCTGTTTACGTTGTATTTACTTTCTAAAATGGCCCAAATGTTCTACCTTCTATATTTCATTATACCATAACTATTTTGTCCATGAATATTCAGTATGTATTAAAATTTGTAATAAACATTAGAACAGGGAAAGGGTTAAAATTCTGCATTGAACGGGTCAATTGTTAAGAAATTGACAATATTAGCTAAATTTAAGATATCCGGACTAAGTCTTGTGCACAAAAGGTTTTGTTGTTCTGCACAATCACAAAGGGCCCACACCATTCTGTGAATTAAACTGCTCTTTTACTAAACAGTAAAGGAGAAACTGTGTCCATCATGGTGTGTCGGTGAGTCCATCAGTCTGATTGATTGCCTGTACAGTTACCGGTATGTTCTTTTGTGGATTTTTTTCTGGCCCTTTGAATGTAGGAAACAAGACTTGACTGGCATTTTTCAAACAGTGTAGACCTATGACAAAGTGTGCTCTGTCGGCTTATTAGTCAAAGAAGTCTGATTCTCCAAGTTGCTACTGTTTGTCATGTTAGTAAATTTCCTTATTTTATATTATTTTATTACAAGCATTAAATTGATATACATAAGTGGCAGAGTGACTTCAAATGAATATTGATCATGGAAAGAGTTAACCGTTTCCTTGTTTAACCCCTTCCCTCATATAAACGTGTTTTCATGCATTTGCAAACAGAGTAGACCCAGATCAGATGGCTCCTAGAGGAGCCATCTGATCAGGGTCTACTCTGTTTGCTAATAGAATTTGATAGATCTGTTTCTTTGCTTTCTAAAATGTCTACAATGTTCCACCTTGCATATTTCTTTATAACTATTTTGTTAATGAATATTCATTAGGTATTGAAATTTGAAATAAACATAGAACAGGGTGTTATCACCTCATTAATATGCATAGGCAGAATCCATAAAATGGAATATGGAAAAAAGGCATTTTTTATGCCCCGCCTTTAGGTGACGGGGGTAATAAGTTTTACCCTTGTCCGTCGGTACTACCGAAATTTTCGTCAAGGATTTCTTGGCTTGTGTATTCAAGTGGAATGATTTGATATTTGGTCTAAAGCATTATCATAATGAGTTGTAACATGTCTCCCCTTTTCAGGTCTGTCGTTCATCTACTTCCTGTTTGCCGGCGGGGGGCATCCGTGTCCCATGGACACATTTTCTTTTATTAACCATGATGCGCCATGATGCAAACTGTAAAATCAGATTTATAATGATTCATAAGCAAACAGAGCAGACCCTGATTAGACAGCTCTTGAAGGAGCTGTTTGATCTGGGTCTGCTCTGTTTGCTTAAGGCATGAAAAGGCATTTGTATGAGGGAAATAGTTAAATCATGTTATGTCAAACCAAGGCAGAGGTAACGGATGGCACCATTTTATATAACCCAATTACAGTCATATTACCCCCATGACAATTGCCAGGCTGGGACAGCATGACATCCTATATGTCAATCATGAAGCCATGCTAAATGACTGATGCAGTCCTGCAAAATGACCTGAATGGTTCACATACGTTGATTACCGAATTTTCAAAGCGAAATGGCCCATCTTTGTTTAACCTTTTACTGCATAGATACACCTTTTAATGACATTGCAAACAGTGTAGACCAAGATAAAATGGCTCCTGTAGGAGTTGTTTGATCAGGGTCTGCTCTGCTTGCTAATGTTATAGCATTATATAGATCACATTCTGCAGTTTTCACTTTTCCTGTACATATTCTGTTATAAATATTATGCTAATTAACCCTTTCCCTCATATAAATGTGTTTTCCCGCATCAGCAAACAGAGTAGACCCAGATCAGATCCTAAATGAGCCGTCTGATCTGGGTCTGCTCTGTTTGCTAATGGAATTTGATAGATTTGTTTCTTTTACTTTCTAAATGTCTACAATGTTCCACCTTCCATATTTCTTTATAACTATTTTGTCCATGAATATTCATTAGGTATAGAAATTTGGAATAAACACAGAACAGGAAAGGGGTAAAACCCCGAAACAAACCAAAAAACCCAAATCATATCCATACATGCAGTATTTCTTACATGATTATTCATGGAGTAAAGGCTTAATGATAGAATCTATTCAGTATGAAAGGCTTTAACCCTTTACCTGTTCAATATTCATGTGAGAAATAATGACATCATGAATATTTATTAGCTGAATTTTTATAATGGGATTAAATGTAGTCAAGCCAAGATTGTTTTAGTATTAGTAGAAATTGTAGAGTCGGTCCAATTATAATTTCATATAAGCAAACAGAACAGACCCTGCTAAAGGAGCCACCTGATCTGGGTCTCCTCTGTTTGAAAATATGTGAGAACACATTTATATGAGGGGAAAGGGTTAATTTGCTGAAGGATTTTCAATGACAACAGTGTAACCCAGTGAGTGACAGAAAGTTTACTTCGAAAGTACTTGGATTAGGACAGTACATTAATTACCAATAAACTGAAAGTGTATTTACTGTTTCAAGAAATTTTGGTTATAAGTTTACATGATGATACCTATAGGTGCTCGGACAGACAAACTGAGGAAATTAGTGCAGACCCTGATCAAAATGTCTCCTTAACCCTTTCCTTCATATAAACATGTTTTCACGCATTTGCAAACAGTAGAACCAGATCAGAAGGCTCCTATAGGAGCCATCTGATCTTATACAGGTCTGCTTTGTTTGCTTATGGAATTGGATGGATCTGTTTCGATCAGGGTCTGCTCTCCTTGCTTATGAAATTATTATAGATATGACTCTACAGTTTCTAGCCGAGTACCAAGTCATCCAGTGTACATGTGCCATTATAAAAAGTCATCTAATATTATTCAAAATGCCATTATTTCTTACATAAATGTTGAACTGGGAAAGGGTTAAAGTTATCAAAATGATGCCAAATTAAATTTATATTCAGTTTTATTTTCTGGTGGAGAGAGGACCTGGGCATCTGAGTACTAATAATAGAGTACATTTGTAATTATTACTAATTAACATAAATAAAGGCAAAAGTATTCAAACAGAAACATCATGCCTTTTGGAAATAACAAGAAACCAAAAATGTTCCTTTGGACATCCAATATTAGGTGGCGTCTATGTTTTACAAAATAGCATTTTCACAAAGGTCAAAGCTTCTGTAAAAGGTTGTCACTCAAAGTGGCAAGAATTATGTCTTGTCTAAGCCCAGTAGACAAAGTCAGGGTGTTTTGAGTTATGTAACACGGAGTGGTTCTGACTGTAATCCTACCGCCAACTTGGTAGAGAATGGTTAGCCATCATAAATTGGGCTCCCTTGTCCCCTCAAACCGCCCATCTTGATTAATGTCCTGACATGGGTAACCCCTTTGGATCTAGTCGTAGATGAAAAACAAAGGGGAGCTCCTCTCATACCCTGGTGAAACCAACAGCAAAGGTTCATTCCCATGACATATCCACGACACGGTTATCCAACGCCAGGGCCCAAACCTTTACTGCTTTTATCTAAAAAGCTCTTAGAATACAAACGGCCTCTATTAAGCTAAAATTAATCACCTATTAACATAAAGCATTCCAACTAATTATGTTTCTACTAATTACAAGTGTTAATTCATTAATATTTTACCACTTAATTCTCAATCTATGGCTGGAACAAGGAACAATTAATGGGATTTATTTTTGGATAAACATACTGGAACAATGGATAGGGGAATGGATACCAAAGGCAAAGCCAAGAACATTTTTTAATTGGGTTTAGCACAAGAGTCAGAACAACTTGTGGAAATATGATTAAGTTTTCCATCAATTTTATTGAGTTTTATTATGTGAAAGAAGAATTCATTTAATTACAAAATCTGTTTAACCCTTTGAATGTGGGAAACAAGTTAGCTGTCACTTGCAGACAGTGTAGACCCAGATCAGAGAACTTCTACTGGAACCCTTTCATTAGGATCTACATTGTTTGTCATTCAAAGACCTCTCGTAAGTTATGCTCTTTCATACTTTTGATTAGTGGACTTTGTAGTTAAACTATGTTGGACCAGTCCACTTTTAAATCCAGCACTCAGTGGGTTAAGCTTCATATCCTAATTACCCTGTGTATTCAAAAATCAAATCTCCCCTCACCATGGGTTTGTAAGGGTGAATAAGTCAGTTTAGCACCATTCTGATAACTTTGAATTAGTAGCAAATAGTTACGACCCTGATCAAACCGCTCTTTCAGGGGCAGGCTAGGTCTGAGTCTGCACTATTTTCCTGTATTGGATTGTACTATTACTTTGGGTAATTAGGCTATATGCTGATCTCCCACATCCTGACAGAGGAAATCTAACAATAACTGACTACTTCTGAAATAATTACAGTTACTTTTGACGATATTTAATTGCTTCTTTGTCAGAGAATTTTGGTATAAGAAGACAATTTCTCGGAAAAATTGTACCTTGAGAAATATTAGACAAAGAAGGTTCAGTCCCTTAATTAAATTTCAATTTGATCATTGAAGAGTGCATTTTAATAAGCATTAACAATTGTAAGAGATGGCAAGTACAGCCGTAAAGTTATGCAAAACCAGAGGTGCAGATTAGAGGCGTAAATTCATACATTATCAAGAATAGCTCTATTATTTCTCCACCAAACCCTATACTGTGACCACTCTTTAGAATCGTCTCGCTGAGACGATTCTAAAGAGTGGTCACAGTATAGGGTTTGGTGGAGAAATGACGAATTTAATATTTGGGTACGCACCTTTATCTGTAGCTCTGAAAACTTTGGTTCCGTATTAGAAGTTAACCGTTTACTTTATGAATATTTATGAAAGAAATAATGACATCATGAAATTAATTTTTTATAATGGCACATGAACAAGTGAACTTTTTGCCATGAATCGTATCTATATTATTTCATAAGCAGGAGCCATCTGATATGAGTCTACTCTGTTTGCAAAGATGACAGAAAGGCGTATTTATGGAGTGATGGGTTTAATGGCTGGCACACAATTATGAAACTGCAGAAATTATTACGGAACCAGATCAGTTGGAGTTCATGATAAGACTTTATCCTTTTACTTCTTGAATACCCCAGCAAAATGAACAGTTCATGAATAATTAATTCTAAATTTCATGAAAAATTGTTGAAAAATTCCTTCAGTGCTTGATGAGACTATTTTTATACGCCCACCTAATAAAGGTGGTCGTATATTGTCGTGGCCCTGTCCGTCCGTCCGTTCGTTCGTTCGTTCGTTCGTTCGTTCGTTCGTTCGTTCGTTCGTTCGTTCGTTCGTTCGTTCGTTCGTTCGTTTGTTCGTTCGTTCGTTCGTCCGTCAACATTTTGTTTGTCCGCTGTTTTCTGGGAAAACTATTTGACAGATATTAATGAAACTTCACACAAATGTTAAATGCATCAAGATCTGAAGCTGAGTTGATTCTGAGATTCATTTGATATTTCATTTCAGAGTTATGGCCCTTGTCCTTAAAAAATATGCAAAGTTTGTCCGCTGTTTTCTGGGAAAACTATTTGAGAGATATTAATGAAACTTCACACAAATGTATAATGCATCAAGATCTGAAGCTGAGTAGATTCTGAGGTTCATTTGATTTTTCGTTTCAGAGTTATGGCCCTTTTACTTAAAAAATAATGCAAATACATGCAAATAGTTTGTCCGCTGTATTCTGGGAAAACTATTTGAGAGATATTAATGAAACTTAACACTCATGTTTAATGCATCAAGATCTGCAGCTGAGTTGATTCTGAGCTTCATTTGATTTGTCGTTTCAGAGTTATTGCCCTTGTCCTTAAAAAATATGCAAATAGTTTGTCCGCTGTTTTCTGGGAAAACTATTTGAGAGATATTAATGAAACTTCACACAAATGTTTAATGCATCAAGATCTGAAGCTGAGTCGATTCTGAGGTTCATTTGATTTTTCGTTTCGGAGTTATGGCCCTTTTACTTAAAAAATAATGCAAATACATGCAAATAGTTTGTCCGCTGTTTTCTGGGAAAACTATTTGACAGATATTAATGAAACTTCATACAAATGTTTAATGCATCAAGATCTGAAGCTGAGTTGATTCTGAGGTTCATTTGATTTCTCATTTCAGAGTTATGGCCCTTGTCCTTAAAAAATATGCAAATAGTTTGTCCACTGTTTTCTGGGAAAACTATTTGAGAGATATTAATGAAACTTCACACAAATGTTTAATGCATCAAGATCTGAAACTGAATTGATTCTGAGGATCATTTGATTTTTCGTTTCAGAGTTATGGCCCTTGTCCTTAAAAAATAATGCAAATAGTTTGTCGGCTGTTTTCTGGGAAAACTATTTGAGAAATATTAATGAAACTTCACAAAAATGTTTAATGCATCAAGATCTGATGCTGAGTCAATTTTGAGGTTTATTTGATTTTTCGTTTCAGAGTTATTGCCCTTTTACTTAAAAAAAATTGCAAATATATGCAAATAGTTTGTCCGCTGTTTTCTGGCAATACTGTTTGACAGATATTAATGAAACTTCATCCACATGTTTAATGCATCAAGACCTGAAGCTAAGTCGATTCTGAGGATCATTTGATTTGTTGTTTCGGAGTTATGGCCGTTGCACTTTACAAAAATCTGCAAAAATGAGGATTAGCTGTAACTTTTTTATTTAATAAGATATTCACTTCATTTTTTTAAAAAATAGTATCACCTTAATATGGAAATCAAGATCTGAAGCACAGATTAGAAAATGTCAACACTTATAAGGCATGTTGAATCAGAGAAAGTTTGCAAGTGGTCGTATTATGTACCGTATGCGGTACTCTTGTTGATAGATTCATACAAAAGAATTAGTTCCTGAACCGGCCCTCTATTTCTTTTAATTTCTTGATTCCATAATTAAAAAAATCATTTTCTTTAAATATGCTAGAAAGATTCATGAAATTCAAATTCATAAACAGTTCAAGAAGTACTAGCTGGTGCAATCTAATGTTTCTGAAGCATTTATGAACTTTAAAAAAAAAAGGGCTGATACCCATTTCTGGGATACCAGTACATAGTTTTTCAAGAATGGTTCAAGATTTTTAAACAGTTTCCTGAAGCTTTAACTTTTAACCCTTTACTCCATGGAGTAAAGGGTTAAAAGGGTGAATCCTGATGATACACAGGGTTATGTGGCATCTCATCTGGATCAAGGCTGTTAGCAAAATTAATGTGAGTATTTCTGTATTAGTAACATTTGGCCTGCATTAAGCTACCACCTGTCTTAACCCTTTCCCTCATATAAACGTGTTTTCACACATCTGCAAACAGAGTAGACCCAGATCAGACGGCTCCTATAGGAGCCGTCTGATCAGGGTCTGCTCTGTTTGCTAATGGAATTTGATAGATCTGTTCCTATACTTTCTAAAATGGCTACAATGTTCTATGTTCCATATATCATTATAACTATTTTGTCAATGAATATTCAGTAGGTAATTAAATTTGGACTAAATGCAGAACAGGGAAAGGGTGATGGAGACATATTTTAATGCCTTTTCAAACAGAGCAGATAATCCAGTAGATCTTAAAGAAGCTGTCCAATCAGGGTCTGCTGTGTTTGCGTTTGAAATAATATAAAGCTGATTCTACAGTTCCTGCTGTAATGGCCTAAAAATCTTCTGTTCAGAATCCAATCTACTGATTATTCATAAAATATTTATTTAAAAAAAGTAAAGTACCTAGTTATAGTCTACTTTCAGTCCGAATGACCGCTTAGCCGACTGTACATTTACTCCCCAGGTCATTGAGTCATTGGCCTACAATATTGAGCACTGCTAACATATGACGCAATCATGCAGCCGCAGTACCGGCGAGTGACCCTCACAGGAACCCATTTTAACTCCTGTGTGGAGAGGATGTGCTGGTGGGAGACAAGGAAAAGCGTCTCTGAAATTTCAGGGTGGGACCAGGATTTGCACCCCGGACCTCCAGACTGATAGTCAAGCGCGTTAGCACTAGACCACTGCCACCTACAAAAAGTACCTGGTTATAGTCTACTTTCAGTCCGAATGACCGCTCAGCCGACTGTACATTTACTCCCCTGATCATTGAGTCATTGGCCTACAATATTGAGCACTGCTAACATATGGCGCAATCATGCAGCCGCAGTACCGACGTGTGACCCTCACAGGTACCCATTTTAACCCCTGGGTGGAGCGGATGTGCTGGTGGGAGACACGGAAAAGCGTCTCTGAAATTTCGGGGAGGGACCGGGATTTGAACCCCGGACCTCCGGACTGATAGTCAAGCGCGTTACCACTAGACCACCGTCACCTGCACATGTACATGAATATTCATTACAAATGTATTTTTAACCCTTTTACTCCATAAATACACCTTTCTACGCCTTTGCATACAGAGTAGGCCCAGACCAGACGGCTCTTATAGGAGCCATCTGATCATTGTCTGCTCTGTTTGCTTATGATATACAGTAAAACCTCTCTAAACCGGAATTCTAGATGAGAAGAATTTGGATACTTTTAGGCAGGTGACTGCTTAATGCAGGGTGAAAGTCATGCAGAAAGCTCCTCTAGGAGCTTTCTGCATCACTTTCACCCTGCATTAAGCTGTCATCTGTCCCCAAGACCAATATTTATACTAAATTTAACGTCCGGTTTAGATAGGTTTTACTGTACATGTAATATAGAGATGATTCTACAGCTTCTGGCATGGCCAAAAATGCCTGTGTCAATGTGCTACTGTAATAAATTAATCTAGTTAATATTCATGACATCATTATTTCTCACATGAATATTCATGGAGGAAAGGGTTAAGCCCCTATTGGACTTTTACTGAATGGCTAGTGTAGAGATTAGCTTTACTGTAGATAATATTTCAATTATGTCAAACATCTTGGTCAGCAGTTTTCACCATTTTATGATTTTTTTCAGAATTGTTAAGTCTTAAATGCTGATGTTGTGTCAAGTTAAAATGCTATAATTATTGATGTTAACAGTAGAAGAGAAATAGCTTATGCACTTGAGTTTAATTAAATTAGTATCTGACATGTGCCTCATATTAAGCCAATGAAAAATAAATTCAGATTTTTTTTAAATTATGCGGAATTTTAACAAGTGTATGGTTTATGTGAATTCCACAGACCTCTTAATCAGAGGTAGGTTTGTTCAATTTGCACAAATATGGGAAGAGATATGATTTTTTTTAACTTTTTGATTTATGAATATTCATGTATGAAATAATTACTACATACATTAACTGAATTTTTATAGTGGTGTATGATTTTTAGCTCGTCTGTTTCGAAGAAAAGTCGAGCTATTGTGATCACTGGGTCGTAGGCGTTGTCGTCATCGTTGGCGTTGTAGTCGTCGGCGTGCAAAAACTTTAATGTAGCTCATTACTCGAAAAGTATAAGAGGTATCAACTTGAAACTTCATAGGTTAATAGATCTCATTGAAGGGAAGGCCCCTACATAAGAACCATAACTCTTGATTTCAAAATTTTGGAGTTATGGCCCTTTATTTTTTTTCATTTTTTTTTTAAATTAAGCTGGACAAGTACCAAATCAGACGAGCATTGGCGCCGCACGCGGCTCTTGTTTAGAATGAATTTTTGTCGAGCTGCTTGCGGTGAGCTCGATATAGTCTGCGTATATATATGTTAATGTGTCCGTGAGGATTTGTCTGGGCTCTAACTCAGAGTTGTGTGCAAGGTTTTTTAAATGATTTAGCAGAAATGTTCTTCTAGAGAGGACTGCGTGGTGCATGCAAGAACCAGGTCAGTAGCTGAAAGGTCAAGGTCACACTTGGAGGTGTACTTTTTTTGCTTGTACGGGCTCTAACTCAGAGTTGCATTGACAGATTTTGAAATGACTTGGCAGAAAATGTTCTTCTAGATAGGAAAGTGTGTCACATGCAAGTACCAGGTCAGTAGCTGAAAGGTCAAGGTCACACTTTAAGGTCAAATATCAAAAACATGTACTTTTTTGCTTGTCCGCGCTCTGACTCAGAGTTGCATGGAAGGACTTTGAAATTACTTGGAATAAGTTTTTTTTCTAGATAGGATGGCGTGTCTCATGCAAGAACCAGGTCAGTAGCTTAAAGGGCAAGATCACACCTGAAGGTCAAAGGTCAAAAACATGTATTTTTTTTGCTTCTCCCGGCTCAAACTCATAGTTGCATTAAATGATTTTGAAGTGACTTAGGATTAATGTTCCTCTAGATAGGATGGCGTGTCACATATAAAAACTAGGTCAGAAGCTGAAAGATCAAGGTCACACTTTGTGGTCAGAGGTAAAAAAAATGTTGCTGGATTTTAAAATGACTTTGCAGAAATATTCTTCTAGTAAGGATAGTGTTGCGTGCAAGAACCAGGTCCATAGCAATTTAAGGTCAAGGTCTTTCTCAGAGGTCAAAGATTAAAAACTTATTAATTTTGCTTGTCTTCAGAGCTGTTACTCAGAGTTTTGTAATGACTTAGTATAAAGGTTCTTTTACAAATGATGGTGTGTTGCAAGCAAGAATCGGGTCAATAGCTGCAAACTCGAGGTCCAAGGTCAAAAGGTACTTTTTTGCTTGTTTGGACTCTTGTCACACACAATATCCAGCGGGCTAAACATGTTGCCTTTGGGCAACTTTAAGTCTAGTTTACCATAGTAGAAACTGTAAAATTATACATGTATCTTTATTATTTTGTAAGCATTAACAGCAGACTGTGTTCACAAATTGGCTCCTACATGAGCTGATCTGGGTATCTATGGAGTAAAAGGGTAACTTTTGCATTACCTAAATCTATTGTCAGCTACACTACTCAAAGAAAATAAATCTTAACCCATTACCTCATAGGCTATTTTTAGATCCTACCTCTTTGAATAAATCTACCGAAAAGGAGCATTTACTGATGAAAAAGAAAATTTTAGAATTGTGTAGTTTTGAAACCATTGTGATAAATAGAGCATTTTGCTCCTATGGAGCAAATGCTCTATTTATCACAATGGTTTCAGAAAGTGACCTTTACAGAGGTGTCAAAAGGCATCAATATGAGGGAATGGGTTAATTTCTCTAAACCAACAGTCAGAATACCAAACAGAGCACATGGTAGAACCACTGACCTACCACAAGCCAACTGGAAGGCTTCCTTACATAAAAAATCCAAATGCCAAGACCGGAATTCCAACCACAGTGGTGAGGGACCAAGTGACCATAACCACTCGGTCATGGAGACCCCCTATTGAGGATCAGATCTGGAATAAGGAGCAGGATTATGTGTAGATTGAAAGTTGGAGGGTTGGAGGGTTATTTCTTTCTCTAATAGGAACACCTTTTCACACCCTAAAAAGCAAACTGTCCTATAGGAGCTGTCTAATCAAGGTCTGCCCTGTTTGGCTACAGTATAATATAGTTTTGATTCTACTGTTATGCCTGATCATGAGCCAAGATGGCCTGCGTTTATATGCATTGATAAAAAGCGATCTTATTAATATTAACCCTTTCCTCCATAAATACGCTTCTACGCCTATGTAAAAGTCACTTCTTGAAACCATTGTGATAAATAAAGCATTTGCTCCTATGGAACAAATGCTCTATTTATCACAACGGTTTCAGAACCGTTTCACAATTCTGAAATTTTCCTTTTCTCTAGTAAATGCTCCGTTTTGATTCATTCAAAGAGGTTGGATGTAAAAATAGCCTATGAGGGAATGGGTTAAAGATGTCATTTATTCAACAAGATAAATGGGAGGATGCATTCCCAAACTATTCAATGTTATTCGTGCAGCCCATGGACTAAAGCACCTTAGACATGCTTTTAGGAATGTCCCAGCATGCTATCACTTTCACTTTGGTAGTAAAATTTTTCAGCCATTTGCCATGCAGTTTAGTTGATTGATAAAATGTATTCCTTGTGTCAGAAACTTCTCGGAGCATTATCCTTGGCAACCCTCGCTACTGCTCCCACCATGAAATTACGACAGATTTATACCAAAACATACAAAATATATCCCACTTATCCCTTAACATACCAAACAAATTTTCATTGGTAGAATTTGATATTGGCTATAGAAAATGTCATCGACTTTGTATTTCAACTGTTATTGATTTTGTGTTTCTTTTCTAACTTTAACACTATCAGAGTTTCAGTCAGTTTGGATCCTGATGAGATGCTAGATTACTTGATATCTTATCTGGATCCAAACTATTTTCAAAGGTGAATACAAATCTGTCCATAACGTTCTAAAGGTTGATAACCCTTTGCATGAGGGATATGATTTACCCATTCCCTCATATAAACACCTTTTCACACATTTGCAAACAGAGTAGACCCAGATCAGATGGCTCCTATAGGAGCCGTCTGATCAGGGTCTGCTCTGTTTGCTAATGGAACTTGAAAAATCTGTTTCCTTAAAGTTTCTAAAATGACTACAATGTTCTTCCTTCCATATTTCATTAGAACTATTTTGTCCATGAATATCCAGTAGGTATTGCAATTTGGAATAAACATAGAAAAGGGTTAACTTACAGGGTTCGTAAGCAGATCAGACCCAGATCAGAAGGTTGCTGGATTAGTCCTGTGGTCTTGGTCTGCACAATTTGATATTCAAAAATCCGCTAGCAAATGTAATCCTTTCCTACTAGAGAGTCCCTACCTTTGAAGGATGACAGCGGCCATTTTACTTTGAAAATCCAGCACTCAAAGGGTTAATATAAGAAGATATTTAGTTAGCATTGTTGTATGGGATTAATAGTAGCGCTTGTAATTGATAATATACAACACAGTAAAAGGTTTCTGGCGTTGAACCTTCAAATGTGGAAGCAGTTTGCTCAGTGATATAAAGTTAATCATATAATAGCATGCTAATGTATCCATACAATTAAATTATGCGGCTGCTATTTGACGCATTTACCAGAGGTCCAGATAAGATACGCAAATTGAAACATTTTCAAGAATAGTTTCTTTATTTCTCCACCAAACCCTATGTTGTGTCCACTGATTTCTTTGAGATGATTCTAAAGAGTGGTCATAACATAAGGTTTGGTGTAAAAATGACGATTTTGATACTGAATATGCACCTTTGCTTTGATTTTACTAGATATGAGGGAGGGTTGGAGGGGTAGGGGGTTACTGATTTATATAATCATGGAAAATTATATGAAAACTGGTACTTAGGGCCTCATCATCTGGTAAGGCCAATTAACGGTAGATGGAAGGCAGAAATATGATAGAAAACATTAAACATAATTCACGTCTTCATAGAATTATAAGAAACTATGGTGTCATGGTGAGCACTAATACGTAAGGTAAATAAATGTAGATTAATCCTGAGTATGCCGGCCTTTTCTTTATCTCTGTTGTATCAATGTACGTCCTTTATTGGCTTTTAATTACTAAAATAAAGCCTGATTTAGAGCTTCAGTCGTGGTGGAATTACATAGGGAAATATGAGGGCTTATACAGCGGGACCTGTCTATAGCGGCCATATAATGAAATACATATGGAGGTCGATAAAAGCAGGTGGTTGCTTAATGCAGGACAAAAGTATTGCAGAAAGCTCCTAGAGGAGCTTTCTGCAAAACTTTTGTCCTGCATTAAGCAACCACCTGACTTTAAAAGCCAAGAATTAGATAATTTAATGGTGACTGTAGACAGATTTTGCTGTATACCCTGGGATATAAGCATTATCAGCCGGGTGGAGATTAATCGAAGCACGCTCAGGGTGGAATCAGGAAGATTTCAGAAAGCTGAGAGCTCACTTTTATTTCTGCTGATTTCTAATCGGGGAAGTTTTATGGATCGTAACAAAATGGTTTTTTCCCTTAACTTGCTAATCATCAATGAAGTCTTTGATTTTGCAAATGACATGAATCTTGTTCAGACAGTTACAGTAGCAAAGTTTCAGATAAGGAATCAAACTGCTTGAAGATCAGCCATATATAGATAGGCAAGAGTTAGACATTTAGTGAATATTAGCTGTTTAATCAGATGACAATACAGTAAGTAAAACATTTACACCTTGTATGAGGGATTAGCATGTGTACTAGAATAAATGCAAACTGTGTAGAAACATCTAATCAGGGTCTGCATGGTTTGTCATGCAATTGCTCTAGTAAATTTCAGCCATTTTATTATGACTGAATTGACACTATGGTTAAACAATGATAGGCCATTGCACTTTGAATAGTCAGCAGTTCAAAGCGTTGAGAGAATCAATGAAATAAAAGATGGTAAAATTTCTATATTCTCAAGTGCATTTGGTGAAGAAAAAAACTACACAGTAAAACCTTACTAATCCAAACTGTTAGTAAAGAAGAATTGAAAACTTTCTAGGCAGGTGGTTTGCTGCTTAATGCAGGCTGAGAGTCATGCAGAAAGCTCCTAGAGGAGCTTTCTGCATGACTTTCACCCTGCATTAAGCTGCTTGCAAAGATTGACAATGATACTAATTTGAGTGTCCACATTTAGCGAGGTTTTACTGTAATTGGAAGCCATTGAAATGAAAATACAGTAAAACCCCGCTAATGCGACCACCTAAAAGAGGTATAATTATGGGTGCTAGATGCAGGTGGTAGCTTAATGCAGGACAAAAGTAATGCATAAAGCTCATACATGTAGATGAGCTTTCTGCATTAATTTTGCCCTGCATTAAGCAACCACCTGCTTTTAAAGACACACGATTATTCATTAAGTGGTCGCATTAGACTCGGGGATTCTACTGTATATATGGGTTTTGTTATGACATAACCTTTTGATTGCTGAATTTTTTAAATGGAATGATCCATCATTCTTCTATAATACAGATTGCAATCAGTATGAAAGGAATTTATTTACTAGTTGATATTGAATGACAAACAGTGCAGACTCTGACTGGAGTTAGAAAACTATTTCAAGATCCCTCCGATCTGGGTCTACAGCTTACAAATGCCGGTGAACTGTTTCCCCAAGTTCAAAGGTCTAAGCCAGGAGATGTTAATATTTGTGGGGTCGTTTGGTTTCATATAAGTGGGGGTTTAATGATCTTAAAGCAGGGCATTTTGTTATCATGAAAATAGGAATAAATGCATGCAGTTTTATATGATTCACTTGAAACTATTGTCAGAGCTGCACTGAAGTTAAATGGGATGGGAGTTATGCTCTTAGAGGTAATCTGTCTATAAAAAACATGGTGTTTTGGTTTTTTTAAATATCCCATAACCATGGAAAAAATACTAAACAACTTATATTGTAAAACACATTTGTGAGTCAGTAATAATGGTTTACGTAGCCTCTTGTAGGATTGTTCTAGAATGAAATATTTAATATAATTATATTGCAAACACACATGGAATTAGTCGGAACATCTTGGGGAACAAAATAGAAGACTGGTCGAGTAGTTACTGTAACAGAAATACAATACACACACACATTTTATCTTAACCCTTTCCCTCATATAAATGTGTTTTCACGCGTTTGCAAACAGAGTAGACCCAGATCAGACGGCTCCTATAGGAGCCGTCTGATCAGGGTCTGCTCTCTTTGCTAATGGAATTTTGATAGATCTGTTTCTTTAGTTTCTAAAATTACTGCAGTGTTTCACCTTCAATATGTCATTATAACTATTTTGTCCATGAATATTCAGTAGGTGTTGAAGTTTGTAATAAACAAAGAACAGGGAAAGGGTTAACCCTTTACTCCATTCATATTCATATAAGAAATTATGGATATTAATTGTTATAATAGCACATCAACACAAGAATGTTAAAAAACTGTAGAATCATATCTATGGGTATATTATATCATATCTACTACGGGTATATTATATCATATCTATGGGTATATTATATCATATGCAAACAGAAGTTTCATAATTCATAAACTTTCATTAATTTTAAGTGATTATTCATGAGTTGTTTTTTCCACACCCTGCTTATTGCCTTTAAACAATTTTATTGTGTTTTTTTCATCGACTTCTAAAATGGGTCGTTTATATGCAACAATTGCCTTAACACTTTCTATACTATGGCATAATTGGTGGTAAGTTATGCAAAGAGTTTTGATCTGCTTGAAACAACAAGATAAATTGACATCTACTTGAAACAACAAAATAGATTGACATCTCGTTGTGATGTAGTCTTTCTTTGAAAGAAATCAACCCATTGGTGCCTAATTAAATGTCCCTCAAAAAGGACATATGCAAACAGTGTAAACACAGATCAGGGGGCTCCTGATGGAGTATTGGTCTGCACTGTTATTCAGACTACATTGATGTCAATGACAAATGTTTTGTTTGCTGTGCCCCCACACCCACACCCAGACTCCACCCCTCAACATGAAAAGTGGATGGGTTCTAAAATAAGATCTGGACCAGGGTTTTCCTTCACCCTTTCCCTGTTCTGTGTTTATTCCAAATTTCAATACCTACTGAATATTCATGGACAAAATACTTCTAACAAAATATGGAAGGTGGAAAATTGTAGCCATATTAGAAGGTAATGAAACAGATCTTTCAAATTCCATGCTGATGGCTTCTATAGGAGACGTCTAATAAGGGTCTCATCTGTTTGCTAGTGGAATTCGAAAAATCTGTTTCTTTACTTTCTAAAATGGGTACAATGTTCCACCTTCTATATTTCATTGTAACTGTTTTAACCATGATATTCACTGGGAATTGAAATAGGGAATAAACTTAGAACAGGGATATGGTTAAAATCTGACTGGCATCTAATGACAATCAATATTTTGATGTCTTTTCAGGAGGCAACACGGTGAAGGTATGGGATGCCCTAGCTGGAGGTAAGCTAATCACCAGTCTGTCCAATCACCATAAGACTGTCACCTGCCTCAGCTTCTGCAACAACTACCAGAGACTGCTGTCAGGGGGGCTGGACAGGTAATTACAATATGCATATACAAAGTAACTAGCCATTTACTCCACAAATATTCATTTTAGAAATACTAACTACATGAATATTGATTAGATTAATTTGAGCACAGGAATTGTTGGTCATGACAGAAACTGTAGACTTAGAATATAAATTATAAGATCTATAATATCCTATAAGCAAACAGAGTAGACCCTGATATGGTCTGCTCTTTTGGCAAAGGTGTTTGTTAACCCATTCCCTCATAGGCTATATTTGGATAAATCTACCGAATAGGAGTATCATTACTAGAGAAAAGGAAAATGTTAGAATTGTTTAGTTTTTAAACCATTGTGATAAATAGATAATTTTCTCCTATGGACTTCAAGAAGTGACTTTTGTAGAGGCGTAGAAAAGCGTATTTATGGTGGAAAGGGTTAAAAGGCATATAAATCAGGTTACAATGGGTTAAAGGGGATGTCCCTACATTTGACTCGTTTCATGATCAAAAACTCCTAAAATATACAAAACTCAATTGTTTATATGCTGAAAAGTAGTATATCGCAAGAAACCCCATTCAATTACCGCTTATAATGACAAAACATCCATGTGTTTGATATCGCCGATCCCGATTTACTCCCCGATGTTTCATTTTATTTGGGTTAGGTTTTAGTTTCGTAACTGTTCGCCCTATTTGCATTTCTCAGACCACTTCCGAGAAAAGCTATTACATAAACAATGGAGGGATCAGGTAATCATCGGCAAAACGCGGAAAGTTTTAACGGAAAAGGCCGATAATATTGTGTTGTAGAACAAAAATGATAAGTATTGATGAAATTGGTTTATTTGTATCACAGGGGCATTTTTCAATTGGCAACCTTCATAATAATGATTGAGCATAACATTAATACCAAGTTTTATGATACTATTGAAAATATGCATTCATTGTAGGGACTTCCTCTTTAACCCATTACCTCATAGGCTATTTTTAGATACAACCTCTTTGAATAAATCTACCGAAAAGGAGCTTTAACTAGAAAAAAGGAATTTTTTTTTAGAATTTTGTAGTTTGAAACAATTGTGATAAATAGAGCATTTGCTCCTATAAGGAAATGCTCTATTTATCACAATGGTTTCACAAAGTGACTTTTACAGAGTCACCAAAAGTCGTCAATATGAGGGAAAGGGTTAAGTCTTTACTCCATTGATACACCTTTTACTGCATTTGAAATCAGAGTACACCCAAATCAATCAGCTCAAACTGTAAGTATTTAGACAAGTATTCTGTGTTGTTCACAGAAAAAACATGGATTAACCTGGATAAACCTGGGATAACCAAGGATGAAATATGAAGTGTAAAATGTTATGGTTTTAGCTGGGCCCACACGTGAATGTAGCCAAAACAGTAATGCAGAAAGCATGGTCTTTTTAACCCTTTCCCAGTTGAATATTCTCATTAGAAATAATTATATATCATGAACATTTTATAATGGCATATATAGACATGAATTGTTGTTATTAGTTGGAAGTGTACATTGAGATCTATTATAATTTCATAAGCAAATTTTAAACGGAGCAAACCCTGATCAGATGGCTCCAGCAGGAGCAATCTGGGTCCGATCTCAGTCTGAGATCATTCTCAAGTACCAGTATCTAACCAGTCACATGCTTGATCTCAGACTCACACAAACAGTTTTATAACCTCGGGCCAGGTCTGGGTCTGCACTGTTTGTTAATGTCTGTACACCTGTTTCCCACATTCAAAAGATTAACCCTTTACCTGTTCTGTATTTAGGACCAAATTTCAGTACTTACTGAATATTCATTAACCCATTCCCGCATATTGACGCCTTTTGGCGCTTCTGTAAAAGACACTTTGTGAAACCATTGTGATAAATATAGCATTTGCTCCTAGGGAGCAAATGCTCTATTTATCACAATGGTTTCAAGACTACACAATTCTGAAAAAAGCCTTTTCTCTAATTAATGCTACTTTTTGGTAGATTGAATCAAAGGGGTTAGGTCTAAAAATAGCCTAAGTGGGAATGGGTTAACAAAATAGTTATAAAGAAATATGGAAGGTGGAACATTGTAGATGTTTAGGACAGCAAAGGAACAGATTTAACAAATTATATTAGCAAACAGAGCAGACCCTGATCAGACGGCTCCTCTAGGAGCCGTCTGATCTGGGTCTTCTCTGTTTGCAGATGCGTGAAAACACGTTTATATGAGGGAAAGGGTTAACAGCTTGTTATAAAGCATCATAGTCTCTGAACATCTACCCAAATATATGCAATAAAATAGGAAACACATGTACGGATGACAAAAAGCAACAGACAATGAAATTATCAACAATAATCCTATAGACCTACAACATCTTGTACCATAACTACCCTGTAGACTCAAACAGACACATTTTAAGGTAAACAGTGTAGACTCAGATTAAACTGCTCCTGTGAGAGCAGTTTGATCAGGGTCTGCACTACTTTGGTGCTGAATTGACATCTGCAGCTTTATAAACCAGTGGAAAGGGGAGATTTGTTGTGCAAAAGTTTAGAGTAAGTACGGTATTGCAAAACAATAATTGACAATTAACATTTGCAAAACCAAACTTTCTGATTTACTTGCAGATATTACTCTGTTTGCTTGCTGTTCAGTGTAGAACAATTTAAGTTTAATTTTACTCCTAATGAAATGAATTGCGCCCACAAGCTAGACACGATGAAGCCTTTGCTAATTGTATTATAGAGTTACAGTTGCTGGATCCAGTATAAAGCAATTCTCCCGGAAGCCATTAGTTTATTTCAATTGATGGAATAGGAGTAACAGACATCAAGTTCTAGAGAAATTTCACATTGTTTCATGCTTCAAGAAATAAACACACAAAAAAAAAGACTAAACTTTCAAAGTCTTGAATTAAATGTTAGTTGGGCATTTTGCCGTACACTAATTATCCTAAGTATTGAAACACTCAATGTCAGGCAAATAGTGGAGACCCAGATCAAACTGCTCCTGAAGGAGCATCATCAGGATCTACACTATTCATTTTGCTGGTATTTCAGTCTTAATTTAAAGTTATCAGAATGGTGTCAAATTGAATTATTAACCCTATACTCCATAAATACACATTTCTATGCCAGACCCAGATCAGATTGCTCCTGTAAGAGCTGTCTGATCAGGGTCTGCTGTGTTAGCTATGATATAATATAGATATGGTTCAACAGATTCTACCAGGCCAAAATTGTCTGTGTCCATCTGCTATGATAACAATAAATCTAATTAATATTAATGATGTAAATTTCTTACATGAGCAAAGGGTTAAGCTTTATAAACTGCTAGAGAGGCGAGATAGGGTGTACAAATATTGAGGGTAAATTAAAATACTGTAATGAGAGGGATTAGAATTTTATCCTATCTCTGTGTAAACAGTTCTCATTGCTGAAAATCATTTACATTAGAACCTCTCTAAAACAGCAACTCAAAAGTGGTCTTTATCACTTATTGGCCTGTTGAATATTCATGTATGAAATAATGACTTTATGAATACTAATTTTTATGCCCCCGTTGACGATAATCAGGGGGTATTATGTTTTGCACTTGTCCGTCTGTCTGTGTGTCACGCTTTTTATATGCAGTTGGTTGTCACAGTTTTTTCATTGTCTCAAATCTCAGTAACCCCTATATAGCTATTGGCATGGAATTACATATTCACATTAGATACCATCCATACTTTCATTGCTCATCCAGCCCATGCTGCCTACAAGCCCATGGTCAAGGTCAAATGACTTAGGAACTTTACATGCAGCTAGGCAAGCACCACCATGGGGGCATTGCTGTGTCTTACAGACACAATTTTCTAGTTGATAATGACATTTAGAACAAGTCAATCTTTTTCCATGCCAGAAGCTGTAGAATTAGATCTATAATATTTTCATATGCATAAAGAACAGACCCTGATAAAAACAACTCGTGCAGGAGCTGAACAATCTGGGACTACCTTCAGAGGTCCAGATACGATGGGTAAATTAAAACGTTTCCAAGAATAACTTTATTTCTCCACTAAACCTTATGTTGTGACCCCTCTTTAGAATCGTCTCAAAGAGATGATTCTAAAGAGGGGTCACAACATAGGATTTGGTGGAGACCTGGGTCCATGCTTATGAAACGTTTAGTTGAGTCTGAGTTCGTTCTCAAGTTTTTGATTGGTCAGATTTGAGCCTTTGGCTCAAATCTGACCAATCA
Source organism: Azorinus chamasolen (assembly GCA_963576725.1). Lineage (NCBI taxonomy): Eukaryota > Metazoa > Mollusca > Bivalvia > Cardiida > Solecurtidae > Azorinus > Azorinus chamasolen. The sequence goes on from OY755239.1 coordinate 43,483,183, forward strand.
AAAGCTTGAGAACTCAAATCTGACCAATCAAAAGCTTGAGACCCAGACTCAGACTCAACTAAAAGCTTTATAAGCATGGACCCTGATGATTTTAGTACCTGAGTACGCATGTTTATCTATTGCTCTGTGCCCTTTTTTGCAAATGCATAAAAATACATATTGGAGATGTAACCTTGATCTTCTTTGGACCATTATGTGATTCCCTATGTGGGGTTTTGAATTAGCTTGTACTTGTATAGGAATACCCGTACATCTTCACCTTGTATAAAAAAATTAATGCCAATTTAATGTTGAGTGTACAGTAGAACCCCTCTAAACCGGACAAGGTTGGGGACAGGTAAAAATTCCGGTTTAGAGGGGATTCCGATTTGAAGAGGTTTTTATATATGACCATATTTATCATCCAGTGTACATGCACATATAGACCTATTTTAATAACCAAACAAATAGTATCAAGATTATCCATAAATCAATAATTAAAACCAATTTCACATTTTGAATACCTTATCTGTTCAGTTCACATAATTCGTTTTAATGGTTAAAAACAACCATCAGCGATTTTCTCGATGAAACAATGAAACGATAAAAACTATATAAGCAAACTGCCGACGATTTCCTTTGGCACTGGTTCCTTTTTAATAAGAAAGCTTGCAACGGATGTTATGCCAGCAGTTTCTATCGTTTTTCTAACTCTTCTACGCTTAGATTTTGACATTTGTTCGCGAATTTTTCGATCATAACGCTATATGCGGAGAACTCAGATTTTATCGTTCATAGATTTTTTGGTCCGTATCTGTGCGATAATGGTATGAGGTGCATTTTGTGAGTGCGCAGTAACCTCCTTTTGTTACCGGTGCGATAGTAAACATACGAAAAATAAACCTACACAAAATGACGGCATCTCCGAGCAGGATTCATTTCCCTTTTTTGGTTTTCGTTTTTGAACCATAAGAATTTGAAATCGATTCGTTTTTCCTGCCAATTAATTAGTTAAAACGATATAAACGAAGCTTATCTGTTGCTCTGCACATTAGTTAATCTCACGGCACCGACATGTCATAATCGAGTCCGAATAGACTATGATTTTCAACACCTTGCAGTAAGGTGTAAAGTTTTACTGCCCCAGGCTGTGATTAAGGGACGTGTCAACTGACAAGCCCTTAGCCTGCTGTCCGGTATGTAGGGGAAATTTGTAGTTCATATCTTTCGAAAATATTTGAATATTTGTCCGGTTTCCGGAGTAGAGGGGTTTCCGGTATTGAGAGGAATTTTGTATAGAAATAAAGAAGGAATAAAACGGGACCGAGAATTTTGTCCGGTTTAGAGAGGATTCCGGTTTACTGAGTGTCCGGTTTGAAGGGGTTATACTGTATATGGTGCTACGGCTTTGAAACTTAGTACTAATATCAGACTGACTCAAGTGACAATTAACCATGTATCTGATAGGGACATCTATTGATGCCTTTGCAAACACAGTAAACCAAGATCAGAGGGCTTTTCTACACTTTGCAAGTGCTGGTTCACTCATTTTCCGCATCCAAAGGGTTAAAAAATGTCCTGTAAGCCTTCATGTAAGAATTTATGGCAAGTAAATTTTGTTCAGGCACATGAAGCGTGTGAATTTGTGCCATGGTGTAGAATCAAATCTATAACATTATCTAACATTTTCCCTCTTCATTATAATGACATCACAAATATACAAAAAATGTACATGTGTATTACAATGTAAACTTTTCAAGGAAATGTTTTGCCTCGACTAAAACTTAGAATCAGATCTATACCAATTCAAAAGCAAACAGAGCAGACCCTGATTAGATGCACCCACTCCCAGGTCTACTCTGTTTGCAAATGTGTGAAAAGGCATTGATAAAAAGAAAAGTTTTAAGTAAACTGATCAGACCTTATCTGGGTCTACTCTGTTTGCGAAATTACAAAACTGTAGATAGGAAATCATTAAGGATTAGTTCAGATTTATAAGCATGCCTAATTGGTTTTTTCCAAAGCTGTGTCAAGAGTTTCAGACAGGATGGATCTGGGCCACATAATTATACATATACAACATAACTTGATGTCTCATCAGCTTCCAAACTGTTTAACACTTTACTCAATCAATACACCTTTCTACGTCTTTGCAAACAGAGTAGACACAGATCAGATGTCTCCTAAAGGAGCCATCTGATCATGGTCTGCTCTGTTTGCTAATTAGAATAATATAGATATGATTCTACAGTAAAACCTCTCTATAACGGCCTCTAAATTGTGTCAATTAGTTGGTATTTTGGGCAGGTGGTTGCTTAAAGCAAGGTGAAAGTAAAACAAAACGCTGTTTTACTTCAAATTCACCTTGCTTTAAGCAACCACCTGCCTTTAACACAAATTACTTGATGTAATTTAGTGGTCGTTATAGAGAGGTTTTACTGTATATATTCTGTCATGGCCAAAAATTACTGTGTTCATGTTGTATTATAAAACATAAGCTAATCAGTATTCATGAGTTCATAATTTCTTACATCAGTAGACATGGAGTAAACGGTTAAAAAAAAGTTTTCAATACTTGCCCCTAAGATGCCAAAGGTTATTACATAATATAATTTCAAATGTGACTTTTATTGCCCTAATTTTAGATGTCAGCATGTACCACTGCCAGCTTTACTGCTAATAAAAGTGAATGGTGGATTTAAAACCAGTAGGGCATTTTTGGAATGGATAAAACTTAATTATACGGAAAATTCATTTTTATTCAACATTTGGCATGGAATTAGTAATAGGTTCAATGTTTAGCACGCTGTTGACGACCTTTTTAACCTTTTCTAATTATTTTGATCTACATGAGATGCTGGGCAATTTGCTATCTCAACAGATTCGGCCAGACTGTTTGACATTCAGAGGGTATTTTAATCTAGGAAACAAAGAATAATTAATAGCTTGTATTTTAAAAATAGAGCTGATTTTATTTTTTGCAGAGGATAAATTGCTCTGTATAATGAAGGTTAAGTCTAAAATAATTTACATCAGCAAAATATGTTGTCAAATTAAACTTTTTTCTCCTATTCTTTTTATGCTTCTCTTTAACCCTTTCAACACCGAATCTTCAGAGTGAAACAGCCCATCAGTGTTTATCTACAGTAAAACCCCGCTAATGCGACCACCTAAAACAGGTATAATTCTGGGTGGCAGAGGCAGGTGGTATCTTAATGCAGGACGAAAGTTATGCAGAAAGCTCCTCTAGGAGCTTTCTGCATAACTTTCGTCCTGCATTAAGCAACCACCTGCTTTAGACGACATCAGTGGCTGTTTATTAAGTGGTCGCATTAGCGGGGTTTCACTGTATTTTGAAAGTCCACTTAGTATGAAAGACTTATTAGTCCCCCACCGGTTACCGGTTGGGGGACTATAGGTTTGCTCGATTCCGTCTGTCTGTCCGTCTGTCCGTCCGTCTGTCCGTCCGTCTGTCCGTCCGTCTGTCCGTCTGTCCGTCTGTCACGCTTTTTGTCCGGGCCATATCTCCTACAATGTTATGCCAAATTCATTATAACTTCACACATTGAAGAAGCATGATGAGGGCTAGTGTCATTCACAAGGGTCATAACTCTAGCACCAATATTTTTGGAGTTATTCCCCTTTTACATATTTTTTTGTCCGGACAATAACTCTTTATCTACTGGTTCAATTGATTTGAAACTTCACATATGGAACAATCATGATGAGGGGTAGTGTCATACACAAGGGCCATAACTCTAGCACTAATATTTTTGGAGTTATTCCCCTTTTTCATATTTTCTTGTCAGTCCGTCTGTCACACTTTGTGTCCGGGCAATTTCTCCTACAAAGTTAGGCCAAATTCATTATAAATTCACACATTGAGGAAGCATGATCAGGAGTAGTGTCATGCACAAGGGCCATAATTCTAGCACCAATATTTTTGGAGTTATTCCCCTTTTACATATTTTTTTGTCCGGACAATAACTCTTTATCTACTGGTTCAATTGATTTGAAACTTCACATATGGAACAATCATGATGAGGGGTAGTGTCATGCACAAGGGCCATAACTCTAGCATCTATATTGTTGGAGTTATTCCCCTTTTCATATTTTCTTGTCCAGTTAATAACTCTTTATGTACTGGTTCAATTGATTTGAAACTTCTCATATGGAACAAGCGTGATGAGAAGTAGTGTCATGCACAAGGGCAATAACTCTAGCATCAATATTTTTGGAGTTACTCCCCTTTTTCATATTTTCTTGTCGGGACAATAACTTTTTATTTACTGATTCAATGTATGAAAGTAGGTATTAATACCATTCAGGTGGTCATGTATATACCATGGTCAACCACACCATGGGTGGGTGGGGTGGGGAGAGTGGAGGTTTTTTTCAGTCCGGTGGGGGACTCATGTCTTGCATAGCAATACAACATGCCCTTGTTTTTGCTAGATGATTGTTGATGTTAAACAGTGTATACTTTGATCAGAAAGCTCCTTCGGGAGCCTTTTGTTAGGGGTCTAGACTGTTTGCAAATGACAGTGCATGGCCATGTCCCACAATTTCAAAAGGTTAAAAAAAGTGGGGTTATTGCTTTACATATGTCGGTTTGTAGGTAAACCAAATGGTTTCTGATCCATAACTCATTGACCATTTTAACTAGTTTTCATATTTTGGTAGGGAGGTTTGTCATGATGAGTAGATCTCACTTTTTTATTTTGAGGTCAGTATTTGAAAGACCAAAGTCAACTTTCAAGATCAAAGGTCAAACTGTAGACCAAATGGTTTGCTATCACTCATAGAGATTCACCTAAGGGTCCTCATATTTGTATTGAGTTTATGACCCCTATAGATTTTCAGATCAGGAGATGAATGGTCATGGTCAAACTTCAAGGTTAGAGGTCATTTTACAGTTGCTATAATGTTTGAACTGTTAGAATACATGTAAATATTTCATACTTGAGGTGTACTCATATTCTAAAAGTGCAAAGTTTGAGAGGAGCCATGCCAAGTTCTAGGTCACTTCAAGGTCAAAGGTCAAATTTCTAAACCATTAATATTTGCCTGAACTTTTAATTTCTTTTCGATGAGCGACCCCATATTGGCATGCTCACTCATCTTATGAAGTTGCAACTTTTGAGTAGTACCAGAACAATGTCACACTTCAAGGTCAAAATTGAATACCATGGTTGGGTTGGGGGTGGGGTACATGTTTTACAAACCCAGATAGGAACCATCTGATCAGGGTTTGCTCTGTTTGCTTTTTAATATATTATGATTCTACTGTTTCTCAGCGGCCATGGCCAAAAGTTCCTGTGTCAATGTGTTATTATAACAAATTGATCTAATTAATATTCATGATGTCATTATTTTTTTCATGAATGTTCATGGAGGAAAGGATTAACCATTTCCCTGTTCTATGAATATTCCAAATTTCAGTACTTACTGAATATTCATGGACAAAATAGTTATTACAAAATATAGAAAGTGGAATATTGTTGACATTTTAGAATGTAAAGAAACAGATCTATCAAATTTCTCTAGCAAACAGAGCAGACCCTGATTAGATGGCTCCTAATAGGAGTCGTCTGATCTGGGTCTAATCTGTTTGCAAATGCATGAAAAGGTGTTTGTATGAAGGAAAGGGTTATGGTAAAGTACATATTTTGTCATTTTGTATGCTTGAATGTCAATATGCATGTCAGATGATATTCTGAATTCTCTGCAAGAGACTGCTAGCAGTGAATTCATTCAAGTTATCATCAATCTAGCTTTTATCACAGTTCAACACCTGTGCAACTCATTCTTCTTTCATACATTATTATTTAATCATTTTCCTGATGCATATTCATGTAAGAAATAATGACTATGAATGTTTATGAGTTAAAATCTTAATAATGGCATGAACAAGACAGTTTTTGTTCATGGAAGAAACTGTATAATCTGATCTATATAAATATTAGTTCATAAGCAAACAGAGGAGACCCAGATCAGACAGCTCCTACTCAGAAAATATGTTTCATGGAAAGGGTTAAAAATCTATGGCCCTTTAAACCCTTACTTGATAGGGATGCCTTTTCACACTTTTGCAAAGACTAGAGGTGTAACAATAGGTCCAACTATTGAGCTATCGCAATAGTTGAGCTTGCAATAGTAATAGTTCGATAGTAATTCTGACTATCGAGAACTATAATCGCCAATAGTTAATTCAACAATCGATACTTTCAATAGTTCACTTAAGTACAGTGGAATCACTTATCGATCATATGAAAAGAAAACGTCCATCTCTCATTTGAGTCTACCGGGTTTGCAAAAGTATGAAAACATGTTTGTTTACATCATTTAAATGGTTAAATGACTTGCATATGTATTTGTGTTGCTTTGTGTGCTGATTTTATAACTATAGAGACAAGAAGGCTGATCTTAAGTATTGATCTAGTCACTTTGATTTGCTACCCTTCTCTTATAAGTTTGAGAAGAAAACTATCGTGACAGTATTGCAATAGTTTTTAAACTACATGTACATGTATTACAATAGTATCGTGATAGTCATTTTGGCCTCAATAGGCACCTCTACAAAGACAGTTATTAAGACCCAGATATTAGACGGCTTCTGTTACTAGGAGCCGTCTGATCAGGGTCCGCTCTATTTGCTTGTAGAATTACAGATAAACCTGTCTTAAGCGGCCATCAAAAAAAGGTCTAATTATGGGTCTGTAAGGCAGGTTGAAGCTGAATGCAGGCTAAAAATAATTACCTTTGCCCTACATTAAGCAACCACCTGCTTATTGAGACCCCTCTGGTTCTACAGTTTCTGCCATGGTCAAAAATACCTGTGTTCATATGCCATTATTAGACATTCTACTTTATATTATAATGACATTACTTTTGACATAAATATTTGTCAGGCAATGTTTGTGACAAACAAGTGATGGCATTTCACATGTGGTGTTCTTGTTCAGTATACAAATAAATGAAGGAGCCAGTCTCCAGTCCATAATGGAGAGCTTTTCGCATGGGGAGGGCTATAAGTGGGTGGAGTGTTATGATGCATATAACGTTTTAATGGCAAATAATTCACAGAGAGGAAATGATTTTGATATTTGGTGAATTCCATTCTCTATAATTTAATTAAATGTGTTTTAGTTCAGCTTTTATAAGTGTGGATCGCTGGAACATATGTTGGCTATATATTTGTAATAAGTGAAGGGCAAAATATGTTAAGAGATTATGATTTGTAATGGTGAAATCGTAATAAATTAAAAACCTCCATTATTCATTCCTTGGGTTCCCTGTGGGGTACTGTGTTTTAATGCCAATTTCTTAGGGGCTATTACTTAAGGTACCGGTTAATGCCAGGAGATATGTAGCTTACAGCTCAGAGTGGTGGGTGGGGAAGTCTTAAAATTCCTGGTGTACAAAATTCCTTGTGTATAATGTTAGCCCTTTTCTCCATAAATACGTCTTTCTATGCCTTTGCAAACACTGTGAGTAGCCCCAGATCAGACATCTCCTGTAGGAGCCGTCTGATCAGGGACTCTGCTCTGTTTGTAAATTAAATGCTATAGATATGATTCTACAGTCTGTACTTACAAGTGCCAATATAAAAATTAATCCAATTAATTATTCATTATCATATGTCATTATTTCTTACATGAATATTCTATGATGGAGTAAAGGGTTAAACTAAGCAAACAGAGGAAACCCTGATTAGACAGCTCCTACTCTGTAAATGCATGAATGTGTTCCAAATCAAGTCAGGTCGCAAATAACAGATGTTGTATAAAGAATACAACTATGACGGTGTTAAATAATTGATCTAGCATGTTTTAATTTGACCCTTTGATTGCAGGTAATGCACTGTTATTTACAAACAGTGTAAACCCAGATTAGAGGGCTCTTAGAGGAGCCCTAAGCCTCTTTGATCAGAGTCTGCACTGTTTGTCATTCAAACTTCGGCATTGGTCTAACGAATCTCTAAAGTTAAACTTGTCTTTTTCTGCACTTTGTCACTGTTTACTTACCTGTATTGTTCTAACACTTTATCTCATGAATATTCATGTAAGAAATAAATATATCATGAATATTAATTATTAGTGATTTTAACCCTTTCCTCCATAAATATGCCTTTCTACACCTCTGTAATAACCATTTCTTGAAACCATTGTGATAAATAGAGCATTTGCTCCTATAGGAGCAAATGCTCTATTTATCACAATGGTTTCAAACTACAAAATTCTAAAATTTTACTTTTCTCTAGTAAATGCTCCTTTTGGTTAGATTCATTCAAAGAGGTTGGGCCTAAAAATAGCCTATGGAAGAAAGGGTTATTAATGTTATATGAACACTGGAAGTTTGGCCATGACAGAAACTGTAGAAACAGATCTATAATTAGTCCATAAGAAAACATAGCACACCCTTATCAGATGGCTCATACAGGAGCTCTCTGATCTGGGTCTACTTTGTTCGCAATGGCATTAAAAGATGTTAATCTATGAAGTAAATTGTTAAGCAAATAGTTTAGACCCAGATTAAGACTTGGCCTTGAGTGTTTGGCCAAAATCTGTAGTAAATCATTTAATTCCTTTACAGTTATCAAACCTGCCCAATTGACTTGTGCTGCTTTAACCCTTTCCACCCTAAATACACCTTTCTACACATTAGCAAACAGAGTAGACCAAGATCAGACATCTGATCTGATGGGGGTCTACTCTGTTTGCTTATGGATTGATATTGTTCTTACTCTTATAATATTTTCTACTTTGGCAAAAAAATCACGTATTGATATGCCATTTTAAAAACTAGTCCATTAATATTCATGATGTCATTATTTCTCACATGAATACTCATGGAGGAAAGGGTTAAAGGAGAAAACTTAACACTTTGAAAGGGGGGAAACCAGTGTACTGACATTTGCAAACAGTGAAGACCCAGAGAAGAGGGCTCAAACGTGTTCTAGAAAGCCCCATTGGCAACGGGTTGTGAACTGTTTGTCATTCAAAATCCTCTCACAAATTATGCCCTTTCATACTGAATGGACTTGATCATGAAACAATGTTAGACCATTCTAACTTCGAAAGTTCAGCATTGACAGGGTGAAAAAAATCAGTGAACTTGTATACAACAAAGGATAATGTATATTACAGACATTGGGTTTGAGACATAGGCACATTTTTTGCCTGTCCATCACCATATAAGATATAATGGAGAGCGACAGGTCTTTTCACAGATAAGAACAATTCCAGGTTTTTTTCCCCCTCCCTTATTTCCCTTTCCGGAGTATCAGCAGAATATATCGCAGCAACTGAATCATTCAGCAACATTGATTCATATGAACCAGAAAGAGAAGTTGTTTTGATTGAAATCTTCAGGCATTTGCACAGGCAATGAATTTCCATTTAATTTTGCTTAATCCTTATCATGTGAAAAAAAATAATGTCCTTTCAAACTCTGATATTTTGCATTTTTACTTACCTCTAATTTATCCAAGCTTTTGAGAAACTACTGACCTGCTGTTAAACAGCTTGGATCCCATCATGAGACATGGAGTAACGGCGTCTAATCTGGATCCACACTGTTTGCATTAATGCCATTCAACTTAGACTTAGTAGAGTAAGTGTTGAATCACTGGGCCCTCTGGTAGGCTCATCAGTTTCCGCCTATCTGCCCTCAGATCAAAGTGGTGGTAATGAGTTTCGGTGAATTATTTGATATCTCTTGTTACACTGTGAGCTGGGACGTGTGAAATCTTAAAGGGGCACTTTGTGATTCAGCAAGCTGTTGAAGTATAAAAGTGGAATTCTGTTTACTTCATGAGTATTTATGCAAGAATTCATGACTTCATGAATATTTTGTAATTGCACATAAAAGGGGAAATATTTGTATACAGTAAAACCTCTCTAAGCCGGACGTTAACTTTGATATAAATATCGATCTTGGAGACAGGTGGCAGCTTAATGCGGGGTGAAAGTCATGCAGAAAGCTCCTCTAGGAGCTTTCTGCATGACTTTCACCCTGCATTAAGCAGCCACCTGCTTAAAAGTATCAAAAAATGTCTGTACTATAATTCCGGTTTAGAGAGGTTTTACTGTATATGTAAAATTATCTATAACAGGATTTAACCCTATCCCTGTTCTGTGTTAATTCCAAATTTCGATACCTACTGAATGTACATGGACAAAATAGTTATAACTAAATATGGAAGGTGGACACTTGTAGTCATTTTTGAAAGAAAAGAAACAGAACTTCCAAATTCCATTAGCAAACAGAGTTGACCCTGATCAGATGGCTCCTTTAGGAACTATCTGATCTGGGTCTACTCTGTTTGTAAATGTGTGAAAACGCTTTTATTTGAAAGAGAGGGTTAAGTTTTGTAACATCCAGATTACATTTGGCATTATGCTAATTAACCCTTTCCTTCATATTAACGCCTTTTCACACATTCGCAAACAGTGGACCCAGATCAGATGGCTCCTATAGGAGACGTCTGATCAGTCTGCTCTGTTTACTTTTGACATGATATAGATCTGATTCTGCAGAATGTGCCAAAGCAAAAAAAATGCCTTGAAAAGTTTGCATTATGAAAATATTCAGCTGTCATTATTTTATTACATGTGTATGAATATTGAACAGGGAAAGGGTGTCATGTAGTAGAAACTGGCGGTACAGTAGCAGCGCTGGTGCAGACAAAGTTCCCCTTTAAATCATACAGAATCTGATAAAGCCCAACACTGATCTGATAAGCCCTACCAATTTTCGCTTTCACGCTCAATTTAAAATCGGAGACATTCTTATCTCCAAAGAAATTTATTAATGGATTATATTCAGATGAATATAAATTCCCAGCAATTTTGTTCAATTCATGAATGGCAGACAATGAGGTTATATTAATTTGCATTCAGTCTTTTACTCTTATTCCTGGCTTAACCCTTTCCTTGTTCTTTATTTATTCTAAATTTCAATACCTTACTGAACATTCATGGACAAAATAGTTATAATGATAAATGGAAGGTGGAACTTTGTAGCCATTTTAGAAACTAAAAAAACCCCAGATCTATCAAATTCTATCAGCAGACAGAGCAGACCCTGATCATATGGCTCCTACAGGAGCCATCTGATCTGGGTATATATAACTCTTTTTGAAAATGCGTGAAAATGGGTTTATATTATATGAAAGAAAGGGTTTAAGCATTTCAATGCTGAATTTTCATACAGACTATTCCAAAATTCATACAGGTCAAGCTTATTTATGGAGTAAAGGGTTTAAATGCATTTGCAAACAGCTTGTAACTAGTTTCTTTCATTTCTTTGGAAAACTTAACCCTAAAATTACTCCATAAATGTGTCTTTCCACGCCTTTGCAAACAGAGTAGACCCTGTAAGAGCCACATTATCAGAGTCTGCTCTGTTTCCTTGACCCTTTCCCAGTTCTATGTTTATTCCAAATTTCAATACCTACTGAATATTCATGAGCAATAGTCATAATGAAATACGGAAGGTGGAACATTGTAGCCATTTTAGAAAGTAAAGAAACAGATCTATCAAATTCCAATAGCAAACCGTCTGATCTGGGTCTTCTCTGTTTACAAACACGTGAAAACACGTTTATATGAGGGAAAGGGTTAATGATATACCTAATATAGAATATGATTCTACAGTTTCTGCCATGTACTATTATAGAAATTAATCTAATTAATATTCATGACACTGTTATTTCTTACATGAATATTCATGGAGTAAAGGGTTAAAGGTAAAGACTGTATCCTGATGAGGCTCACACTGAGGCTCACACTGATGAGGCTCACAATACATTTGCCGGCTCATCTGGATAGTAGATGTGTTTACAAATGTTTTATTGATTATTTTTCCATTGTGCTGAGAGTTACAGCTTTTAACCCATTTACCTGATAGAAATCAGCCTTTGCAAACAGAGTATACCTAGATCAGATGGTTCCTGTAGGATACGAGCTGTCTGATCAGGATCTGCTCTATTTAATTTGCTTATGAAATTATAATACATCTGAATCTACAGTTTCTGCCTTGATGGCCAAATATTTTTGTGTTCATTATGCCATTATACAAATTCATTTACATGTAATTTCTATTCATGGTTTCATTATTTCTGTCATGAGTATTCATAAGATAAAGGATTAAAATAATCAGAGATTCAGAGATCCATCTTTCTAACAATTGCATAATTTACTATTGCATATTCTTAAGTTCATATGACAGAAATTATTCCAAATACAAATACATGTACAATGATTGCAACCAGAAGTAGTATGTTAGAAGATAGGAGACTTATTAAGTCGTATGATCTTTCAGAAGATGGGTTCCTGGGGACTCCTATCAGTTATTCAGCGTCCATTTCAGTGATCATGTTACGCCCATATCTCAGACTTACAAATGACATATAATTCGTTACTGACACATCTCTGAAATTTAAAATGAAAAAAATTTGAAACATTTGCAAGACAGTCCATTTTCGGATATCTAATATTCATGAATCCCAGATGGCTGACATCGAAACTTATAATGGATTGGTAAGTGCAGTAGAACCCCTCTAAACTGGACGTTAAGTTTGGTATAAATATAGGTCTTGGAGACATTGGCAGCTTAATGCAGGGTGAAAGTCATGCAGAAAGTTCCTCTAGGAGCTTTCTGCATGCCACTTTCACCCTATATTAAGCAGCCACCTGGCTTAAAGTATCTAAATTCTTCTCTACTAGAATTCCGGTTAAGAGTGATTTTATTACCTGAGTATTATAAGTCCTTTGCAAACAGTGTAGACCCAGATAAAAATAGCTCCCTGGGGGAGCCCTTTGATTTTTGGATCCCTTTGATCAGGGTCTGCACAGTTTTTCATAAAATAATTTTCTTCAGTGATAAATTTTGATCCAGTTTTTGTGTCACCTGCCGAGAGGCAGTGTGTCATTTATGAATCGCTTTTCCGTCATCTGTCTGTCTGTCCGTCACACTTTCGTTTTTTGCCTGTCATTTCTAAACTAATCATTATAGAGCTTTCAAATTTCACATGTGTCTTCCTCTCATTGAGGACCATTTATGTAACTAAGGTCCATCACTCTGTATGCAATACTGTTTGAGTTATTCACCTTTGTTCTGATTTTTCGCACTCCAGCATATTAACAGTTTTTGTGTCAGCTGCGAGCAGGTGACACATGTGTTCCTCCGAACACTCTTGTTTGTTAAATTAATATTCAATAAACTTGAGACCCAGTTTTTATTAGCTCGTCTGTTTTCGAAGAAAAAAGTCGAGCTATTCTGATCACTGGGTCGTAGGCGTTGTCATAATTGTAGGCGTTGGTGTTGTCGGCGGCGTGCAAAAACTTTAATGTAGCTGATTAATCAAAAAGTATAGGAGGTATCACCATCAAACTTCATAGGTTGGTAGATCTCTTTGAGCAGAAGTGTATGCAGTGGACAAGCACCATATCAGACGAGCGTTGGCACTGCACGTGGCTCTTGTTATTCATCAGGTTTTAGGTTAACTGGCATTTGCAAACAGTGTAGACCCTGATCATGATCATGTTTGCATTGTTTACCAGTCTGATCATGAGAATCAACTTGCAAAATTAAGCTGGCATTTGCAAATCCTTTAACCCCTTTCCACCATGAAGACGCCTTTGTACAGCTTTGCAAACAGAGTAGACCCAGATCAGACAGCTCCTATAGGAGCTGTCTGATCAGGGTCTGCTCTGTTTGCTTAAGATGTAATATAGATATCATTCTACAGTTTCTGTTGTGGCTGAAAATTCCTTTGTCCATGTGCTTTTATAACAATTAATCTAATTAATGTTGATTATCTCATTACATTTTGTATTTCCTACATGAATATTCATGGAGTAAAGGGTTAATACTGAATGAACCTAAATACGGAGGTTTCATAACATTACACAATGAGTTTAAAATTCAGCATTCAAAGGTTTGGCCTGTAATCCTTTCTCTGATGAATATTCATGTAAACATAATGACATCATGAATACTAATTAGCTGAAATTTAAAATGATATTATGAAGAAGGAACATTATTTTGACAATGGCTGGAAACTGTAGAACCATGATTTATATTATCATACCCCAACGCAGCAAAGTTGTATGGAATATATAGTTTTTGACCCGTCCCGTCAGTCAAGCCGAGGAATCTGTCATGGTCCATGACATGACTCATGGGGAACCATTTTTTTTCGCTTACAATGTGGTGGCACTTGCTCATTGAAGTTCTTAACAGCACAGAACCTGATCAAAAAACTTCTTCAGGAGCTGTATGATCTGAGTCTACTCTGTGTGCAAAGGTGTAAAAAAGGTGTTTATATCAGGTAAAGTGTTATAGAACAAGCTGTGGATAAAGTCTTTTTAGAAGTTGGCAGAAGTTGAGCCTGAGTGACAAACAGTTTGGATCCAGTTTAGGCCCCACAAAATGTTGGGCCTGATCTGGAACCAAACTCTTTATATAGGTCATAAATGGCAGGAGAATCTACGCTAGCATGCAAAGAGTTAATTTAGCACCACTTTGTCTCATTTTAAATATGTATAGGGCTACCTTATGGATGGCTCAACATTTTTTTTATTTTAGGCAAATAAGGTGTAATATGAATACATCTCTGACAACCCAAATACCATAGCTACTCCAAGTCTCCCCCAGTTTATAAAGATGAATAATAAAATTTGGCATCAATTTGATGTACTTTAAATTTGACTGACATATTACCTAATAGTGTAGACCTTGATCAAACCGCTCCTTCAGGAGCTGTTTGATCTGGGTCTGCACTATTTGTCTGTCTAAGTTTGTCTACAAATTCTAAGGGCAATTAGGCTACTCATTTGAATTGAATTCTCATTTATTTCACAGAGTTACCTTTTGTCTTTAATTGCTTCATGATCTTCCAAGGTTGTGTGTCTATTAAGATTTCATATTTTCAATATTGTTATGCTAAATGATAACAATAACTCAAGATTGTTTATTAATGATGTTAATTGACAGTTGCATTTAGAGGGATGACATGTGGCATATCCTTGTGATCTATTTTGAGGCTACCAGAAGGTCAAACATCTGGAGTACGGATAAAAACCACTATTGACAATTAATCCTATCTTTCATATAAACACCTTTTCATGCATTTGCAAACAGATTAGACTCAGATCAGATTACTCCTATAGGAGCCTTCTAGCCGGGTCTGCTCTGTTTGCTAATTTAATTTGATACATCTGTTTCTTTAGCTGCTAAAATGGCTACAATGTTCCACCTTCCATATTTTGTCCATGAATATTATGTAGGTATTGACGTTTAACTCATTATCCCTTTACTCCTTTCTACGACTAAAATTTTGCAAACAGAGTAGACCTAGACCAGACAGCGCCTGTAGGAGCTGTTTGAGCATACATGTTTGCTTATGATATTATATATATATAGATAGGATTCTAGCTTCAGCAAAGGTAAAAAATGTCTTTGTCCATGTGGTAAGAAATATTACGACATCATGAATATTTATTAGCTCAATTTTTATAATGTGAATTTTTTCAACCAAGCGTTTGCTCTGACAAACTGTGGAATCAGATCAATATCATCACATAAGCAAACAGAGCAGACCCTGATCAGATGGTACCTATAGGAGCCCTCTGATCTGGGTCTACTCTGTTTGCAAATGCGAGAAAATGCATTTAGATTAAAGGTGGTTAACTCATTATCAAAGATATTTGGCAGAATGAAATGATTAAAGGTAGTAGCAAATGGATAAGTTGTGTATCAAATTATTATCACCTGCCCCTCATATTTCAGCGCTTCAGACATACCAGGTATTTTTTTAGGTTTTCAGGAAATAATGGCATTTTTCAATTTATTTATAAAGTATTGTTGAAGTGCTCTAATGGTGGGCTGCCTAGGCAAGCCTTAGCTTGTATTAGGATCCTTGGGATCAAAATCGCTTTCCTATCTATAGTGTCGGGAAAATGTTATGTGCATTAGAAGGTGGCTCAGAATTGTTGGACTGATGTCATCTGACAACAAATGTTACATGTTTGAATACCTAACCCTTTACTTCATGAATACAAGATTTAATAATATCAGGAATATTAATTAATCCTTAACCCTTTCCCTGTTCAATATTCATGTAAGTCATAATGACGTCATGAATATTTATTAGCTGAATTTTTATAATGGCATTTGCATACATGATGTTTTAGTATTTGTAGAAACAGAAGAGTCAGATGTATTATAATTTCATAAGCAAACAGAGCAGACCCTGATCAGACGGCTCCTATAGGAGCCGTCTGATCTGGGTCTTCTCTGTTTGCAAATGCGTGAAAACTCGTTTACATGAGGGAAAGGGTTAAACATTGATTCGATTAATATTTATAATGGCATATAAACACTTAACAGACTAACTTCATGGTAGAAACTGAAGAAACAAATCTATTGTTCCATAAGCAAACAGAGTAGACCCTGATCAGACAGTTTCTATATGAGCTGTCTGATCTGATCTACTCTGTCTTTCATTTGTTTTTAAGAATTACATTTAAATTACAGTTAAATCATGAAATGGTCTGATATATTCCAGCTGTTTCAATAAGTATACCATAATTGTTTATTAGACTCCTTATGTCATATACATGTACACATATTTTTATGCCTTTACAGGGTACGTAGATCCAAATCAGACAGCTCCTAGAGATCAGGGTCTGCTCTGTTTGCATTTTGAATAATATACATCATATTTTGCAGTTTCTGTCATGGCAAAAAAATTCCCCGTTCATTATGTCATTATAAAATTTCAACTAATTAATATTCATACAGTCACTATCACAGACATGACTATCCATGAGGCAAAATGTTAAATGCTTTAGAGGGATGCTTGACTGTATTGATACCTATACCTGTGCGTAATTTTTCACCAGAGCTGTTGGCACAGGGGCAGAAAATTTACAAACATGAAATAATAAAAGTGCCAACATGAGGCAAATTCGGAGAAATTAAGCACCAGTGATGAATGGTATCATACCAATGAGGGATGTTCGGAGATCATCTGCCGTGCTATAAATCATTGCAAAATTGACACCTTGGCTACTTAACACCAGGCAAACATTTTTACCTTTCTTCACAGTTAATCGCTTAATGTGCATATGTTGCGGTCTTACTTATAGGTATGATAATACACATGTATGCCTTTTGAAGCCTTTGCAAACAGAGTAGACCCCAATTAGACGGTTCCTGTAGGAGCTGTCTGATCAGGGTCTGTGCTGTTTGCTTATTAAATGATAAGATCTGATTGTACAGCTTATGCCATGATAATGTTCATTGTTCCATTATATGAACTAATCTACGGTAATTAATATTTATAAAGTCATTATTTCTTACATGGATATTATATGCATGAGGCAATTTAGGGATTTAGGTTCGGATTAGGGTTGTTTTTTTTTCAATACGTCATAGTATCCCATTGTTGAAAGTGTGATATCAGGGCCATATGTGTAGCTTTGTCTAAATCGTCTGTATTATAATTGCCCCAAGTATATGGACAGACAGACATGGGCAAACAGTGCAGACCCAGTTCAAATTGCTCCTGAAGGATCAGTTTGGTCAGGTGGTACACCATGAGCTACAATGTCAGTCTAATTTAACCCTTTCCCTGTTCTGTTACATTCATGTAAAGAATAAAGACAGCATGAATATTTATCAACTGAAATTTCATAATGTAAAACTTTCAAGGAAATGTTTTGCTCAGACAAAAACTGTAAAATCAGAGCTATATCATGTCATAAGCAAACAGAGCAGACCCTGATCAGACGGCTCATGTAGGATCTGTCTGATGTATGTCTACTCTGTTTGCAAATGAATGAAAACAAATTTATATGAAGGAAAGGGTTAAAGTTGTCACAATGACACTAAATTGACTGGAGAGGGGAAACTGGATGTACGATTACTTAATAATTAGGGTATATATTTGATTGTTGCATCTGACTTGGGATAAAAAGATTGACTCTAGATCTGAATAAGTACTTGGATGACCAGGTTGTAGTTATAATCAGATGATTAACTGCGTTTATCTCATCAGTATGCATGTAAAAAATAATGAATATTTATTAGATTCTAAGCTTTTAAATGGCATATAAACAAAGGGCTGTGGGGAATCAGAACTGTATATAATTCCATAAGCAACTAGAGACATACCCTGGTCTGGGATAGCTCCTACAGGAGCCATCTGATCTGGGTCACCTCTGTTTACCAAGTTGTCAAAAGGTGTATTTGGAGTAAAAATGTCAAGTTAGGCAATATTAGGACATCATGTCTTAGAACCCTGGAAATGATTTAAGAGAGACTTGCAAGTATTCATTGTAGACCCAGAGCTCAGGGTTTGCATTGGTGTGCAAAGGAATTAAGAATAGAATTATAACAGGGCATCATCTTGCTATAACCCATTCCCACACAGATTAGTTTTAGACCTAACCTCTTTGAATAAATCTACCGAAAAGGAGCATTAAGTATAGAAAAGGAAAATGTTAGAATTGTGTAGTATTGAAACCAATGTGATAAATAGAGCATTTGCTCCTATGGAGCAAATGCTCTATTTATCACAATGGTTTCAAGAACTGACTATTACAGAGGCGTAGAAAGGCGTATTTATGGAGGAATGGGTTAATAGCTTGCATTAAGCAGCCACTTGCCTAAAAGTATCTAAAGTCTTCTCCACTAGAGTTCCGGCTTAGAGAGGTTTTACTGTATCTATAGGTAATCACAAACCTTTGCTGCTATCATCCAAGAATGGACTCTTTATCTGACAAGCTTTTGTATACTTTACAAAAACAACAGAGTAGGCCCAGATCAGACATCACCTGCTTGAGCTGTTTGATCAGGATCTGCTGTTTTAAAAATTATACAATTCTGCATTGGAAAAAATACACTCTTTGTTAATGCCAATCATAAAAATTCTGCTGATTAACCCTTTACTTCATGAATATTAATGTAAGAAATAATTACATCATGAATATTAATTAGATGAATAATTATAGTAGCACATGGATACTGGAAGTTGGCAATGTCAGAAACTGTAGAATCGTATCCCTTTCCTCCATAAATACGCCTCTGTAAAAGTCACTTATTGCATGAAACCATTGTGATAAATAGAGCATTTGCTCCTTAGGAGCAAATGCTCTATTTATCAAAATGGTTTTAAAACTACACAATTCTAAAATTCTCCTTTTCTATAGTTAATGCTCCTTTTTGGTGGATTTATTCATAGAGGTTGGGTCTAAAAATAGCCTATGGAGGAAAGGGTTATACTTTAAGCAAACAGAGCAGACCCTGATCAGACAGGTCCTATAGGAGCCGTCTGATCTGGGTCTACTATTTTTGCAAAGGTGTATTTATGGAGTAATAGGTTAATATTCATATCATTATTATTTCCGACACGAACACTCTTCAGGTAAAGGATTAATCAAGGGCCGTGCAGTATAGGTGTGAGGAGAATAATGATAGTCTTGTCATAGCGTGTGATATGTAAGAGTAGGGTGCGAGGTGTGATTAATGGAATCGCTTGTTTGATCCACATCTGGAGCACTTATGTCCAAAATGGTTCCATGTTTTATCATTTATAGTATATACTTCATAGTTTGTCATTTATATGCGGTTGTGTATTTTTTATCTTGAGAGGTATTAGACCACCAATGTGGTTACAGTTATCCCTTGATTACATAAATAAGACTTTTAATGTGTTTGCCAAAAGAGTAGATCCAGATCAGACAGCTCCTGTAGGAGCCGTCCAATCAGGGTCTGCTCTATTTGCTTATGGATTAATAAATTCTACAGTTTCTGCAAAATTTCCTGTGTTCATGTTACTGAATATTAACATTATGCCGTTATTGAAATTAATCTAATTAATATTCATCATGTCACTATTTCTTAAAGAATATTCATGGAGAAAAAGGGAAGCTTTGTTGTGTCATGATGTAATTATATTTGTGAGATTTGTTTACATTTCACATCATAATCAGACCTTTTGGTGTCTTTTGCAAACAGAGTAAACCTAAATCAGACATCTTATGTAAGAGTAGTCTGATCAGTCTGCCAAACTTATGTTGTGACCACTCTTTAGAATCGTCTCGAAGAGACATTTCTAAAGAGTGGTCACAACCAGAGCTCCAGATAAGATGCGTAAATTAAAACATTTTCAAGAATAACTCCTTTATTTCTCCACCAAACACTATACTTTGACCACTCTTTAGAATTGTCTCTCCGAGACGATTCTAAAGAGTGGTCACAGTATAGGGTTTGGTGGAGAAATGACAATTTTAGTATTTGTGTACGCACCCTTATCTGTAGCTCTGCACAACATATATAGGATTTGGTGGAGAAATAAATAAGTTATTCTTGAAAATGTTTTAACTTACGTATCTTATCTGGACCTCTGTACAGTAGCTGTCTGATCTGCTGTGAGTATTTACAAAAGTGTCAAAAAGCGTCCATATCAGGTAAGGGGCGAAATATCTTTGAAAACAGCAATGATGTTAGACAAAGTATTAGTTACAAATCAACACTTTTGTCCAATAAATTGTCATTTGTAATTTTTTTTCAGTAGATAACCTATTTGTTCTCTATTCTTAGGCACATTAAGATTCACGATGTTGGGTCATACCAAGTTGTCCATACATTGGACTATCCAGGAGCCATTCTGAGTCTTGGTGTCAGCGTAAGTCCTTTTTACATTAACCTTTTTTATATTAACCTGTTTCCTCATAGGCTAGTACCGGCCGCGTGGCTCAGTGGTAGAGCATCCGCCTGCGGTACGGAAGGTTGTGGATTCGATCCCCGGCCGCGACAGACCAAAAGTCATTAAAAGTTGGTACTAGTAGCTCCCTTGTCTACGCTCGACATTAAAGGTGTAGTTCTAGGACTGGTCGGCCCGGTGTCAGGATAATGTGACTGGGTGGGGTGCCCTTGCCATGTACCTGCGGCAGGGGTATTCCAGTGAGGCAGCACTATAACTTGTCTCATGCGGGTGCCGTCTGCAAATACAAATGTAACTGAAATACTGTTGGTCGGACGTAAAACCCAACTCACTCACTCACTCATAGGCTAGTTTTAGACCCAGCTGCTTTGAATAAATCTACTGAAAAGGAGTATTTACTGGAAAATTGTAGAGTTGTGTAGTTTTGAAACCATTGTTTATCTGTTTATCACAATGGTTTCAAAAGTAATTTTTACAGAGGCTGGATTAACCCTTCCCCTGTTCTAGATGCGTAATCCAAATTTTAATACCTACTGAATATTCATGAACAATAGTTATAATGAAATATGGAAAGTTAAATATTGTAGCGTTTTGAGAAATTAAAGAAACAGAACTATCAACTTCCATTAGCAAACTTTTAACAGAGCAGACCCTGATCAGATGGCTCCTTCAGGAGATGTTTGATCACGGTCTGCACTATTTCTACTGTGTCAGTCTAACTCAAAATATTGCAGATTTGGCTTGTTCAGTTTTACAAAAACTGATGAAGAGGGGGGATTTTGGTGTCTCAGTAAATTGGGTGAATTAACAATTTCCCTATTCAATATTCATGTAAGAATATTTTTATAATGTAAACTTTTCAACGGAATATTGTGCTTTGGAAAAATCTGTAGAATCTGATCCATATAATGTCAGAAGCAAACAGAGCAGACCCAGATCAGACGGCTCCTATAAATATTCTTATAAAACTTAATGATCATGAATATTCATTAACTGAATTTTTATAATTGTATATGTGCACAAGTTTTGGTAGAAACCGTAGAAATCTAGTACATGTATAATTTCATAAGCAAACAGACAGCCGTCTGATCTTGGTCAACTCATTTATAATGGGTTGAAAAAGCATTTGAATGAGGGAAAGGGTTAATCATAGACAGTTTCTGCTCAAACTACCTCAGGTGCAAGTTTTACTTACTTCCATTTGGTTCCAAAATGCTTGGATTATAACTGATAAGTGTCACTGTGACTTGTCAGACCAAGCAAAAGTTGAACTTCCATAATCTCGAACTCGGATATCTCGAACTTCGGGATAACTCGAAGTAAAAGTTTGGTCCTTCCAAAATTTACAATACAGAATTGTTCTAATATGTATCACTACACATCTCTAGAACAACATGTGTCAGCTTAATGCAGGTTGAAAGTAATGCTGAAAGCTCCTGTATTGCGTTATTGCATTAAGCTGTGAAATTGAGAAATTGTGAAGATTAGAAATCAGATAACGCTAACGCTAGATATCTCGAAGTAATCTGCAGGTCCCAAGAAGTTTGAGATATTGAAGTTCAACTGTACCGATATTTGCAAATGCCAGTCAGGTCATGCTTAGCATGAGAAAGGTTTAGCTTCAGATGACCTGCAGAGGTCCATATCAGATGCTTAAATTAACTTATTTTCAAGAATAACTTCTTTATTTCTCCATCAAACCCTATGTTGTGACCACTCTTTAGAATCGTCTCAAAGAGACGATTCTAAAGAGTAGTCACAACATAGGGTTTGATGGAGAAATGACAATTTTAATATTTGAGTATGCACGATTATCTATAATAAATCACTATATCTGTGATGATCTGTTATATTTACAGGCAGATGACAGTCTTATAGCAGTCGGAACAGCTGATGGACTGTTGTCACTACAGCGACGAAAGATAGAGGAAACAACTGTGAAAAAGAAAACAAAACCAGTCTCATACAGATACGGACTGAGGGGGAAAACCTATGTGCCAAATAAGGTATTCATAAATAATTAGCATTCCTATCATGAAGTGATGTCTTATTAAAGTGATGTTTAATTAACCATTTACTTGATAATCTCCCCTGTTTATGTCTTTGCAACAGAGTAGACCCAGATGAGATTGCTCCTGAAGGAGCTGTCAGATCAGAGTTTATATGGTACAAATTCAGGTCTTGATCAGCTTCTGCTGTTTGCTTACAGAATTATAGAAATCTTAATTCTAGAGTCTCTGCCATGGCCACAATGTTTGCTTACATGCCACTATAAAGAACCATCTCATTAATATTCATGATGTCATTATTGCTGCATGTACATTCATGATTCAAATTGTTAGAAGTCAGATCGAGTCTTTTTTTACGGCTGCAAAAGAGGCTTTAACCCTTTACTCCATGAATATTCATTTAAAAATAATGACATTATGGATACAATTGTTATTGTAATAGCACATGGACAGAGGAATATTCGGCCATGTCAGAAACTGTACAATTATATCTATATCGTATCATAAGTAAAGAGAGCAGACCCTGATCCTATAGGAGCCGTCTGATCTGGGTCTACTCTGTTTGCAAAAGGCATATATTTATGTAATAAAGGGTAAATATCTCATCAGATCTAATTCTTGGTTTTAAGACAGGTGGTAGCTTAACCCTTACAATGCTGAATATTCAAATGGACTGTTCCAAAACTCATCCAGGCCACGCTTATGGTGATTATTTAGGGATTTTTCTAAAGAAAAGTGTAAGATGACAAACTGCAGACCCTGATGAGAGGGCTCCTCTAGGAGCCCTCTCATCTGAGTCTTCACTGTTTGCAAAGGACACTAGTGACTCATTTCCCGCACTGTAAGGGTTAACCCTTTACTCCATAAATACGTATTTCTGTGCTTTGTAGAAGATGTCTGATAGGCTCTGCTCTGTTTGTTTATGATATGATATAGATATGATTCAACAGTTTCTACTATGGCCAAACATCCCCTTGTCCATGGGTTGTTATAAAAAAATAATCTAATTAATACTCATGATGTCACTATTTCTTCTATAAATATTTGTGGAGTAAACTGTAAAGGGTTAATGCAGGATGAAAGATATGCAGAATGCTCCTCCAGGAGCCTCCTGCATTACTTTTATCCAGCATTAACCCATTACCTCATAGCCTATTTTTAGATCCAACCACTTTGAATAAATCTACCGAAAAGGAGCATTAACTAGAGAAAAGGACAATTTTAGAATTCTGTAATTTGAAACCATTGTGATAAATAGAGCATTTGCTCCTATAGGAGCAAATGCTCTGTTTATCACAATGGTTTCAACAGGTGACTTTTGCACAGGTGTCAATATGAGGGAATGGGTTAAGCAACCAACTCCTCCTCGACCTCCATATTTATTCATTATGTGGTCGCTATGGACAAGTTTTACTGTATCTGATCAGAAGAACTGGAATATATATGTTGAATTTGCCAACTATGCTTTTGCTGTTATCATATCTTGTTACTGGAGTGTTACATGTATCTTCTTATTCTGTCTCTGCAGGGTGATCATGTAATTGAGCATCACAGACGAGAAAAAATGGAGCGACACGACAAATTCTTAAAGAAGTTCAACTACACCAAAGCTCTTGATGCTGCCCTTGAGGTAATTGATATACTAGTCAGAGCCATTGATAAAAGTGCCCTATTTCAATTGATGTAATTGTCAGTTTTCTGCAAAGCCCTGTGTTGTGACTACTCTTTAGTAACGTCTCTTCCAGACAATTCTAAAGAGGGGTAACAATATAAAATTTGGTGAAGAAATAAAGGAGCCATTCTGAAAAACTTTAATTGATGCATCTTATTGTGCATATTGATTACTTTGATTGTACTGTAATTTTTCCAAATATTCCCAAATTATGAGACAAAGTGCAGACTCAGAACAAACAGTAAGTTATAACAACATAGCGAAATCTACTTGTTTTAGCTTTAATCCTTTTTCTCATATTAAAGCTTTTTCACACTTTTGCAAACAGAGTAGACCCAGATCATACGGCTCCTATAGGAGCTGTCTGATAAGGGTCTACTCTGTTTGCTAGTGGAATTTGAAAGATCTGTTTCTTTACTTTCTAAAATGGCTACAATGTTATACCTTCCATATTTCGTTATTACTAATTTTGCCCATGAATATTCAGTAGGTATTGAAATTTTGAATAAACATAGAACAGGGAAAGGGTTAACATTCCTATGGAGAGGGGAAATTAGGTTTCAGACCTTTTGGGCTCATGAAAAGGGACTGAACTAAAAATTCTTTGACATAATGGATGTTTATTAGCAGACATTTTCTTATAATAAAATACTACACAGAAGTATTTGGTATTAGTATAAACTGTAGCATTAGATCTATTATAATTTAATAAGCAAATAGAGCTGTCCCTGATCTGACTGCTCTTATAGGAGCCATCTGATCTTGGTCTGCTCTGTTTACAAAGGCGTGAAAAGGCATTTATATATTAACGCCTTTGAAAATAGAGTCTGCTCTGTTTGCTCATGAAATAATACAGATCTGATTTTACAGTTTCTGCCATTACCAATATTTTCTGTGTTCATGTGTCATTATTAGAATCATCTAATTAATATTCATGATGTCATTATTTCTCACATGAATATTCATGAGGTAAAGGGTTACGAACTAAAGAAGATAAACATGCAATTGCTTTGTAAATATAAATATGTGAAGTAATTTACCCATTCTCGCATATTGACGCCTTTTGACGCTTCTGTAAAAGTCACTTTGTGAAACCATTGTGATAAATAGAGCATTTGCTCCACAGGAGCAAATGCTCTGTTTATCACAATGGTTTCAACGCTACACAAATCTAAAAAATTCCTTTTCTCTAGTTAATACTCCTTTTCGGTACAGATTTATTCAAAGAGGTTGGATCTAAAAATAGCCTATGCGGGAATGGGTTAATTTATACATTTTGTTTGATTGCTAGATAACTTTTCTCATTTAACCATTTACTCTATAGACACCTTTGCAAGCAGAGTTGACCCAGATCATATGACTCATATAATCAGGGTCTGCATTGTCTGTTTATGAAATTATATTGATCTGATTCAACAATTTCTGCCATTTTCAAAAAAATCCCCTGTTCATGGTGCCATTATAGAAAATCAGCTTATTACTATTCATAGTCATTATTTTAGATATGAATATTCATAAGGTAAAAAGTGTTGAAATTCTCTTAATTGTGTTCACACATATATGAAACTGTTTAATTTAGAAATGTATTGCTTCAACCTGGCACTGATGGCTAACTTCCAATAAAAGTGACATTTAACGTGTCAATTCAACCTGATCCGTATTAAAGCACAGCGTTTTAATAACCCGCTGGTTCCTGTGTTTTTTGCCTATATAGGGCAACAAATATCCTCTAAGTGTACAAGCTAATTTAGTTAATTCTCCAACATTGTGGCTGCACTGACAAATCCACTTGGACACCGTAGATACAGGTAATTTATTATGTATACCACCTTCGCCTGATGGGTCCTGAATTCCTTATTTCAGTGGAAAGTGCGACGCTCCAATCCTGAAGTTACAGTCAGTGTCATGCAGGAGCTTGTCCGTCGAGGCGGGATTAAGGCCGCAGTAGCTGGCAGGGAAGGAGGATCCCTAAAGTCCCTAATCGGATTCTGTATCTGGTAGGTTGTCCTATAATGGATGTTTCAATATAGCAGACAGCTGATTTACCTGGCAAAAGGTCTTACTAGAAGTATTTGTGATAAATTCTAAAGAATTAGCTAAGTCACTTTCGCCCACAAAAAAACGCCAGCTGCTTCTTTGTTTGTTTGATTTTTTCCATATATATCTTGTCTAATTGCTGGGATCCTGATGAGATAATGAATTATCAAGTATCTTTCCTGGATCCAGATAATTTTATGCAGATCAGGAATAAGCTCATGCCAATAAAAAAAAGTGTACCCTTTCAAAGATTATGAAAGAGAAGAAAATGTCTTTTACCTTCAACCTGCTGAGTGGAATTTAACCTGCTTAGTAATAAACTGTTCTCAACTGTTGATTATGCGTACACTTCTGTTAACCCTTCCACTTCATATAAACACGTTTTCATGTCTCTGCAAACAGAGAAGACGGAGATTAGGTAGCTCCTATAGAAGCTGTCTGATCTGGGTCTGCTCTCTTTGTGTCTGATCAGGGTCTGCTCTCTTTGTGTCTGATCAGGGTCTGCTCTCTTTGTGTCTGATCAGGGTCTGCTCTGTTTGTGTCTGATCAGGGTCTGCTGTTTGTGTCAGATGTAATATAGATATGGTCATACAGTAAATGTAAAATTTTCAAGGGAATTAGTGACTTAGACAACTTTATAATATAAACATACAAAGCATACCCTGTAGGAACTGTCTGATCTAGATCTGCTGTGTTTGCATGGGCGTTAAAAAGACATATTCTATGAGGGAAAGGATTACCTAAAGTATCTGGTCCCACATCAACCTGTTTGCAAAACTAAATGAATCGGTTTAGCACCATTTTGATGACATATATACTGACATAGTAATATATAGTGTAGATCCTGATCAAAGTGCTCCTTCATGAGCAGGTTGACTGGGTCTGCACTATTTTCCTAAGTTTGTCTTTCTGGATACTTTAACTTAGGGTAATTAAAAGTTTTGTTTTCATTCTGTTTCAGGCACATATCAGATCCAAGATTTATGATGACCTTAATAGACGTATCCAACCTCATCCTAGGTGAGTAATGAAAACTGACGAACGGTCATTGTCCTAAATATTAGGACAACCGGCAAACTTGGGCGATTAGTTAACCCATTCCTTCATGTAAACACTTTTTCACGCATTTGCAAATGGAATAGTAATGTTCGTTTACTTTCTAAAATGGCTACAATGTCCTACCTTCCGTATTTCTTTATAACTATTTTGTTCATGAATATTCAGTAGGTATTGAAATTTCCAATGCACATGGAACAGAGAAAGGGTTAAGACCCAGATGAAACTTCCTGAAGGAGTCTTTTGAAAAGGGTCCTGTCTATTAATTTATCTATTTTTAAACAAACAGCATATCTTACAGGAGCCATCTGATCTGGGTCTACCCTGTTTGCAAAGTGGGGTGGTGAATCTCATTTGGGTAAAATTTTCATCAACGATTTCTTGGCTTGTGTGTGCTGGAATGATTTGATATTTGGTCTGAAGCATAATCATAGTGAGTTGTATCGTGTCTCCCCTTTTCAGGTATGTCGTTTATCAACTTCTGGTTTGCTGCGGAGGGCATCCGTGTCCCATGGACATATTTTCTTTTATTTTGTATTGATCTATATTTTAGAATCAGATCTATTATGATTTCATAAGTAAATGGAGCAGACCCTGATCCAGACCCAGATGAGAGGGTTCCTGGAGGAACCCTCTCATTAGGGTCTGCACTGTTTGTCATGTTACACTTTTCTTTAGAAAAATCCCTACACACTCACCATAAGCTTGACCTGTTTGAATTTGGAATAGTCCATTTAAAAAGTCAGCGTTGTAAGTGTTAAGGGGTATTCATGTAAGAAATAATGACCAATTTATTGAATATTAATTGGCTGGATTATTTATAATATCATATGTACAAGGAAATCGTTGGTCATGCGTGTTTATCAAAGAAAGGGTATCAAAAACAGTGATTGACTCTTCCACAGTGAAACTGCTGCATAAAAACATTAACTTCTTACCTGATACAGAAACAATTTAACCCTTTCCTTCATATAAACATGTTTTCACGCATTTGCAACTAGAGTAGACCCAAATCAGATGGCTCCTATAGGAGCTGTCTGATCAGGGTCTGCTCTGTTTGCTAATGGAACTATTGTAAAACCTTTCTTATAACGGCTACCAAATTACATCAAGTATTTTGTGTTAAAGGCAGGTGGCTGCTTAAAGCGTAAAACAGAATAGGAGCGTTCTGTTTTACGTTCACCTTGCTTTAAGCAGCCGCCTGTCCTAAATACCAACTAATTAACGCAATTTAGTGGTCATTATAGAGAGGTTTTACTGTATATAGATATTTTCCTTTGGTGTCTAAAATGGTTACATGTTCTGCCTTCAGTATTTCATTGTAACTACTTCGACCATGAATATTCATTAGGTATTGAAATTTGGAAAAACTATTGAACAGGGAAAGGGTTAATGCATTTGCTGACAGAGTAGATCCAGATCGGACAGGTCCTGCATGAATCATCTGATCAGGGTCTGTTCTGTTTAATTAACCCTTTACTCCATAAATATTCATGTAAGAAATAATGACATCTAATATCTTGAATATCTGTTAACTGAATTTTTTTACTTGCACTATGAAAAAAGGATTTTTTTTTATCAGGACAGAAACTGTAGAATCAAATCTATATTCATTCTATATTCGTTCAGAAGCAAACAGAGTAAACCCTGATCAGACGGTTCCTACACTAGCCATCTGATCTGAGTCTACTCTGTTTTCAAAGGCATACAAAGATGTATTCATAGAAGGGTTAAGAAAATAAAATATATACATCTGATTCTACAGTTTCTGCCATGATAAAAATGTTTTTGTGCCTATTATAAATGCCATTATAAAAATTTAGTTAAGTAATATGCATGATGTCATTATATCTTACATGAATATTCATTAGATAAAGGTTAATTTTCACAATAGTGATATGAGGTTCTCTCTTTTTGCAGACATATACAGCCCATTAATTGGTCGATCTTCAGAACTGGACACCTCTCTTCATAGACTTAGAGAAGTTGTTGACCGTGAGATTTCCTACATGAAGCAGTTGTTTGAAGTGATGGGAACTTTGGACGCTCTATTCTCTGCCTCCCAACAATCTCAAGTGACCAATCAGATCATCAGCAGACAGTCACATGGTGCGGAAAAAAGTGATTTGACATTTAAACCATCAGTGTCAGCTTTGGAAACCTGACAAAATGTAACAAATTAAAAAAAATGAAATAAACAAAAAAAATTATGTGGACTTTTTATTCAATTTCTACCCTACATGGCTCTGTGATGTGTTTAGATACAATAGTAAATCTCTGTACAATGACCACTCTAAGGGAGCCTACTACAGATGGTAGCTTAATGCAGGATGAGTTATATAGAAAACTCCCTGCATTCTTTTATTCTGCATTAACCCTTTCCTGAATGAATATCCATGTAAGAAATAATTCTGAATTTGTTCCATACCTTTTATGTCCCAGCCATTTAAAGCGTGTGGGGCTTGTCTGTGTACTTGAGTAGGTATGTGTGTCCGTGAGTAGTTTTGAGTGTCTGTGAGTAGGTCTGTGTGTCCATCAGTATGCTTGTTTCAGTATGTATGTCTGTGTCCCTTTGTAGGTCTGTGTCCCTGTGTAGGTCTGTGTCTATCGAGTAGGTATGCATGTCCACGAGTAGTTATGTGTTTCTGTATGTAGGTCTGTGTGACTGTCAGTAGGCTTGTGTGAGTATGTATGTCTGTGTCCCTGAGTAGGTTTGCATGTCTATGAGTAGGTCTATGTCTGTCAGTACTTACCGGTATGTGTGTCTGTAAGTAGGTCTGTTTGTCTGTGAATAGGTATGGGTGTCAGTGAGTAGTTGTGAGTGTCCATGGGTAGGTCTGTAAGTAGTTATGTGTGCCCATTGGTAGGTCTGAGTAGGCAGACATGTCCATGAGTAGGTTTGTGTCCTTAAGTAGGTCTGTGTCCTTGAGTAGTTCTGTGTGTCGGTCAGTGGGTTGGTGTCAGTGTGTATGTCTTTATCCGTATGTAGGTCTGTGTGTCCATGCGTAGTTATGTGTTTGTGTCCATGCGTAGGTCTGTGTGTCTGTAAGTAGGTCTGTGTCCGTTAGTATTTATGTGTGTCTGTGAGTAGGTATGTGTATTCATAAGTAGGCATGTGTGTTCGTGAGTTGGTATGTGAAAATGTATGTGTGTCATTGAGTAGATATGTGTATCCTGGAGTAGGCCTGTGAGTCCTAGAGTAAGTCTGTGTGTCAAAGAGTAGGTCTGTGAGTTGGTATGTGTGTCCGTTAGTAGGTATGCGAATCCGTGAGTAAGTCTGTGTGTCTGAGATTAGGTCTTTGTGTCCATGAGTTAATATGTGTGTCCATGAGTAGGTCTTTGTGTCTGTGAGTTGGTATGTGTGTTTGTGAGTAGGTCTTTGTGTTAATGAGTTGGTATGTGTGTATGTGAATAGATCTTTGTGTCTGTGAGTTGGTATGTGTGTCTGCAAGTATGTCTTTGTGTCTGTGAGTTGGTATGTGTGTCTGTGAGTAGGTCTTTGTATCTGTGAGTTGGTATGTGTGTCTATGAGTAGGTCTTTGTGTCTGTGAGTTGGTATGTGTGTATATGAGTAGGTCTTTGTGTCTGTGAGTTGGTATGTGTGTCTGTGAGTAGGTCTTTGTGTCTGTGAGTTGGTATGTGTGTCTATGAGTAGGTCTTTGTGTCTGTGAGTTGGTATGGGTGTATATGAGTAGGTATTTGTGTCTGTGAGTTTGTATGTGTGTCTATTAGTAGGTATTTGTGTCTGTGAGTTGGTATGTGTGTCTATGAGTAGGTCTTTGTGTCTGTGAGTTGGTATGTGTGTCTATGAGTAGGTATTTGTGTCTGTGAGTTGGTATGTGTGTCTGAGTAGGTCTTTGTGTCTGCATGTAGGTCTTTGTGTCCATGAGTTTGTATGGGTGTCCATGAGTTGGTATGTGTGTCCATGAGTTGTTATGTGTGTCTGTGAGTAGGTCTTTGTGTCCATGAGTAGGTATGTAAGTAGCCAGTGTGACTATGAGTAGGTCTGTGTGTCCATGAGTAGGTATTTGTGTCCAATGAGTAGGTTTGTGTGTCTGTGAGTTGGTATGTGTGTCTGTGTGTCCATGAGTTGGTATGTGTGTCTGTGAGTAGGTCTTTGTGTCCAATGAGTAGGTTTGTGTGTCTGTGAGTTGGTATGTGTGTCTGTGAGTAGGTCTTGGTGTCGGTGAGTAGTTATGTGAGTCTGTAAGTAACCAGTGTGACTGAGTAGGTCTGTGTGTCCATTGGTTGGTATGTGTGTCCATGAGTAGGTCTTTGTGTCCATGAGTTGGTATGTGTATCTGTAAGTAGGTCTTTGTGTCCCATAAGTAGTTATATGAGTCTGTAGGTAGCCAGTGTGAACATGGGTAGGTCTGTGTGTCCCTGGTTAGGTATGTTTGTCCATGAGTAGGTCTATTAGTGAGTAGGTTTATGTACGTAGTTCAGGATTTGCTTTCACTCAATAACTTAGCTGGCTAATCAAACACGAAGTCAGTATGTCAAATAATGCAGATCTTGACAACACGTAAAGTTACTTGCCAACTTACTACCGGATACAGTAAAATTTCGATTAATCGAACACTAAAATCCGTATCGTTATCGATCTTTAAGACAGGTGGCAGCTTAATGCAGGGTGAATGTCATGCAGAAAGCTTCTCTAAATTCTTCTATATTCAAATTTCGAATTATCGAGATTTTATTGTATATACAGGAGTTATTCACTCCACTCAGTATCTGATCTAGTTCAGTTTTCACCAAGGTTTTTGGCGTCTCGTATGCATACAGAATGGTTGCAACGATAACCACAGATTCTGCCGGAACGTGTTAAAGACTAAAACTAAATAAGCTTACTCTTAGTAAGTGAACTTGTTAACGTGGGATATATGAATACAGAATGGTATACGCAATACTAATTACGAGGAAGAAAACGTTTGCGTAAACAAAATGATAATTCCGATTACAATCAAGAAGATGCCCCCAACAATAAATGAGGAAAAGCGATAGGATGACTGAACGAGAACAAGGAACTGCTACTAATATATGACCTGATAAATACAAAGGTTAATCACTCACTCTCTAGGTTCTTGGTCCAATGCGGTTGCAGGTATTTCCCCAATGTGCAGTTGTGTGTGCGCGCAGGGTGAAGCGGGCTGTAAGGGGGGGGGGGGGTAGCATGATCAGGAAATGTTCATGTAGGGCGGTATCCTTTTTAAACGTTATGCTATCAAGCCTGGCGTTTATACAGGGCTGACTGTACATAGGATGTCTATGCAGAGAAGGAAGAAGTGGTGAAAAATATCCCGGAAGTAAAAGTCCTCAAACATGTAAACTGACCAATGCAATTCTGATCATAAAGTGGAGAAATGTATCAAGTTACATGATAATTATGATGAACATGGTCATCAAGAAAGAAGTTCTCCCAAAATATATGAACTATTACATACAATACTGATTAGGAAAAAAAATAAAGCACATATCAACTGATAAATACAACATACGATGAACAGCCTCTAACATCAACCAATGAAGCAGAACCCCTTAACCCTTTACCCCATGAATATTTATGTAAGAAATGTATCTATGAATATCAATTAGCTTAATAATTATAATGGCATATGAACAAGAAAAGTTTTGACCCTGATTAAAACGAAGATCACATCTACATCATTCTATAAGCAAACAGGACAGACCCTAGTCAGATGTCTCCTACAGGAGGCGTATGTTCTGTGTCTACATTGTTTGTAAAGGCGTATCTATGGATGGAGTAAAGTGGGACGGAGCTTGCTTGTCCAAATAAGATTGATTTTTTATCCACCAAGTGTTCTAATTGAAGGGGCGGCTGTACGCAAAGGATATACTGGTATAACTCGTGCTCATCCTTGGGTTTAGCAAGTCTTGACCCTTATCAGAGGGCTCCTCCAGGACTGGGTCAAGACTGTTTGCCTATGTCCCGTCTATGAAATTTCCGGAACGTGTAAGCGGCCTTTTGCAGAGGGTGTCGTGAGGCGCTTTATTGTCCCTCGACCGACTGGAAGCGTTTCTGACCATCTACGAACACGCCCATTCCTAGGTAGTCCAGACATCAAGATATTTTCACACGTCAACGTCATCTGAGAGATAGATGGGCGTATAACGGCCCAATCTACAACGCCAATGGTCATTGGGACTCAGGGTCGACATATTTATCAACGGACATTATCAAGACGTATCTGTAAGTTCGAACGTCTCAGTAAGATTGACATGCATTGCCATCGACAGTACCATGGTCCTTCGCCAGATTGTGACGTAATTTGAATTGGCGACAATTTGTATTCCAAGACGAATCCCTGAATCTATTCAATCTGTACCATGATGATTGGAGAATAATGCTCGTGAAAGGTTCGGTAGTGGCAGCGTAATGGTCTGGGTGGCAAATCTGACGTCGACGTCGGCCTAACCGCCTTTTATCCTAGCATTAGAGAGCTTACTTACAGCAATAGAACATTCGCTTGATTGACCCTAAAGCTCGGCATTTTGACCCATCGAGCATGAATTAGGTCCACGGTTGCGCAGACGTAAGCGTCCTTCAATGAATCTTTACTTGATGTGGCCCGATTCTTTCTTTTTTTGGTATTTCTTTCTTTGCATACCCACCATGTACGCATATAGTAGATTACAAATAAAATTAGGTTTGATAAAATGAATATTCAATTATATTCTGGCAAAGAAATACAATGCTTAACCATTTATCCAAAATACACGCCTTTTTACACATTTGCAAACACAGAATAGACCCGTGTCAGAAAATCATATAGGAGACTATTTTCAGGATCTGCTCTTTGTGCTTATGAAATAATATAGATCTGATTCTGCAATTTCTGCCTTGGCCAAATTTTTCCTTCTTCATACTATACTATAAAAGCCCCAGTGAATTAATATTCATGGTTTCATTATTTATTGCGTATGACATAAAATGTTGATGTATACTGACTCGGTCTAACTCTTCGCATGCGGGATGTGACCTTGTGATTGTAATTGCAAATAGTTTGAATCCAGATGATACGTTGAGTAACTCGGTGTCTCATCAGGATCCAAACTGTTTGTCACATTGACAACCCATTTCAAAAGAAATAAAGTGAACATTGACTAAAAAGATAACTGTAGCAGACGACAATCTTTACAGACGACATTTACCTAGCGTGCGAAAGAGTTTACAATCTGCAAGTACATTACATGGGCGGTTCATCACGGTGTTTCGCACTCGGTGAAATCTGTCCTTAAGGACCTGTACTGTGATGCGCTTAACAATTAACTCTCTCAATTAAGGGTCGTCCACAAATGATGTCGTCTGCTTCTATGTTAAAACTCATATTTCCTTATCTTTCATGTCAGGATAATGATCAGCGTGTCGAACGGTTTGGATCTAGATGAGATGCCGAGTTACTCGGCGTCTCATCGAGATCCAAACCGTTTGCAAAAGATTATCACAAAATTCGTCTGTCGATAGATAGCCGAGGGTTAAGTCTATCAGTTTACATGGACCGGGTAATTTCTTTTTATCCTTTCTGTTAAAATTATTAAAAGCGAAATTAAGTGAATCCTCTTATCTGTACGTGTTCAGTTTGGATCTGTGATTCACGCTTAATTAAAGACAAGCTCGGGTATGTGCCGAAAAGTCAAACGGTAAACGACACCATTTGTAAATACTGGCATTGAACTACAGAACAGCAACTTAAGATTTTATCTCAGCTGACACGATTTGACTCAAAACATTATCACTTCGCTGACTTTTGTACTAGACACTATAAAGAAAGGGACAAATCGACTCTACTTGGGAGCTAAAAGGATAGAAAGGGTTATTCAGACAATGGTTGAATGAAATTTTTAACGTTTAACACAAAAAATAAAGTTATTACTATATTGATATCTCATCGACCATTGAATATAAACATTTAGAGGGCCCTTTTAACACCCTCTAATTAGTGGCAGATTGAATTAGCGCGTGGCCTCATTTGGAAATGTTTCTTGCGATATGAACATATTTGTCCCTAATTTTCAAGTGACTCATGGTATGATGTTTTCTTCATTTTTACGCCATAGAAAGCAAAAGATAAAATCAAATTTTCGATGATTCAGAGATGTATTGATATCAGTATGTAAAGCCGAAACATTGTTATCTTCTGAGTGTCAGAGTTTTAATATATTTGCGAATAAACATGAATATTCATGTAAGAAATAATGACATTGTAACGATCTAGTTCTAAACCTTTTACTCAATAAGTACGCAGACCCAGATCAGACAGCTCCTGTAAGAACCGTCTGATAAGGGTCTGCTCTGTTTGCTTATGATATAGTGTGCTTATGATATGATATAGCTATAATTCTACAGTTTCTGTCAATGTCATGCATTGCTGTGTACATGTATTTTTACAAACACTTAATTAAAATGTTGATGACGTCATTATTTCATACATGAATATTCATGAAGTAAAGGGTTAACACATCAGCCATTGGCAATGGCAGACACTGTATTATTATAACTGTATCATTCCATATGCAAGCAGAGTAGACCATGGTCTTAAGTTAAACTATAATTATAATATAGACCCTGCTCAACTTCAGGATTTGTCTTATTTATTAGTCTCTTATAACTCAATACCTGAATGGGAATATAGTAAAACCCCTCTAATGCGACCACCTAATAGAGGTATAATTCTGGGTTGTATAGGCAGGTGGTAGCTGAATGCAGGACAAAAGTAATGCAGAAAACTCCCAGATGATCTTTCTGCATTACCTTTGTCCTGCATTAAGCAACCACCTGCATCCAAAGACATGTTTATTCATTAAGTGGTCGCATTAGAGGGGTTCTACTGTATATTTAGACGAATACAATATCGATATAAACTGTGCAAATGACAGTTACATCCCGGGTCAGGGGTTTCTCATGTAGATCAATGACTCAGCATGGTTTTTATACAGAGATGGAGCCACATAAACTTTAGTAGAATTAAAACAAATCATGAAGATTTTTGCTGACACGGGGCTTATACGTGTGTTCACTGTTACAAGCGGTTTGGGTCCAGATCATACACCGCGTGACTCGGCATATCATCAGTATCCAAACTGCTCAATGCCTTTATTTTTTTATATATATATTTTTTAAAATACAGTAAAACCTCTATAACGACCACTTAATTGTGTTAATTAGTTGGTATTTATGGCAGGTGGTCGCTTAAAGCAAAGTGAAAGTAAAACAGAACGCTCCTATAGGAGCGTTCTGTTTTACTTTCACCTTGCTTTAAGCAGCCTCCTGTCTTTAACACAAAATATTTGATGTAGTTTAGTGGTCACTATAGAGAGGTTTTACTGTAATAAAATAACATGGAAATGAAAATTGAAGCAGAAAGTTTGCAGACGACAATGCGTGGAATGATTGCTCATTCACCAACTTACTCGATCACCCACTCTCCAACTCATTGGCAGCTTAATATAATACCTGATGGAGACGTCTTTAAACGCCTCTGCAAACAAAGTAGACCCAGATCAGACGGATCACGGTCCTGTAGGAGCCGTCTGATCAGGGTCTGCTCTGTTTGCTTCTCTAATATTATAGATATGATTTTCCGGTTTCTTCCATGGCCAACAATCTCTGTATTCATATACCAAACACGACATTATTTCCATGAATATTTATGAGGTGAAAGGTTAATGTAAATGAATGTGAGGTGTCGATCTTGTAATCTGATGCAGTTGCTATAAGTGAGTAATTGATAACAACTGTACAGAAGATTGGCGGGATAATCTGTGAATGGACAAACTCAAAACTATGACCGATGACATGAATCTCAGAACCGATTCCAGAATTACCATACCGAAAAAACACCCAATCGAGTACGACCTGCTTTTGACTGAGTACGTCGCTATGACGAAATTATTGTGACGCGTCCTTTAAACTGAACAAGTAGCGCGTTTATAGCTTATGCAAATGAGTGACACTGAAAATAACAAGGAATCTTATCAAGTTCCTAGCTGTTTGGCTATCTGCTCTTTGTATCAAATAAATGCTAGAAATATCTATTATATTCTAAATATCTAACGTTTGTGCAGATGGTTATTACCCATTTGCTCCCACGATCCCATATATGGGACGTAGGCAAACAGTGTAGACTCTGATCAGACGCCGCATAATGCGGCATCTGATCAGAGTCTACACTGTTTGCTGATAGGAAATTCAATATAAAACAAAATGCAATTGAAAATTTAGGCCATGCAGCCCTGAGATAGAAAAAACTGGACTAATCTAATATATAAACATGGAAGAATCCACTGGGAGCAAATGGGTTAACACTTTGCCTGCGTTGCAAACAGCTTGCATCCAGATTAGACGTCTCATCGGGATACCAGCTGTTTGACACTCAGTCAATAGTTTTACTCAAAAGAATCAGAAGAAATTTTTATGGACCAGAGTTTAAGCTTACGAAAATTTTATAACAGGCCATGGGTTGATACCTACCCCTAACCTATTGGTCGTTACATGGCAATTGGTCAAGGCGATCTTGGTCATATGATAAACTCTTTACCCCATAAACAGAGGTCCATCTGTAGCTCTGTCATATTTATATGCATTCAACATCTCTGCAAACAGGGTAGACCCAGATCAGACGGCTCTTGTAGGACCCGTATGATTAGAGTCTGCTCACTTTGCTTATAAGACTATATAGATCTTATTCTACAGTTTCTTCCATGGTGAAAAAAATGTGTTCGTGTGCAATTTTAAAAAAAAATTCTAATTAATGTTAATAATTGTCATTATTTCTGACATGAATATTCATGAAGTAAAGAGTTAGCTTTGAGAAACGTGTATCCAGGAGACTGGCAGACGCATGAAGGATATGTCTTCTGTAAAAATCAACTAATACTGACAAAGATTAGTTCTGCAGACGACTCTTTGCCCTTTGTTTCACACGGTCTTCCATCGCCGCATCAATGTTTTATCCCCTCCTATCTACCTACAGACGTATCTCGAAATCTATTCTCACACTCTCAACGAATTCAAGTGATCGCCATCTTCAATTTTCCTCTGCAAAATTAAGAGTAATGCCCGCTCGTCTTTAATTTGCTAAATGACAATGTTACGCACAGGAGACGATTGCCTTTTAGCGCGTAAAGGGCGAATTGGTGATACCCTTAGCGACCAGTTTGGGTCCAGATGAGACAACGAGTAACTCGGCGTCTGATTAGAATCAAAACTGTGTGACACTTTGTTAAAGTGTTTTTGAAAAAAAAGGAATAGGGAATATTGTATTTTAGAAAATGAAGCAGGCGAAAATTTTGCAGACGATAATTTGCTCAACGCGCTTAAACGTTAATAAGTGGGGAGACATTCGAATGAAAATCGAAGTTGCGGTGGATAAAGTTACCGCACTTTCAGTAGAAAAATGCTATGCGGGAGGGGCCTTGCCAGTTTTTTGTTCTTCTGCATCAATACGAGTTTTGTGGCGTAAATAATATGGACTGATACAAAGGCAATAAATCTAACTAAATCTGCAAGACATTCTACTGGGTGGCTTAAACGGCAATGATGTTTTACTCGAGTACTCTTTCTAAATGATGATTGTTTTCACATTATGTTTTGTATCTTTCCCTGGACATATTGCTGTTTAACCCTTTACCTGTTCAATAATTATTTAAGAAATAATGACACCATGACTGTTTATTAGCTATTTTTATAGTGGTACATGAACACCAGAGCTACAGATAAGGGTGCATACTCAAATACTAAACTCGTCATTTCTCCACCAAACCCTACACTGTGGCCACTCTTTAGAATCGTCTCGAAGAGAAGATTCTAAAGAGTGGTCACAGTATAGTGTTAGGTGATGAAATAAAGGAGCTATTCTTGAAACCGTTTTAATTCACACATCTTATCTGGAGCTCTGCATGAACACAATGTTTTACATTGGTAAATACAGTAGAACACTATCTATATGATTGCATACGTTATAGGAGTCGTCTGATCTGGGTCTACCCTATTTGCCAAGGCGTGGAAAGGTGTTTATTTCAGATAAAAGTTTGAAAGTAACAGGCATGGGTATACATCAGTCAACACTATCTACACCTAAATGTTTGGCCACCCCTTGTCCGTCCATCTAGCTCATTTAAGAGCTTTCAGCATTACTTTAGACCTGTATTAAGCGGTCACACGTATTTCGAAATATGCGTAGTGATACATTTTATGGGTTATAAATTTTGGAAGGACCGAAATGTTACTTCGAGTTATCACGAACTTCAAGTTATCCGATTTCGAGATATTGCGGTTCCTTTGTATTTAACCACAATAGTGACGACTGCATTGCTACGAATAAATTAAACCTTTACTCCATGAATATTCATTTACAACATAATCTGACATGTGGGAGTGCCGAAACAGAGTGCCGTAAATCGCGGAAGTGCACTAGTGCACTGTTTATGCAAATGATCCTGAACTACGCTGTAGACAATGGCCGAAACAGTCATCAGATATAGTCTGTTTCACTTTCTATGGAACTTTTTAAGAGTTATGTGATAAAAAGAAACATACATTCGTTTTCATTACAAATTGTTTTCATGATACTCATTTAGCCTACTATAATTAATACTACACTCGCTAAAGCTCGTGTCATATCATTATAGTAAACTCGTTTCATAAAATTTGTAATTAACACTCGTGTAAGGTCCTCTATGTAAGAAAAAACAAAGACATCATGATTATTTACTTTATAATGACAGACGAGCACTGGAATTTTTGGCCATGACAGAAACTGTAGAATTCATAAGCAAAGAGAGCGGACCCTGATCAGACGGCTCCTATAGGAGCCATCTGATCTGGGTATACTCTGCTTGCAAATGCGTAAAGACATTGATAAGAATAAAACAGACAAGTGTTTCTTTTACTTCATAATTTAATTAAGATAAAACATCTACAAACTCCATAGATTCTGATTTTTCTGCAGACAGCATTTGCAGACAAATTTAAATATCTGGATATAAGGGTGAACTTTTCATACTACAAAAACAACGCAAAATGTCATATATGAGTCACCGTGTAGTTCCGACTCAGATAGCATGTCTATATATGATCAAACTCTAAACTGAAAAAAGAACACGTCGAAGTCTACATTGTTTCCAATTTGAAAGGCAGAGAACGACTCAAATCTAAATGTTGCTGAATTGTGGTAATGAAATATTTTTATAATGCTTCAGTTACGTTATTACGGAACTACATATGGGAGAAAGAAAGGGCTGGAGAAGATATATAGTTAGTTTCATTTTCCGCTAAATCAAGACTGTATTGTCGTTTAATCCTTTACTCCATAAATTCGTCTTTCATTTCTATGCCGTTGCAAAAAGAGTAGACCCAGATCAGACGGATCCTGTAGGAATCAGGTGCTCTGTTTGCTTATGATATAATAATAGACATGGTTCTACAATATCTGTCATTTCCACGTGCTATATTATAAAAATTAATCTAACTAATATTTATGTTACCATTATTTCGTACATGGAGTAAAGGATTGAATTTCTATTAGAGCCCAAACAAGTTTGCATCTGATCAGAATCCAAACCGCCAGAAAACCGGGTGCAAGAATTTGAGCCAATCGGTAGCTGATTAACCCATTACCTCAAATGCTATTTTTCACTACCTCCTATGCTATATTTAGATCCAACCTATTTGAATAAATCTACCGAAAAGGAGCATTTACTAGAGAAAAGGAAAAAATAGAATGGTGTAGTTTTGAAACCATTTAGATAAATACAGCATTTGCTCCAATGGAACTAATGTTTTATTTATCACAATAGTTTCAAAAAGCGAAATTTACAGTGGCATCAAACGGCGTCAATATTGATCAATGAGTTGATCAGTTACCCCAAAGAGACGCACTGTTGACGCTCTTGCAAACAGGACAGACCCTGAAAGTTCATATAGAAGCTATCTGATATAGGTCTACTCTGTTCGTTATGGCATTTTAATGATATGACTACAGTTTTCACTAGGACAAAGCATTACCTTGCTCACATGCTGCTATAAATATTCAGTTCATAAAGTCATTATTCGCTTTCATGAATACTCATGCTTAACACTTTACAACTAGCGGGAAATTTGTTACCAAATGCATCGTTGAAAACAGTTTGGATCCAGATAGCATCATCAAGATCTAGACTGGTTTACACTACAATTTTGAAGATAATCAGACAAGCAAAATAATTATCAACTTTCATAACTGCAGTAGACGACAATTTTGCCGGCGAGAATTAGAAGAGGCACTGTCCACAGTATGAATGAAGTTGAGTTTCAATACGCAATTCTAAAAGCAATGCCGTTGGAACAGAGGACACATACACATACGTTATTCATCGTTACAAATCGCTTTAAAATCAACGCGATCTTGATCATGTGGTTAAATATTAATTCTATAAATACGCATTTAACGCCATTGCAAACATAGTAGACCCGGATCAGAAGGCTCCTATAGGAGCCGTCTGATCAGGGTGTGTTCAGTTTGCTTAAGAAATAATAAATATCTGATTCCATAATACCAGTCATGGTCAAAATTCATTGGTTCATACTATAAATGATCAGTAAATTAATGTCATTATTTCTTACATACATATTCATCAGGTGAATGGTTAATAATACACATGTAGTTAGTATATAATATAGTTTAAGAACTGATACATGTAATTTCTTTTGCTGATCAAAATCGACTAGATCTATATTTTGATTTCTTGATTGTTAAATTTATGTCACTTCCGGTTCTACAGCGGACTAGAAGGTCACTGGGGTATGATTTAGTGCAAATTGGTTTTTATTCCTTTTCATGCTAAAATAGTGTCTGCTCAACTTATAATGGGCTGAAATGTTTCATTCAAGACTTAAGAAACTACTGACAGAATGCCAAACAGCTTGGATCCTGATGAGATGCCGAGTTACTCGGCGTCTCATCTGGTTTCAAGCTGTTTGCAAATGTCGGTCAGTACGTACTTAGCATGATGGGGGTTAAGCACATTTTGATCACAGCTCGTCACGAAAAACAAAGGATGTGGCTACACAAATTGTATGAAATACAAGATAAATTTGATTATTAGATATTTTGTGGAGCCTCAATGGGCTCTTGTGTTTATAAAGCCCAAATAAAACGCCTGGCGCCAACAGGGTGTCATAACAGGGATAATATTAGGGCTCTCTCCCTTATAGCTCACAGTCCAATGGGCGCTTTATATTTCTGATCGGGGTCAATAGAAGCTTAAAGATTAAATTTCTATATTTTGGTGCTTTATGTAAAAATGGCGCGAAATGGAACAGAAGATCAGAAAGATAGTCCACATAATTATCAAGAGACGCTTTATTAACCTTAAACCTGCTTATATCAGATCATAATCATTTACAACCGGTTGGTATCATGATTAAACAGCGCTCTAATCGACGTCAGGTCAGGATCCAAGCTGTTTGATACTCGGTCAATAGTCAGCGAAGAAACGGAATGCATCTGCTGAAGACAGACAAGGGAGTGAATAGATGACAATTTACATGTCAAGTTACAGGTTAATATGCTTGAAACATTAAAAAGCTTCTACCTGATTTAGATTTGATTCGATAATGCTTTTCAAAGAAGACAACAAAAATGGTCCGGTCTTTCTATGTGATTTCTTTTTCACCAAATTGCTCGTTTTCTTCTCCATGATAGATTGTAACGATAATAATTGAATTACTGTAAGTGACAAAATCATAATTAGCAAGTAAACACAACTAAGAGAGCAATTAGTGCAGAGTCCAGACATTTTGTTTTTGCCCAGGATTTTCTAAATAAGCTTGACTTGATTAGGTTAATTTGTTTTTGCAAGTAACAGACACTAAAAGACCTACTTGAAATGTTTATGTCAGTATATGTGGAGAACTTAAATTCCTCCGGGCCATACATGTATATATTAGTTCTCTGGTAATATACAACAGCATCTGTCTTAAGTGACCATTCCTTGACTGAACACGTGGTCTTAAAACCAGGTGATTGCATAATGCAGGTTAAAAATAATGCAGAAAGCTTTCTGCATTAGTTTTGGCCTACATTAAGCTACCACCTGCCATTAAGGCCATGCCTTAGACTTATTTTCAATGGTCTCTTTTACTGTTCTAAATGATTATTTACTAACCAGTGCCAAAGCGACAAGTTATAGATCAAGTAATTTGTGACGCAAAAACCTAATGAGGGAAAAATTAGAACAAAAATTATTCAGGAGGAAAAGTACTAGTAATTAAAAGAGTTTCTTTGAAGTACAGATTTGGACTGGATTGTGTAAAGCTCTATTGCCAAAGCCCAATGCTGATACGATGCACACGACTGTACAATGTAATAAGAAGTTTTCACTATTTCCTGTAATTTCCTTTTATTTTTTGCTTTGTTTTCCGCAGAATCTTCAAGGAGGCAATGTGTATAAGAATAATGAGGAAAAGAAACATGGTATGCATTATTAAAGCAATGGAGCCAAACTTTAATTGTGCAAGACCAAATTTGGTATCATCAGTGAACGATGATAAAATAGGTTCATGCTTTCAATGCGTGAACAGTAAAACCCCTCTAAACCGGACGTTAAAATTTAGTATAAACATCGGTCTATCAGACAGGTGGCAGCGTAATTCAGGGTGAAAGTCCTAGAGGAGCTTTCAGCATGACTTTCACCATA
The DNA here is from genome assembly GCA_963576725.1 of Azorinus chamasolen. NCBI lineage: Eukaryota > Metazoa > Mollusca > Bivalvia > Cardiida > Solecurtidae > Azorinus > Azorinus chamasolen. The sequence continues at coordinate 43,527,374 of OY755239.1, forward strand.
TATTAAGTAGCCACCTGCATAAAAGTATCTTAATTCTTCTCTACTAGAATCCCGGTTTAGAGTGATTGTATTTCAACAGAGCCAGTGCTATTCTAAAATCGCCATTTCTCCACTATACCATAGGTTGTGACCACTCTTTAGAATCATCGCGAAACGACGATTCAAAAAAGAGTTGTAACACTATAGGGTTTGGTGGAGAAATAATGTGTTATTCTTGAAAATGGATTAATTTGTGCAGCTTACATGGTATCTATGGTTCTTTGGTATATCTTTCAAATTCCATTAGCAAACAGAACAGACCCTGGTCAGACAGCTCCTATAGTACCGGTCTGATCTGGGTGTGCTCTGCAAATGCGTGAACATGCGTTTATATGTAGGAAAGTTTTAAGCAATCATATAGTTTTAAAGACATCATAATTTATTCATAAGGCCGTCTCTTTAGAAGGGGATTGCGCTATTCTGAAAATCGACCTTAATTTCGGGGACATTTTTCATATTACAAAATGGTTCAATAGGAGTTGCACAGAATAGAATTTGTACAAAACATGACATATTCCATAAGAAATGCACCTTATGTGTTTTACTATATACAGTAGAACCCCTCTAATGCGACAACTTAATGAATAAACATGGGTGTCTTTATAAGCAGGTGGTTGCTTAATACAGGATAAAAGTAATGCAGAAAGCTAGGAGCTTTCTGCATTACTTTTGTCCTACATTAAGCTACCACCTGCATCTAGCATCCAGAATTATACCTCTTTTAGGTGGTCGCATTAGCGGGGTTTTACTGTACATATAGTGTAAACCAGTCGCTGCTTTAATGCAAACCTTTTCACTGACTATGCAAACATAGTGCCAGACCAGACTCGTGTTGGACCTGTCTAATCATGATCTGCTGTGTTTGCTTTTTTGCTACAGATTTTTTGCCAGGCTGGTTAAGTTTGCTTATGTCCTATATTTTCATTCAATAATTAAATTCAGAGATATTCATAATGAGCGAAGTCTGCTACACATATTCATGAAGTAAAGGTTTAACCCATTACCCGATATAAATGCCTGACCATGCCTTTGCAAACGGAGTAGACCTGAATCAGACCTAAATAAGACGGCTCTTAAAGGTGCTGCCTGACCAGGGTTTGCTCTGTCTGCTTATTAATGGAATGATATAGATATGATTCTACACTGTTTGTCAAAGTAAGAGTCACGTGTTCATGTACCGTTATAATAAAATTAGCTAATAAATAGTCATGACGTCATTCAATGTTTTACAGACGTAGTATCTGAACAACCTTCAGTATAAATTGTCTGAAAGGTAAAGAAATTACTTAACCATTCATTCAATAAATACGTCTATCTATACGCGTTTGCAAACAGAGTAGAGCCAGTTCAGATAATTCCTATAGGAACCGTCTGACCAGGGTGAACTCTGTTTGCTTATACAGTAAAACCTCTCTATAACGGCCACTAAATTACATCAAGTATTTTGTGGTAAAGGCATGTGGCTGCTTAAATACAATTAATTAATACAATTTAGTGGCCGTTATAGAAAGGTTTTACTGTAATATAATATAGTATAATATAGATCTGATTCTACAGTTTCCACCATGGCTAAACTTTCATGTGTTCACGTGACATTATAAAAAGTAATCTAATTAAATATCCGTGATGTCATTATTTATTACATATATTTTCATAGAGTAATGGGTTAAGTAAACTTTTCATGTTGTGAAGAGTCTAGGTCTTGATCAGAGGTTGTGTCGAATATGCCTATAGCAAGTGACCTTGATCCAAACCTTTTTTTTTTTTAAAAAAAAGGGACATTTTCGTATGAAAACTTTCCTTGCCACTCGTAGCCGTCTGCAAAATGTGTAATCTACGTCAATTTCCATCGCCTTATTTTCTTCATTTATGTCTCAGAAAGATAATAAGTGTTAAACAAATTGGAGCATGATGAGATGGCGATTTGTTCGGTGTCACATCTAACACCAGACAGGTAATTATGATTCGTCTATGGCATTCAAAGAGATACTCCATCAGTTGCTGGGATTACCCTAGGCAACGACCAATCATAAACCCACTAGTACATTACAGTCTGTCGTTCCACCCCGACCCCTCCCCTCCTTCCAAAAAAAAAAAGAAAATACTTTTTCCATGTCATAAAGGAATTATAAAAGATGGTATAAGTGTCATATATAGCACACAAGTTTATGACATCACGGTATGATACAAATAAAATTTGATAACTCCAAATTGTAATGCTGATTTAACACATTAAAACGGTTCAAAAAAGAGAGTATAAAATAGATAAGAATAGTCAACAAAAGCGATATAAAGTACTCCGAGGTCCAAAAGGGTGTCGTACCCGAAAGATGACCAGTTTATGAATAGACATGAATTTCCTTAACCCATTCCCTCATAGGTTATTTTTACATCCAACCTCTTTGAATAAATCTACTGAAAAGGGGCATTTATTAGAGAAAAGGACAACAATAGAAGTGTGTAGTTTTGAAACCGTTGCGATAAACAGAGCAAATGCTCTATTCATCATTTCGTCCTGCTGTAGGCTACCATCTACCTTTAAGATCCAGACTTATACATTTTTCAATGGCCGCATTTGAGGGGATTTGTTGTATGTTGATTTATGAACAATCAAATTTGATTGTGGAACAGGAATCAGTCAAATTAGAGCTCACTTCAATTGTGCGGAAGTTTGGCCTTGTTTGCCGAAATGCCATCCGTTGACATCGCGTTATAAAAATAATCAAACCTCATCCGTATCCTCCGCCATAAATAGCGAGGGCTCGTTCGATTAATCGATTACAAACATAGCTGCCACGATTTGTAATATATTTCGTTACACAGAACAAGTGCTTATCAAAAATTGCATTCGAGTCTTTTGTTCGAAATAAAACTCTATCATTGAGATCGATTAGATAAGCGGACAATGAATTCTTTCCGCGTCGCAGCCCTCGAATGAATGAATTTGTAAGGAGTTTCGCCACATCAATATCGCCTCATGAATACAACAATCGGTCGTGATAAATGTAAAATTAGATATTTTAAACGATATAGTCTAGTATCAGTTTCACTTGTTCAATAGTTTGACTTTTAGCGTGAAGATCTAGCACTTGTTGACATTTCAAACACTTTGTGTACAGTATCCAGATAATATACAGTACACCATCTATAACGCGACTACTTAATTTATTGACATAGAAATCTTTGAAAGCAGGCATTTGCTTACTGCAGGACAACAATAATGCAGAAAGTTTCCACAGGAATATAGGTGCTGTTTTCTGCACAACTTGTATTTGTTCTGCTTTGAAGTTACCGCATGTCTTAAAAATCGAGAACTAGACTTGTTTTGACGTTTTAGAGAGGTGTTACTGTCTGTACAGTACTGTCGAGGACTACGCACGAGCCCATTGCCCCACCTGTAACCCTTGGAATCCGGGACACGAGTTCACTGACATGTGCAATCAGTGTATACCCAGATCAGAGGACTGCTACATTCGCAGCAAATTATTCCTTTTTCATACTACATAAAGTCTATAGTTAAACACGGATGGGCAAATCCATTGGGAAAATTCAGACTTCAAATGGCCAACCTTTAGTTTGGTGAACGACTTTTCCTTGGCTGAAATGTAGTCGACATCAGTACTTTTAATTAGGGGTATCCTTTTTCTTTAACCCTTTTCCTAATTAATATTATATATGGTAATATATATAAGAAATAATGACACAATAAATAGCTTCAGTTTTATATAAAACTATATGTAGCAAATTAATACAGAAAGTTTGACCACTGACGATGCTGTATAATCGGATCTAGAGTAAACCCTGTAATAAGCGACCATCAAAAAGATGTTTAATTATGGGTCTGTGATGCAGGTGATAGCTTAATGCAATTTAAACATAATGCAGAAAACTCATACAGGAGTTGTATGCACTATTTGTGTCATGTATAAGCCACCACCTGGTTTTAAAGATTCTCGTTTTCTATCAATACATTGTACATGGCCCCTTAAGTTTTACTGTATATATTTCCATGAACACAGAGACAATAATTATGGTATGGATATACAGCTGAACTTCGATATCTCGAACTTCAAAGGACCATACAATTTACTTCGAGATAACAGATGTTCGAGTAATCCTATTTCTAATCTGAGCAATTTCTCAGGTTAATGCAGATCGAAAGTAATGTTGAAAGCTCCTTTAAGAGCTTTCAGCATTACTTTCGACCTGCGTTAAGCTGTCATATGTGTTTCTAGATATGTGTAGTGATACATTTTAGTATAATTCTGTACTGGAAGGACTGAACTTTTGAATCGAGTTATCGCGATGTTCGAGTTATTCGAGTTCGAGATATCGAAGTTCAATTGTAATTTGGTTCAAAATTGGTTATACGGCGCCTCTGTGAGGTAAAGGCATAAATAATTCGGATTACCCGACATTTCATTTGTATAAAAATGTTTGCAAAGGAATTCAGAATTTCGTCAACAACATTCTAGAGAATAACACTCAACTCAACTCAACTCATATTTTACTAAAGTCTCATCTTTGTACAATGATAAAATATGCATGATATAAACATACTTTTAAAATTACAAAGCCATTCCATCACAGGAATTACAAGAGACTGTATTAATTATCATAAAATTCTCTATATAATGGTCTACTTAAAACGTTGTATTCACAGACCATATCTAAAGAACAAATAAAAGAACCAGTGCCTATATAAAGTTCCTTGTATCCCAAGAATATGAAGGTAAGATCTATTAACCCTTTCCCTCATATAAACGTGCTTTCACACATATGGAAAGATAGTAGATCCAGATCAGACAGCTCCTATAGGAGCCGTCTGAACAAGATCTGCTATGTTTTCTAAAGGAATTTGAAATATATGTCCGTATAATTTCCAACATTGTTACAACGTCCAACCTTATAATTTAGTTGCAATAAATTTGCACTTTGCCCCATGAATATTCATGTAAGAAATACTGACAGTAGAATATTAATTAGATTAATGGCATCATTATATTCAAGAGAATATTTTATCACGACACAAACTGTAAATTCATATCTACAGTAAAATCCGTCTATTACGGCCACTAAATTGTGTTAATTAGTTGGATATTAGGGCAGGTGGCTGCTTAAAGCAAGGTGAAAGTAAAACAGAACGCTCCTATAGGAGCGCTCTGATTTACGTTCACATTGCTTTAAGCAGTCACATGCCTTTAACACAAAATACTTGATATAATTTAGTGGCCGTTATAGAGAGGTTTTACTGTATATTATTACATAAGCAAACATGGCAGCCATAAAGGAGCCGTCTGATCCTGGTCTATTCTGTTTTTCCAAAGATATTAAAGGTGTCTCTATGAAGAAAATGTTAACACATTCCACCGAAAGAAGATGCCAGTTTATTTTAAATTCAAGCAGCATTTCTTCTACAATAGAACCTGTCCTAAGTGACCATCACATATAGGTCTAATTATTGGTCTGTTAGGCAGGTGGTATCTTATTGCAGGTCAACAGTAATGCAGAAAACTCCTAAAGGAGCTTTCTGCATTACTTTTGCCCTGCATTAAGCAACCACCGGCTTTTAAAACTAATAATTCTGTTCAATAAATGAATGGCCGCTTAAGACAGGTTCTATTGTATTTCAATTCAACGTTTCGAAAACAGTTTTGATCCTGATGAGCACCTAATAACTCGGAGCCCAGTCTCAAACCAAGTCATCGAGGATTTAACCGTGCAATACAAAAGGTCAGTCACTAATTTTTTACCTCATGACTATTCATGTAAGAACATGACAACATGAATATTTATTAGCTAAACTGTTATACAGTAGAACCTGTCCTAAGCGGCTATCAAACAGATATCTAATCATGGGTCTGTAAGGCAGGTGGTAGCATATGTAGGTCAAAAGCAATGCAGAATGCTTTTGTAGGAGCTTTTTGTATTACTTTTGTCATGCATTAACCCTGGTTCCCTGTTCTACGTTTATTCCAATTTTCAATACCTACTGAATATTCATTAACAAAATAGTTATAAAGAAATATGGAAGGTGTAACATAGTAGATATTTTAGAAAGCAAAGAAACATATCTATCAAATTCTATTAGCAAACAGAGCAGACCCTGATTAGACGGCTCCTCTAGGAGCCGTCTGATCTGGGTCTACTCTGTTTGCATATGCGCGAAAACACGTTTATATGAGGGAAAGGGTTAAGCAACCACCTGCGTTTTAAAACACATGTGAACAATGAATGAATGGCCGCTTAAGACAGGGTCTACTGTAATGACATGTGAATACAATATGTTTTGGAAGTGGTAGATATTGTAGAATTAGATCTATATAAACTAATAAACAAACAAAGCAGACCTTTACAAAACCGATCCTGCTGGAACCGTCTGATCTGGGTCCACTCTGTCCGTAAAGACGTGATAATGTGTTTTTATCATTGAAAAACACTAAAAGAAACACAACAAAACAAACAAAAACAAACACACACAAACAAAAACAAACAAACATGTCTGCTCAAATTTAGATCTATGCAATTTTGACTACGTCCGATTCGATCAAGCTTTTAAGAAACTATTGACCGAGTGTCAAACAGCTTAATTTAAGAAACTATTGACCGGGTGTCAAACAGCATGATTTAAGAAACTATTGACCGGGTGTCAAACAGCTTGGTGTCAAACAGCTTGATTTAAGAAACTATTGACCGAGTGTCAAACAGCTTGATTCTAATGTTCTAATGAGAAGCAGCGAAAAACGCATTTCAGACATAGGTAACATGTCGTTTAAAATAAAATGTGAGAAATAAAGCAGACGACATTTGGTTTGCAGACGACAATTCCTTAGTGTTGAAAGTGTTAAACATTATGATAGTAGAGATATAGATGAACAGAGCAAACTTGCTCGAGTCTGACCTTTGGGGCAATAAATATTGATTCGGTGATTTAAGTAAAATAATGAAAACGAAAAGACGCGAAACGAGCGCTGGCTTTTTGACATACAATCGTTCAACATTACGATGGGATCAATTAGAGGCTAAATAACAAAACATAGTCAGTCCCTTTGTCTCATGTGTGATTATCAACTGTTGGTTGATTGTCAATTGCTAGAAAAAGTGCCACTTGCGAAAACATGGTAAATGTCATGAACATGCAAGATTTGTTTTTTCTTCAGAATTCACACTTTTAACCCTTCACTCCATGAATATTCATGTAAGAATAGATGACATCGTGAATATTTTTTATAATGGCATAATTATTAACAGAATATAGTAGAACCTGTCTTAAGCGGTCATCAAAACGTGGTCTAATTATGAGTCTATAATGCAGGTGGTTGACTAATGTAGGTCAAAAGCGATGCGTTTTGCATTACATTTGACCTGTAATAACCAACCAGCTGTTTTAACACTCCTGTGTTCAATAAATGAATGGTCCCTTGGGACAGATTCTACTGTACAGCGAATGCATAGCATGCAAAGAGTTAACGAAATATAAAATGTTTATTCGAGTGTGCGGTAGATGAAAATAGACAATGAGAAAAAAAGAATATATAGGAAACGCACAGATAACATCAGTAAGTGATATTTCGCGTGTTTAAATAAGTTTAAAGCTAGCCAGAGCTTTGAGATTAAACAAATAAACCCAAACAAAACATGCTGAACATTCTGTGTCAGTAAATACTGTTTATGTCCAAATAAATAATTACCGAAGCTACTTTCAAGTAAGATAAAATAATAACTGCAGATTAAAAGTGTAACCGTTCTTGATACAGAAACATACCTATAATTTCGAAATATAGAGTAGATCCAGATCTGACACCTCCCTTAGGAACTGTCTGATCGGGGTCTGCTCTGTTTGTTTATGGAATGATAGGCGTCTTAACACTTAACCTGACACGCCTTTTGACGCGTTTGCAAACAGGTTAGATCCAGATCAGACGACTTCTTAAAAGCTGTCTAATCAGGGTCTGTTCTACTTGTTAATTGGATAATATAGATGTGATTTTGCAGTTTCTGTCATGGCCGACAATCCAATCGTTCATACGCCACTATAATACTTCAGCTAATGACTAGTCATCATGTCATGGTTTCTTCCAAGTATATTCATGCAGTTAAACCCTTTCCCTCATATAAGCGCATTTTCACGTAATTTGCAAAGAGAGTACATGTAGACCCAGATTAGACGGTTCCTATAGGAGTCATATGATCAGGGTCTGCTCTGTTTGCGTTCGACGTGGTAAAATCTGATTTTACAGTTTTTGTCAGCGCAAAATATTCCTTGAAAAAAATTTACATTATAAAAAGTCATCTAATAAATATTCATGTTGTCATTATTTCTTACATGAATATTCAACAGGGAAATGGTTAAGTGTTACAATTCATTGTAAGGTTTACATACTCGTTGATCGAGTGTCAAACAGCTTGGATCCAAATTTATTCGGCGTCTCATCAGGATCATAGCTGGTTGCAAATGTGAATCAGGTCGCAGTTTGCAAACTAAGAGTCACATGTAACGAGGTCAATCGGATGTCACTGTCAGTTTATATGTGTTATGTCAAGTTAGGACAGTGATTTTGCAATTCACTCTCTTTCATAATCGGATTCCCCAATCAATGACTGTAAATTGAGTGGAAACATTGCAACCGAATGCGCCATTCATAGTTGGTACCAAAGCGTAAATATAGAATCTGAAAAGGAAAAAACCACATGACATGTATATTGAGAGCATAATTATTACAAAAAATGTTTGGTTTCAAATTCTTAATTTTGAACAACCCCGAGGAATTGTGAAATCAGTCGCTCAGTAGCAAAGACAACCACCATTGAAAAGTAGAAACAAATACAGTAAAAACCCTCTAACCCGACCACCAAAAATCTTTGCAAACAGTTAACCATTTCCTTCATATAGACGACTTTTGGTATCTTTGCAAACAGTTAACCATTTCCCTCATATAGACGACTTTTGTATCTTTGCAAACAGTTAACCATTTCCCTCATATAGACGACTTTTGTATCTTTGCAAACAGTTAACCATTTCCCTCATATAGACGACTTTTGTATCTTTGCAAACAGTTAACCATTTCCCTCATATAGACGAATGTTTGTATATTTGCAAACAGTTAACCATTTCCCTCATATAGACGACTTTTGTATCTTTGTAACAGTTAACCATTTCCCTCATATAGACGACTGTTTGTATCTTTGCAAACAGTTAACCATTTCCCCCATAAAGACAACCTTTGGTATCTTTGCAAACAGTTAACCATTTTCCTCATATAGACGACTTTTGGTATCTTTGCAAACAGTTAACCATTTCCCTCATATAGACGACTTTTGTATCTTTGCAAACAGTTAACCATTTCCCTCATATAGACGAATGTTTGTATATTTGCAAACAGTTAACCATTTCCCTCATATAGACGACTTTTGTATCTTTGCAAACAGTTAACCATTTCCCTCATATAGACGACTTTTGTATCTTTGCAAACAGTTAACAATTTCCCTCATATAGACGACCTTTGTATCTTTGCAAACAGTTAACCATTTCCCTCATATAGACGACTTTTGTATCTTTGCAAACAGTTAACCATTTCCCTCATATAGACGAATGTTTGTATATTTGCAAACAGTTAACCATTTCCCTCATATAGACGACGTTTGTATATTTGCAAACAGTTAACCATTTCCCTCATATAGACGACTTTTGTATCTTTGCAAACAGTTAACCATTTCCCTCATATAGACGACCTTTGCAAACATAGGAGACCGAGATCAGACGACTCACGTAGGAGCCGTCTGGTCAGGGTCTATTCTGTTTGCATATGGATTAATATAGATTTGATTCTACAATTTCTGACATGGCCAAATTTCATGTGTTCAAACACATTTCTAATAAATATTCATGGCGTCATTATTTCTTGCATTAATAGTCATGAGGGTTAATGTTATGGGTCATGCATGGGATCGGAGGTTCGACATGTACAGTAAACCGGATGCAGATTTATGCATTCAGGCAGGTTCAAAGCAATGTAGAAAACTCACATAGGAGCTTTCTGCAATGCTTTTGTCCTGCATTAAGCAACCACTTGCTTTTTAACATGCATATGTTCAATAAATGAATGGCCGCTTAGGAGATCTTCCACTGTATGTAACTGAGATTGGAATATTCAGCTTACTCCGGAATGCTCCGAAAAGACGTCGATCCCGTTCAATATAGCCGTGAAATTTAACTTGCAACTACAGTAATACATCAGTCTGTTTACACCGCGCACTACTTTTTCATTGTCTTGCAATCAATGCGCATTTTAAGGATGTGTAATAGTTCTTGTCTTAATCCACTAAAGAGTAAAAAGCTGCGGCAATAGGATGAATGGGGGCTTGGAAATGTATTTAAATCTGCATAAAACGCATTTATGGTCAGAAAATTAAGTACTTAACAGCGGGTTTAAATCTGTAAAGCCAGGAGACGAGGGAGATGCATATTAAAACGCAGACTATGCTACCAAATTTGGAGATTTGATTTCCTGTAACCTTTAGCGTGCTAAATGTAAATAGATACCTGCATGTTTTATTCTAGGCGGTCGATGGGTGTGCTATTTCTTCACCTTCGTTCTTAGACTGCGATCAGTGTATCAAATAGTTTAGATCCTGATTAGATATCGAATGTCATTGCGTCACATCCGATTGGAAATGATCACGAACTCCCATAAAGCGTGCTTTACTCTTTATCTCCCAATCACGGTCTATGATCACATATGGAAAAGGTCTGAGACACCGCTGATCCAAACTGGTTGATACTGTGCTTATGTTTTTTCAAATAAAATGGAAAGTAAGAATTTGAAAAATGAACCAGACGAGAAATTTGGCAGACAACAATGCTTGGCAACGAAACTCTTCGCTTCCAAATCTTTCAAACTTTGCCGTGTGCTACAATTTTCATGTTTGATCTTTCTTCATTTTTATGTTTAAAAAACGTTACCACGGTAACAATTAACAGTTTGGATCCTGATGAGACGCCGCGTTACTCGGCGTCTCATTTGGATCTAAACTGTTTGCATATAGATTATCAAAGATACGACTTTTGCTTCGAAATAATTCAAGAGAAATATCCTGGGTGAGTTGCACTCTTGTATTATTTATATTCTGTCTACATATATAGTGAGGATTAGTGAAAACTTGCTTTTAACCCTTTGTTTATTAAACTTTCAATACCTACTGAATATTCATGGACAAAACAGTTATAATGAAATATTGAAGGTGGAACATTGTAGCCATTTTAGAAAGTATAGACACATATCAAATTCCATTAGCAAACAGAGCCGACCCTGATCAGACGGCTCCTGTAGGAACCGTCTGATGTGGGTCTACTCTGTTTGCAGATGCGTGAAAACACGTTTATATGAGGGAAAGGGATATTCACTTCTTTATAGGCATGGCTACTAAGATGTGTACATTAAGTCATTTTTTTTCAAGAATAGCTACTGTTTTTCTTGAAGAGACGATTTTAAAGCGACCACCAACATTTGATAAAACTCTGGATTAAAACAAAGCCGGAGATAGCTTAAATACAGGACGAAAGTAATGCAGAAAGCTCCTGCAGGACCTTGATCTACTTTGTTTGCAAAGGCGTCTGACGGCGTTACTGTCGGCGGTTGAACAAATTGAGATAAGTTGCTTTTTAAAGTTCAATTTAGCCCTTTCACCGCCAACTAGATTTCCTCTGCTTAGAACACTACGTGCTTCAGGTCTTAATCTGGAGTTTTCTTTAATTTCTAATTAAACACATAATAAGAGTGTCATCTAGTTTAACTCCTGGTCAGACTCCGATATGATGTCTCATCTTGATCCAAACCATTTGCAAATATTATCATTGACTTGCCTATGGAGGCGAAAGAGTTAATCTCATTTCCGAAATACAGAACATTTCTTAAGTGGACATTCTTTTGTTGAACACACGAGTGTTAAAACAGGTGGTTGTTTAATGCAGGGCAAAAGTATTGCAGTAAGCTCCTGTAGGAACTAGAGGAGCTTTCTGAATTATTTCCACCCTGCATTAAGCTGCGCCAAGATGCATTAAGCATTAAGCTGCATTAAGCTTCGACCCCTCTCCAGGTGGGTTTTTACTGTAATTGCAAATGCAGGATAAGTTAAAATTAGCGGGATAAGTGTTCATATGTGTAAACTCAATGAATGAGATTTACTCTTTCATCTTTTTTATATATTTTTTGAAAACCATTTAGTATCCAGATGAGACACAGAGTAATGTGATGACCAACTGAGACATATCATATTGATAGTTATGCAGACAAATATATTTACTAAACAGATAGAAGACATCTGGGGTGGGGCGGTACAGATATTATGTCCGGATCTAATAAAGACCCATATTTACCCATTTGAAACTTAGTAGACTCAGGTCCTGTAATATACATTTGACGACTTGCTCTTGTGGTTGAAATGGTACAGTTTCAGCCATTACCCGTGTCTATATATAAGTTTGCATAATACCTTATTAAAAATCAACTTATAAATATTCATAACCTAAATGGCTATTCATTAACAATTTCCTCCTATAGCAACCGTTTGCTTATTTAATTTGATAGATCTGTTTCTTTAGATTCTAAAATGGCTACAAGGTATTATCATCCATATTTCATTATAACTATTGTGTCCATGAATATTCAGTAGGTATTAAAATTTGGACTAAACACAGAACGGGGAAGGGTTAACCCTTTACTCCGTAAATACGCCTTTCTATGCCTTTGCAAACTGAGTAGACCCAGATCAGACGGCTAATATAGTATATCGAGGGCTTGGTGCAAAACTAGTGTAACTCCTTCACTTGAAGGAGTTACACTAGTTTTGCACCAATCCATCGATATATATGATTCTTCAGATTCGGCCATGGCCAAAACATTTTGTGTCCCTGTGCTATTATAGCACATTAATCTAATTAATATTTATGAAGACATTATTTCTTACATGAATATCCATGGAGGAAATGGTTCAGCAACGGTTTAATTGGTATGGCGTATATTTTGCTACACTCAACCCTTTCAACGCTAGGTTTTCATAGTGGATTAGCCTATCAGTGTTTACTGTAGAGTCCAATCAGTGTGAAAGGTTTCAACTACAGTGTAAACCCTCTCTATAACGGCCACTAGATTAGTTGGTATTTAGGGCAGGTGAGTGCTTAAAGCAAGGTGAAAGTAAAACAGAACGCTCCTATTGGAGCGTTCTGTTTTACTTTCACTTTGCTTTAAGCAATCACCTGCCTTTAACACAAAATAGTTGATGTAATTTAGTGGCCGTTATAGAGAGGTTTTACTGTAGATGCTTTTGAATGACAAACGGTGCGGACTCTGATTAAAGGGCTCCTCTAGGAGCAATCTGATCTGGGTCTGCACTGTTTGCAAATGACAGTGCACACGTGTGTCGCATTGAAAGGGATAAAACAGCCAAAATCGAGCCCTTGCACAAGGTCGAACATTACAAATTAATAATCTAGCAAGCATTACTTTACATTCAAGCCTTACATTTTCACGCCATTAAATGTTATAAAATACTCTAAATCAGGCGAGATCTGAATAAATAATCCAAAAGAAATCTCTATTTCCTGAAATTAAAATTTATGAAATAACATTACAGGAGCCTACAATGTTATCAGCCAATGGAATCTGAAGATTAGCTGCGGTTAAGCATTTTGGAATCCATTTGTTATATTCGGCTTTATGGCATTTCTAATGTGTCGCACAATTAAACTTATCACTTCTATATATCTTTACACTTAATCCGCTGTAAATAATAATGTATGCTCAAATTTTGGTCTGGTGCAATTTTGACTACTTCCGATTCGAAGAAGATTTTGTGAAACAATTGACCGAGTGTACAACAGCTTGGATCCAGATGACACGTCGATTTACTGGGTTCAAGCTGTTCTCAAATACGAGCCAGTCTCAGTCAGGCGGCTGTTAGCGGGGGAAGGGTTGACTGTGTGAAATATCTGAGATAAAATTGTTATATAGTTAAGTAAAAGTAAATCCATTTATAATCATGCACATACATTGTTTGGATGATAAATCTTCTTTACTGCAAATTATATAACTGCTTTAATATTATGTTGCTGGGGTGTTAAATCACTTTCTTTTACACTTTAATTATATACTGCAGTAACTATGTACCTGCGTTGGCAAGTCAACCTGTTACCCACACGTTAAGGAAAACAGAAAGTGGCAATTTTGTAAAGCGGTGTCCTTCAGATAAATGCTCGATGAAATGTTCATAAATACTGAACTATGTTAACGAGTGAGCTGTTAGTCACTGGGCAGTCTTGTTCTAGCAAGTATTTGACTCATTAATACTTTACCTGATGAATATTCAAATAAGAAATAATGACACCATGAATTAAGTAAGAGACGTAAATTAACGGTAATGCTTTCAAGTACTCGTATGACCTTAAAGAATGCCACCGACTGCATGGAGGAAAATATCCAGTTTAACATGTACGCTGTAAGTTATGAATCTGTCATTACCTATACAAACAGTTTGGATCCAGGTGAGACGCCGAGTAATTCGGCGTCTCATCTGGATCCAAACTGTTTGCATAGGTGATCACAGATGCAGCAGTGGCAGCGAAAGAGTAAACGCTTCGCCATTAGCAACGGAATATTTAATACAAAATTCGTATAACATAGCTACATGTACAGTTTATTCACGAACAATGGGAACGCATCTTTACGTCGCTGAATAATTCGAAAGTATTTTTAAACAAAAAACATTGCTATCAGTCGCAAATCAGAAATCTTTCTGGACCATCGCCGTACCTTAATTGTAAACTTCATTATAATAATAATCCAACTTCAAAAGAAATCCCTTAATATGCTTCCACTCTTAAAGTACGTTTGTAATAATGGTAAATTGGCTATTGTTGTATTCTACTGTTATCAATTAATGCCAAAGTTCACCGAAGCATTGTCAATATTAGGTGATATTCAAACAATACAAACATTCCCTGCCTATCAAACCACACATATTAACAATATCATTATGGAAGTAATTAAGTCAATTTATCACAATTCTTATACATCGGAGCAGTGCCTTGGTCCCCCGTGCCCTACCTGCCTGCTTCATAATCAGTGTCTCCTAATAAATGTCGCTCATTTACATTTCGTGCAGACTGATCCCCAATTTGTTTTCAAAACACGATGAGCATGTAAAACGGACTGGATCTGGATGAGACACCGAGTAACTGGATGACTTATTTAGATCCAAACAATTCTCAAAGGTGGTGAACAATTCGCATACAACGGCGTTAAGGGATAACTAGCATGAAAGAAGTGAACTAATGGGTAGACATGTAAGATAATATAATGTCATATATAGAACAAAATAAAGTATATCCCTCAATTATATTTAACCATTTGCCTGATAGAAACTCCCTTTAAAGCCTTTGTAGACCCAGATCAGAGGGCTCCTGTTGGGGTTGTCTGTTCTTGGTCTGTTCTGTTCGTTTGTTTAATTATATAGATCTGATTCTACCGCGTTCTGTCTATCCAAAAATGTGTGTCACTAAACAATTGTACACATTTAGCTGATAAATATTCATAAAGTCATTATTTCCTGCATGCATATTCACCAGGTAAAGGGTTAAACAATAAAAGTAAAATGAAAGTTGCTAATTATACTAGAACATAATTATTCAAATAGACCTGTAGTACATACCCACTCAATCACAAAAACCCTGCCCAGCATTGAGGTGGCAGTTTCGAAAAGCTACATGAAACCTCTTGATTCACTCACATCAAAATGTTATAATATGTTATAAATAACTGAACATAGTACATACTAAAAGCTGTGAATGCAACGGCAATTAATACAATATATTTTAAAAAGCTTTCCGATGGATGGTAGACCTTTCCGATGGTCAATTCGGAATACCTTTTATACAGTGTTTCCTCTGAATGACATACATCGCATGTTAAACGTGTTTGCTTTCTCTTGAATGTAGACCTTTACACAGGTTTAACACAGACTTTCCTTTGGGTGATGGACATTTAACTTTGGCGGTCAGTTTGTTGGTAGATCTTTAACAGGCCCTCCTGTAGGTGACGGACCTTTCAAGCCGGTTTCCATTGGAAAGTAGACGCTTCAACAGAATTCCTTTGGGAAGAAGGCGTTTCAAACAGGATTTCTTTGGAAATGTATATGTTCAAACCAGTCCTTTGGAAGGTAGACGTTTATAACAGGATTTCCCTTGCAAAGTAGACGTTTTAAATAGGATTTCCCTTTGAAGGTAGACTTTAAAAATAGTTCTTTAGAAGATAGACGTTTCAAGCAAGATTTCCATCGGAAGGCAGACGTTTCAAACAGTCCATTGGAAGGTAGACGTTTCAAGCAGTCATTTGAAGGCAGACGTTTCAAACAGTCCTTTGGAAGCAGACGTTTCAAACAGTCCTTTGGAAGCAGACGTTTCAAACAGTCCTTTGGAAGGCAGACATTTCAAAAGTCCTTTGGAAGGCAGACGTTTCAAAAGTTCTTTGGAAGGTAGACATTTCAAACAGTCCTTTGGAAGGCAGACGTTTCAAAAGTCCTTTGGAAGGTAAACGTTTCAAACAGTTCTTTGGAAGGCAGACATTTCAAACAGTTCTTTGGAAGGTAAACGTTTCAAACAGTTCTTTGGACGGCAGACATTTCAAACAGTTCTTTAGAAGGTAAACGTTTCAAACAGTTCTTTGGAAGGCAGACATTTCAAACAGTTCTTTGGAAGGTAAACGTTTCAAACAGTTCTTTGGACGGCAGACATTCAAAACAGTTCTTTGAAAGGTAAACGTTTCAAACAGTTCTTTGGAAAGCATACATTTCAAACAGTTCTTTGGAAGGTAGACGTTTCAAACAGGATTTCCCTTGGACCGCAGACGCTTCAAACAGTATTTTGGAAAGTATACGTTTCACGCAATCCTTTGGAAAGTAGACGTTTCAATCAGAAATCCCTTTAGATGGTAGACGTTTCAAACAGTCCTTTGGTAGGTAGACGATTCAAACAGTCCTTTGGAAAGAAGACGTTTCAAAAAGTCTTTTAGAAGGCAGACGTTTCAAACGGTCCTTTGGAAGGTTCCTATGAGTGACGGAGATTTCAAACAGTCATTTGGTAAGTATACGTTTCAAACATGATTTCCGTCGAAAGGTACACGTTTCAAGCAGCAGGATTTCCATCGGAAGGTAGACGTTTCAGATATGATTTCCCTTGGAAGGTAGATGTTTAACGTTCAAAACAGTCCTTTGGAAGGTAGGTGTTCCAAACAGTATTTTGGAAGGTATACATTTCAAACATGATTTCTTTCGAAAGGTAGACATTTAAAATAGAATTTCCATTGGAAGGCAGACGTTTGAAACAAGAGTTCCATTGAAAATCAGACGTTTCAACTAGAATTTCCAGTTGAAGGTAAATGTTACAAAAAAGATTTCCCAAGGAAGGCAGACGTTCCAAACAATATTTTGGAAGGTATACGTTTTAAACATGGGTTTCCATTGGAAGGCAATACACTTTTGGAAAGTTGACATTTCAAACAGGATTTCCGCTGGAAGGTAAACGTTTGAAACAGAATTTACTATGGAAGGTAAACCGCGTTTCAAACATCATTTCCTTTGGAAGGTTGATATTTCAAACAGAATTACCGTTGGAAAGTAAACGTTTCGTTCAGGATTTCCTTTGGAAAATATAGTGATGAACACTTTATCTTTTGTAAGTGCGTGCGTGTGTTGGGACAACAACAGTATTGTAGAGAAAATGTGTCATCCTGTGATAGATATAGCGCTAACACACTGTTATAGCATGCCGTAGATATATGATACCACAGCCGGTCACATCATAAGTGTATGCCGGCCCGACCAGTCATATTTTGTAGCACTCATATAGTCGGGCGTTAGCAAGTTAGCTGCCTCTGTTTTTAAGACGTTGATATGACCGGGGATCGAACCCGTGACAACAGAAGCCGACGCTGTACCTACTGCGCGAATTGGACGGTTATCACACACGGACGGAGGTAACTCGTTGTCTCATCAGGCCCCCAGCTATTGACACACCATGTGCGTTTTAGAGAATAAAATGAAGGCACGTACACTTTGAAACTTAAAGCAGAAAACATTGGTGAACTTTATTTGGCGCTAAAAGATTTAAACCTTTTAAACATTCTAAACTAAAAACAATTTCACAGCCGGGTATATATGGCTAATATCTGTGACTCATGCTCATTTCGTTTTCACATGTGAAGCCAAAATGACAATTAATATTCCACAAACAACACCGCCGTAATTTTCTGCTAATTTCCATTGTCATAATCAAGAAATCCTTGAGCGCATATCTGATCATATACCTACATTGTTTTAATACCTATTTCATATTCTCTCTGACAATTTAAGTGGTCGGTAATACTAAAACAGATAGTTCCTACTCAATAGGAGTCAATCTCAGATATGTTAATTGCTGAATTTAACCACACATTTGTATTTTTGTGATAATCAGATTTCAGGCCACAATAGGATACACATGTAGAATGTTAACTGTGGTTTAATTAGCGAAATCCGCGTGAATCACCCCGTCCCTGTTTTGTTACTTTAATTGACTTTATCTCTTTGTTGCAGTATGTTGTCTCATTGTATGTAATAAGAGAGAGAGAGAGAGAGAGAGAGAGAGAGAGAGAGAGAGAGAGAGGGGAGAGAGAAGAGAGATGGAGAAGGGGATAGAGAGAGAGGAGAGAGAGAGAGGAGAGAGAGAGAGAGAAAGAGGGAGAGAGAGAGAGGGTGGAGAGAGAGGGAATAGGGGATGGAGAGAGAGAGAGAGACAGAGAGACAGACAGAGACAGAGACAGACAGAGACAGAGAGGGAGAGAGACATAGACAGAGAGAGACAGAGAGGGAGAGAGAGAGGGGGAGGGAGGGGAGAGAGAGAACACATTAAACACGAAAACATTACAGTTAAACCTCTGTAAACCGTAATTATAGTTGAACATTCATGTAACAAATGATGGCGTCGGTGATATCGATTAGATACAGT
This sequence comes from Azorinus chamasolen, assembly GCA_963576725.1. Classification (NCBI taxonomy): domain Eukaryota; kingdom Metazoa; phylum Mollusca; class Bivalvia; order Cardiida; family Solecurtidae; genus Azorinus; species Azorinus chamasolen. The sequence continues at coordinate 43,546,449 of OY755239.1, forward strand.
TTTATAGTGGCATGTAAACACTAAACACAGGGTGTTTTGTCCATAGTAGAAACTTTAGATTCGCATGTACATGTATATTATTCCATAAGAAAACAGAACAGTCCCTGGTCCGACTTGAGTCTATATTTTTTACAATGCAACAAGACCCCTTTAAAATGTCTATGTTTACTTCATAAATAGGCCATTCTATGCCTTTGAAAACAGATCAGACGGCTTCTGTAGGAGTGTCTGCTCTTCTTTGTCATGAAATAATATAGTTATGATGCTGCAGTTTCTACTGTGCCCATATGCCGTTATAATAATTAAATATCTAATTAATATTCCAGGGGTTACTATTGCTTGCATAAATATTCATGGAGTAAAGGGTTCAATCATTAACATTCAAAAGGTAAAACCTACTCTATAGCGACCACGTGATGGAAGCACACTGAAATTTATAACGACAGGGGGTTGCTTAACCCTTTCCCTCATATAAACGTGTTTTCACGCATTTGCAAACAGAGTAGACCCAGATCAGACGGCTCCTAGAGGAGCCGTCTGATCTGGGTCTATTCTGTTTGCTAATAGAATTTCACAGATCTGTGTCTTTACTTTCTAAAATGGCTACAATGCTCCACCTTCCATATTTCATAATAACATTTTTGTCCATGAATATTCAGTAGGTATTGAAATTTGTAACAAACATAGTACTGGGAAAGGGTTAATGCAGAACGAACGTAATGCAGAAAACTCATGTAGGAGCTTTCTGTATAGCTTTTGTTCTGTATTAAGCTGCTACACATCTTTAAGAACCAGACATTAGACATTTTCATGGTCACTTCAGAGAGATGTTACTGTCTGCATCATGTAGATACAGTTAAATCCCTCTACACTGGAATTCTAGTACAGAGGAATTTAGATTCTTTAGGCAGGTGGCTGCAAATGCAGGATGCAAGTCATGTACGTAGCTCCTCTAGGAGGTTTCTGTATGACTTTTCACCCAGAATTAAGCTGCCACCTGCCTTACAGACTGTTAAATTATACTAATCCAGATGTATATTATATAATATGCGAACAGAGCAGACCTGTTCAGATGGTTTCTACATGGACGGTCTGATCTGGATCTACTCTGTTTGTAGAAGCGTTAAAATGCGTACTATAGACTATAGAGCAAAGGGTTAAACATGACAAATCTGTAATGAAAATAAACTTGTTTTGCAAGTCTTGTAATAACCAGCTGATATGCCTGTTTGGTGGGGCAACATGTTTTCATCATTATCAAGCGACCAGGAACAGTTGTAGCAATTACAAATGTTATCAAGTGTCATTTTCTAATTATCAAAAATACTTTGAATCCCAACAGAGCGATATATTTCGGCATATTGAAAGAAATCAAGATTTCGGAATAACTCTTTTAATTACTCTGGTTTCGCCAAAGCATTCTTGTGGATAACGTTAAAACATATGATTTTAAAAATTCCCGGTATTTATTTGATTTTTGAGGATCGCTCAGAATGAATTGTCAACATTGAATGATTTTCTAGTTATGTAAGAATTGCATGAATATATTTACGTGCCTGCGTTTTTTGTAATAAATGTAAATGATGATAGCAAAACAGTAAAACTTCTCTAAAGCGAACAAATATAAAAGACATAATTAACCATTTCCTTCATATATGCGCCATTTTCACGCATTTGCAAACAGAGTAGACCCAGATCAGACGGCTCCTGCAGGAGCCGTCTGATCAGTGTCTGCTCTGTTTGCTTATGGTGTAATATAGATCTGATTCTACAGTTTCTGCCTGAGCCAAAATGTCATGTGCTTATATATCATTATAAAACTTAATCTACTTACTATTATCAATGACATCATTTCTTACAGGAATAGTACATATTTAAAGGGTCAACCCGTCTTATCCCGTTCCCTCATTAACACATTCCCTCCTAGTGACGCATTGTTGGCCCCTCTCTAACAGTCACATTTTTTAAACCATTGTGATAAATAGAGCATTTGCCCCAGTGGACCAAATGCTCTATTTATTACTATGGTTCCAAAACTACACAATTTTTCCGTTATATATATATATTCATTAATTGAGAACACTGATATATATATTCATTAATTGGTCGCTTTAGAAGGATTCAACTGCAGTACACATATAAGTAACTACGCAATTTAACCTTTAACCTGCTGAACAAACTTTATTCACGTCCTTCATATAAACGCATTTTAACGCGATGCAAACAGAGTAGACACAGATTAGGTGGCTCCTATAGGAACCGTCTGACCAGGGTCTGCTCTGTTTGCTAATGTAATTTGATATATCTGTTTGTTTACTTTCTAAAATGGCTACAGTGTTCCACATTCCACATTTCATTATAACTATTTTGTTCATGAATATTTAGTAGGTATTGAACATTGGAATAACCACATAACGGGGAAAAGGTTAGTTTTGTTTGCAAATATTTTCTCTCAGACAATTTACATAATACAAGGTACGGTAGAACCTCTCTAAAGCAGCCATTTTATAATAAACACAGTATGTTTAACCTTTAGTCTTTTATGGGCGGATGAGTGGATACCTATGCAAACAGTTTGGATCCAGATGAGACGCCGAGTAAATCGGCGTCTCCTCCGAGTAAGTCGGCGTCTCCTCAGGATCCAAACTGTTTGACATCCTGATTGCATTTTAAACTGATTATAGGTTGAATTTTGAAAATGTTGTAGGTGAAAAATTCTGAAAAAAATAATTTGCTCAGCAGGCTAAAGGTTAAAAAAGTAGTTGCTTAATGCAGAACGAAAGTAGTGCAGAAAGTTCCTATGGGGTATTTCTGCATAGTATTCGTCCTGCATTTAGTTACTACCTGTCTTTAAGATCCAGACTTAGATCTTTTTTTCGCTTCAGAGCTTTTTACTGTTTATACAAGTGTCATCAGTATGAAACAGTTTGGATCCTGGTGAGACGCCGAGTTCCTCGGCTTGTAATCAGGATCCAAACCATTTTCAATGGCCACCAATGCCAAAATAAAATGATTTGGAAATAATTATATTCCGAGGTCAGGGTTATCGTCAAAAATGCAATGGTTATCCTTTCGCCTGTTAACCAACGTTTTGTCGATAAATATATCGTCTAGTTGAGACTTCAAAGCAGACGGTAAACGAGGTTATATCCCGATGAGTATTAAACAGGTTGGATCAAGATGAGACGCCGAGTTACTCGGCGCCTCATCTGGATCCAAACTGTTTGCATACGTAATCAACCCTTTCCTTCATATCAACGCGTTTTCACTCATTTTCAAACAGAGTAGACCCATATCAGACGGTTCCTATAGTATTCTACCATCCATATTTCACTAGAACTATATTGTCCATGAATATGCTGTAGGTATTGGAATTTGGAATAAGCATAGAACAGAGAAACGGTTAAGAGTTCGTCTGTACCATGCCAAAGGGGGAACAAAGCTTACTGTGAGAAAAATGCGCTAAATACAAAACGCATTCTTGTGGTATTAGCGTTTTCGCCGCAAATATGGCAAAGCTGAGATAACCTTTATGAACAGTTTGGATCCAGATGAGACGCCGAGTAACACCTGTTTGATATTGTGATTATGTGTTTTGAATCGAAAATGAAGAAAAATCAATAATAAAAAATGAAGCAGTCGACCCTTTTTGCAGACGTAGCGGTGAAAGAGTTAAACATTTGGTTGCAATGTGCACCAATACAATACTATATAATTGGTTTGGACTTTGTCTGCAACCAGGCGAAGTGCAGGTAATGTGTGTGTACTTTTTGAGTCTAGATGAGACACCGAGTGACTGGATTCCTCGGCTTCTCATGTGGATACAACTTGTTTGTTACATTTAAATTGTCTCGTGAAAAACAAACAACACGATCATTGTAGCAGACTACATTTTTTGCAGACGACAGTAATTGGCAGCAAAAGTGTTAATAGCCACACTGTCACACCGTTGAATTCAGGACATAGCGTGTAGACCCAGATCATAGGGGGTCCGAGAATAGCCCACTGACCAGTCTCTGCACTGTATGCCATTCAAAATAATCTCGCAAAGTATACCCTTTTATACTGAGTGGACTCAATCATAAAACAATTATGGACGATCCTACTTTGAAAACTCAGCATTCAAAAGGCTATCGTTTATTTAAATGTTTCCATCATATAAACGCATTTTCATGCGTTTGCAAACAGAGTAGACCCAGATCAGAAGGCTCATGTAGGAGCCGTCTGATCAGGGTCTGCTCTGTTTGCTTATGAAAATTATTATAGATCAGACTCCACAGTGTCTAACCATAGCATAAACTCTTGTGTCCATGTGCCATTATACAAATTCAGCTTATTAATATTCGTGACGTCATTAGTTCTTTCATGAATATTAAACAGGGAAAGGGCTATTCTAATTTTGAACCGATATGAATGATCCACAATTCTGATTCTACTTTTGAATAGAACCCAGTAGCCATGCTTATAAAACTTTTAAGTTGAGTCTGAGTTCGTTCTCAAGTTTTTGATTGGTCAGCTTTGAGCCAAAGACTCAAATCTGACCAATCAAAAGCTTAAGAACAAACCCAGGCTCAACTAAAAAGCGTTATAAGCATGGACCCGGGACGCTTGGCTACGGAAACCTGGTGTCTTGTCTTTTAGCCAAGGTTAATCTTCCATAAAAATATGCATGCTCTCAAACTCTGATCTGTCCTGAAAAAGCTTTACTTATTTCTGATTCGTTTGCACGCGATACAATTCTTTGGGTGTCAAATAACATGGATACTGATGAGACGCCGAGTTACTCGGTGTCTCATCTGGATCCAAGCTGTTTGCAAATACATGTACAGTACAGTAAAACCCCTCTAAACCGGAATTCTAGTAGAGAAAAATTTAGATACTTTTGGGCAGGTGACTGCTTAATGCAGGATGAAAGTCATGCAGAAAGCTCATAGTGGAGCTTTCTGCATGCCTTTCACCCTGCATTTAGCCGCCACCTGTCTCATAGACCGGGTTGATACAATTTTTAACTTCCGGTTTAGCGGTGTATTACTGCACCAGCCATTGATGCACTGGGCACCATAACGGCAAATAGACAAAGGATTTCATCTCCACAGAACGCTTAATTACCAGCTGATTTTATCTTTAATCTGCTGTGAGCGACTCTGTGACTGTCTCAAACAGTTTTGACCCAGATGAGAAGACCATTACAGCTGTTTGACACTTCATCGATAGTGTCTTAAAAGCCTGGACGAACCGGATGTAAGGAAACATGCAATCGATCAAGGTTTTTAGAGACTTTTTTTTAAAAAAAGAAACAAAAGAGAAAAGGTTTAACCCTTTTCTTCATATAAACGTATTTTCACGCATTTTCAAACAGAGTAGATCCAAATCAGACGGCTCCTATATGAGCCTTCTGACCTGGGTCTGCTCTGTTTGCTAATGGAATGAAATGGCTACACTATTCCACCATCCATATTTCGTTGTAACTATTTTTTCCATGGATATTCAGTAGGTATTGAAATTTGGAATACACACAGAACAGGAAAGGGTTAATATAAAACATGTCACGTTCTTAGGGGAGTGATATTTACTCAGCAATCTAAAGATTAAGATAGCTGTCTAGCAATAAGTTTAAATCCAACGTTTCAGGGTGCTTTTATCAAGAAGTAAAACAAACAGAGTGTTCAACAGTTCGGATCTAGATTTCAAACAACCCGAGTTTCTAAGCTGTTTGCAACTGCGAATAAAAGTTTTGATATCCCATCAAAGGTTTAACGCACCTAAGAAACTTTGCCATATTCCTGATTTCTTCTTACATTCGCCACAGGTGATATGATTCGCAGACCATGCAGTTTAATGTAATTTACATTTATAAAACAATCATGCCCCTGAATTTGTTTTATATGTCGCCTTACATTACCGATCGACCACGTTACACGGTGCACATGGCCCCGAGATTTTTAATGTCTGTGTATCCCGCAGAATATCTTGTACAGTTGAAGTTCTCCAATGCGATCATTTAATAAATAGTCATAGGTGAATTTAAAAGCAGGTGGTAGCTTAATGCAGGAAGAAAGTATTACAGAAAGCTCCTATAGGAGCTTTCTGCATAACATTCGTCCCCCATTAAGCTATCATCTGCCTTTAAGAACAATATTTTGATTCATTTCTTTTTATTGGTCGCATTAAACAGACTGTACTGTGTATAGAACTTCCACAAGCACCGGCAACGTACACTTGGAAAATATCCCAACTGTCTATGTGGAAAGATAGAAATATAGTTATTACAAATTAACTCTGTTTTGTGTCCATTACATGTATCAGACCACAACCTTCATTAACCCTTTACCCAGATATATTTATACAAAAACATCATGACTTCATTTGTATTCATTAAATGGATTTTATGATGGCCGAATGAACTAAAGACTTTGTTTTGCCATTTCAGATGTTCGTTTTTCATAAGCAACATAGTTGAACCTGATCAGAATCTCCTAAAGGTGATCTGGCTCTAGTCGGTTTGCAGAGACGTCATAATGCGCCTCTGTGACGTAAAGGTTTAAGTACAAAATAAAACATACTTTTCTTTGCGATGACATAGTTTATATAATCAAGGTTTCTTTTATATACATATTCATGAAGATTCTTGAGATGCCATTCTATCAAATATATAGAGGGTCTATCAACATCAACAGTTGTCATTTTAAATCAAATTTTATTTAACGAGTCCTGGAAAATGTTACTACGCGAACCCCAGATGAGTTTAATTACGTCTTTAAGAACGCGTCTAATCAAACTTTATATGAATTGACAAGGAGTGTTATATTCTCATGACTAAAAAACAACAGGGGCGAAGAAAGAGAAAGAAAACAAACTACGAAACAAACTAAGAACGATTTGTGAATCTGTGAATAAGAACCTGGTTTGTGTGACAAAGGTCACTATGATCAGGGTCTACTATGTCTGCAAAAAAGGGAAAACCTTAATGGGAGAGAAAACATACAACAGAACGTAATAAACATACTTGGGTGATTTCAAAAGCAGGTGGTAGCTTAATGCAGGACGAAAGTGATGCTGAAAGCTCCTATAGGAGCTTTCTGTATAACTTTCGTCCTGTATTACGCTAGATCTGCCTTTAAGAATCAGATGGGGGTGGGGACTAAAGATGGTTTACTGTATTTTAACCCTTTACTCCATAAATACGCCTTTCTACGCCTTTGTAAACAGAGTAGACCCAGATCAGACGGCTCCTATAGGATCCGTCTGATCAGGGTCTGCTCTGTTTGCTTATGGAATAATATAGATCCGATTCTACAGTTTCTGCTTCAGTAAAAATCTCTTGTGTTAATATGCTATATTGGAAATTAACTTAATTAATATTCATGACGTCATTAATTTAAACATGAATATTCATGGAGTAAAGGGTTTTAAAAGCAAATGAATTTCTTGAATGCGTGACCGTCGTATCATCAAATAAAACCGTTCGATATTGTGCATATATTTTTGAAACCAAAGGGAAGACATTACAATGAAATTCAACTACTTAAATGCGCGATACGCATGAACCTGTATCTGCACACAGTGTAGACTGAGCTCTGAGGAATCCGACAGAGAAGCCTTCTGATCAGAGTCTGCACTGTTTGTCATGCCAAATTCTATAGCATTATACTCATTCAGGATGACTGGATCTCATACATTACAACTGATGGGCCAGTCTACTTGAATAGCCAGCATCCAATGAGTAAATATTTATTTTGTGTTTGCCTTTGTTATGCAATCAAAAAGTACGTTCAAAGTCACGTATCTGAGATTTAACTCCTTTCTTCATATAAACGCCTTTTCACGCCTTTGGAAACATGGTAGACCCAGATTAGATGGCTCATACAGGAGCCGTCTGATCTGGGTTTGCTCTGTTTGCTAATGGTAGAATATTGATATGATTCTACAGTTTCTACTTGAGCCAAACTGCACTGTAGTGCTTATCTGCCATTATAACGATAATCTAATAAATATCAATGACGTAATAAATTCGTACAACAGTTTTAAACAGAGAAAGGGTTAAATTATAAATCAGTATTTACTGTTACTCGTATAACAACCTATATTATTTGTATGGTTTCATGTTGATGTAGGAAACAATGGCATCATGACCTACTTAATTGTTGTACAATAGAAGCCCTCTATTGCGCCCACGTAAAGATTAACCATAGCTGGCTTTATAAGCAGGTGGTTGCTTCATGCAGGACGAAAGTAATGCAGAAAGCTCCAACAGGAGCTTTCTGCATAACTTTCGTCTTGCATTCGTCTGGCACCCAGAGTTATGTCCCTTTTTGGTGGTCGCATTAGAGGGGTTTTACTGTATATGGAAATGATGGCACTGTGGCCTCCTTGATTTACTAATTGGTTGTAATGGTGTGTGAATATATGATGTTTTGATCACGGTAGAAACTATAGAATCAGATCTGCAGTAAACTCCCGATTACAGGAACACTAAAATACGTATCATTATTGATTCTGAAGGCAGATGGCAGCTTCATGCAGGGTGAAAGTTATGTAGAAAGCTCACTTTCATCCTGCATTAAGCAGCCGCTTGCCTAAAAAGTTCTCAAATCTTCATTACTAAAAGTTCGCAGTATCGAATTTTTACTGTATATACGTAATTTTATAAGTAAAGAGAACTTACCTATATCAGATAACCCCTACAGGAACCGTCTGATCTGGATCTACCCTGTCTACCCCTATCTGGTAGATGGTTACATTCGCGTAGGGCCCGTTAATTAATTCTGTTCTGGTGGATTAAACCAATTGTTATACATGTACCTTGAAATTGTCCTGAATTTTAACCAATAAAATCGACATATCGATTAATCTGGATTTTTATATCGACTCAGTTGGCAGTATTTTATGTACATGTACTCATATACTCTAAAACCTCTCAAAACAGACCACTAAACTAACCCTTTATTCCATAAATACGCCTTTCTATGCCTTTGCAAACAGAGTAGTCCCAGATCAGACGGCTCCCATAGGAGCCGTCTGATCCGGGTCTGCTCTGTTTGCTTATGATATAATATAGATATGATTCTACAGTTTCTGTCATGTCCAATAATTCCCGTGTCAATGTGCTATTATAGCAAAATAATGTATAATATTCATGACGTCATTTTATCTTACATGAATATTCATGGAGGAAATGGTTAAGTTAAACCGTATCTCTGATTAATATTCGTGTACGAAATAATAATATCATCAAGTTTATAATGGCATATTATACACATTGGGTTTTGTTTTGACATTGGTAGAAACTGTAGATTCAGATCTATAATACATGTAAGTTTATAAGCAAACATAGCAGACCCTGATCTGGGTCCATGCTTATAAAACTTTTAGTTGAGTCTGAGTTCGTTCTGAAGTTTTTGATTGGTCAGATTTGAGCCTTTGGCTCAAATCTAACCAATCCAAAGCTTGAGAACTCAAATCTGACCAATCAAAAGCTTGAGAACGAACTCAGACTCAACTAAAAAGCTTTATACGCATTGACCCAGATGGCTCTTGAAGAATCCGTCTTATATGGGTCTAATCTGTTTGGAAAGGCAGGACAAAGGCGTTTATATGAGGAAAATTATTAAACATCATAATTTTTATGTATTCATCACGTGGTTGATATAGTGAGATTTCACGGTATATGTTTTGGAATATTTTGGTTTTCTTGAATAAATCAAACAAGTGGAAACAGATGACTGCGTTAATGTTTTGTTTTGTCAGCCTGATCAAGCATCAATGCCCCATACACACCCATCTGTAATTGCCGGACAATCTATTATTTAAATCTACTGTCCCGATTTTCCACAAGGCTACCCAACATGCATAACTATAGAAATGTCCCAAATGGAACTTTACAAATTCTACACAACATTCTCCGCTTTTATCATCGGCAATAATCCTATCTTTACAATAATATCAGCTAAACTCAATTTCAGATTATTCCGCAACATATAAAATGCATTTCAGAACCAATTTGTAACAATATTACATTGAATTTATTTATATTGTTCGGGAGATCAAAACTGACAGCTGGCAATTCGAAATTGTTACGGAATCGACTTTTTAATCTTGAATTGCTCTAGCCCAACTTTCATAAATTTCGCCTTATCAATAGAAACACGCTATTGTCATGTCGGTCCGTACTCCGAATGGGACATTTTCAAATGTGATTGTTCTGTTTTTACTGGAATTGGATATAAACTCCAATAACTGAGAGACAATAAAACGTCTGAGCGTTGAGATTAAATTGTATTTTCTGTAATCGGAACGCTTCGGGCCGTATCAGTTGAAGATATACAATTTACTCGCCACTGCAGGGTGCATTATTTGACAAGTCTGTTAATTTGTTGTCGCTATTTTGAGGCATTTAGTTATCTCTGCAGTACATAAATTCCGCCTTTGTTGTAATATATGTATAACTTTATTGTCGCTTTTACTTGAAAGCGCTCTTACAAGAGATCTATGAAGATTCTATCATCGCTACAGCAATTTGAAATACTTACGTCAGGTTTGTACGTACGATTTGTCCAATGCTGAATCACTACTTATCATTGTCTATACAGAAACGTTCTGAACCTCTAGCCTGCTATAACAATGATTTATGTTCAAACTCCGATCTGTTACTGTACAGAGGTCCAGATAAGATGCGTAAATTAAAACATAACTCCTGTAGTTCTCCACCAAACCCTATGGTGTGACCACTCTTTAGAATCGTCTTGAAAAGACGATTCTAAAGAGTGGTCACAAGATTATAAATTGGTGGAGAAATCACGAGTTTAGCATCTTTATCTGTTGCTCTGGTTACAATTTTCACTTTCTTCCAATTCGTTAAAACGTTTGACAAAACTATGGATCGAGTGTCAGACAGCTTGGATCCTGATGAGACACCCAGTAACTCGGCGTCTCATCTGGATCCAAACTGTTCGCTAATGCGAGTCTGGCAAAAGGTTAACCCCAAACCTGCTGAGAAATAGTTCTTGTTCAGAAATTTTCGTCTATTTCTGTTTTCAAATGTGGTCATTACTTCCATTTCTTATGATAAAAGTTATCACAATGTCAAAAAGACGTAGTCTCATCTGGATCCAAACAGTTTGTAAGGTTATCTCTAATTCATTCGTGACATGCAAAAGGTTGGTGAAAAATACTGATAGTAGATCAATTCTATCGCTGATGTCAGCGTAATATTTTGCCTGCTGTAAAACATGGTATCTACTTAATCTGTGATTTGTTACAATTTTCGCTTACTTTCAATTAGTTCAGATTTTTGAGAAACTATTGACGGGTTGTCAAATAGATTGAGACTCTATTAACTGGATCCAATCTGTTTTCAAATGCCAGCTAGGTCACGCAAAGGGCTAACCTGTGGCATATCGAGTAATTTTACAACGATAAAAAGTATCTTCTTATTTAGACACCGGGATGCTTCGTTTTGTTTTCAAAGACATAATCGTGTACCCAAAGACATCAGGCCCAGAGGATATAAAACGTTTTGCTTGAGTCTGAGATCATTCTCAAGCATCTGATGATTGCTTATTACATGATATACGGTCTTATTCTACAGTTGTTGTCAAAGCGAAATATTCCCGTAAAACTTTCATAGAATAAAATATCAGCTAATAAATAAAAATTAAATATTCATGATGTCATTATTTCTTACATGAATATTGAAGAGAGAAAGGGTTAATATGCATACAACCATGTAGATCGATCTGGTACTGGGCTTAACAAAAAGTGCACCCAATAGGATGGTATTTCGCTGGTATATCAAACATTCAAGCATTGGTTAATATGTTCATATACAGATTTGATATCAAATGCGCATCCAATAACAGACTATTTTGTAAACATATCAAATATGTTATTTGGTATATTTCTTTATAAACCGCCGCCCTACATGAACTTATATTGTTCTAGCTAGCCAATTGTCTTGGGTCTAAGTTTACGCTCTCACCGACCAATGAGCCACCAGATGTGTTTTATATCTGACGATATCATATAATGGCTCGCCAGAATTCCGCCAATAATCAGGCTGGCTAGATTTATCAAAGTTATAAGCGACCCAATCCCAATGATATAAAATATCGATCAAAACTGAAGAGCAGAGAGCTGAGATACGGCGCCATTGGAGTCAGTTACGTATACTGTACGTAAGCTCTGGTAGGCGGCGACAATCCGGTAATCGGAACTAATCGGCTCAATCCGGCAAGCTCGGAAAAAGATCTTTAGCCGAGTCGTTCCGATCGTTATAGAGGATGTCCTTTTATAAACAGCATCACAAACAGCTTCCCGTTTCTTCCTACATGAACTCTTTCCTTCACATAAACGCCTTTTCACGCATTTTCAAACAGAGTAGACCCAGATCAGATGACCCCTGTTGGTGTCTGCTCTATAATATGCTATTATAAAAAATCAGCTAATAAGTATCCATGATGTCATTATTTCTTACATGAATATTCAACAGGGAAAGAGTTAATGAACGCATGTGCCAACACAAACAAGAAGGGCTTCTTACGGGTTCAGAACATTGTATACAATGTGAAATGAACACGAATATTAATATTTATTTATCCTTTACCTGATATAGAAGTTTTTTGCGCATTTGCAAACAGAGTAGACCCAGATCAGACGGCTCTTATAGGAGCCGTCTGATCAGGGCTGCTCTGTTTGATAATGGATTTTTATAGAACTGTTTCTTTACTTTCCAAGATTGCTACAATGTTCCACATTCCCTCCATAATTAATTATAACTATTTTATATATGAATATTCAGTAGGTATTGTTACTTGAAATGAAAACAGAACAGGGAAAGGGTTAACTCCTTTATCTGGTCCAGATGTCATTTAGCCGTCTGATCAGGGTCTGCACTGTCTACTAATATAGATATGTTTCTATAATTTCTGCCATGACCTATACGTCCAGTGCTTATATAATTATCATATAAAATATTCATATTAAGATGTATGTATTAAGATATTCACACAGCCATTATTTCCTATATGAATATTCATGAAGTAAAGCGCCCCGGTACTTGCCCCTTAAATCAAATTCCCATATAAGTAAGCAACACAATTCAAAGGCAAGTTTTATTTAGTGAGTTTTATCTTGCTGATTTCATATAGTCGCTATTTCATTCTATGACAACTTTAACACTTTTCGGGGGGGGGGGGGGGGGGGCACGGGGCACTAATGTCCTTTTGCAAACAGTGTAGACCCAGATGAGAGGACTCCTGGTCTAAAGGGTTAAGCCGCATAAGGGATGTTTTTCAGACAGGAGATAGCTCAATGCAAGACAAAGGCTTTCCGAATTACTCTTAGTCTGTATTAACCCGTTCCCTGTTCTATGTTTTTTCTAAATTTTCAATACTTACTGAATATTCATGGCTAAAATAGTTATGATGAAATATGGAAGGTGGAACATTGTAGTCATTTTAGAAAGTAAAGAAAGAAACATATTTATCAAATTCCATTAGCAAACAGAGTAGACCCTGATCAGACGACTCCTATAGGAACCGTCTGATCTGGATCTTCTCAGTTTACAAATGCGTGAAAAGGAGTTTATATCAAGGAAATGGTTAAGTATTCTTAAGCCTTTTAAGAAAAAACTATAGAATCAGATCTATATAATTATGTAAGCAAACAGAACAGACCTTGATCAGACAGTTCCTATAGGCGCCGCCTGATTTTGGTCAGCTCTGTATGCAAATACGTGAAAAGGCGTTTCTATGAAGTAAAGGGTAAATTTGACATTGTAGAAAGATTATTATGTAGTTTAGGTTTGATTTGAATTAAAACCGAAATTCCTAAGATGCTGTTTCGTTCAGCATGTTTACGGTTAAAATCTAGATTCCAGGAGTACCCGTAAGGTGTGTTACGAACAGTTACGAAATGAGCCGATTGTTTCGAACTTTGTGGCTGGATAGTATATTACAGTAAAACCTCTCTTAACCGGAATTCAAGAAGAGAAGAATTTAGATATTTTAGGCAGGTGACTGCTTAATGCAGGGTGAAAGTCATGCAGAAAGCTCCTCTAGGAGCTTTCTGCATGACTTCCACCCTACATTAAGCTGTCACCTGTCCCCAAGACCGATATTTATACTAAATTTAACGTCCGGTTAAGAGAGGTTTTACTGTATTTCGCGAAAGAGTCTGTGATTAGGGTCTAAGATATTCTTCCCACAAACATTTCCCCAAAGCTGCATGCACCAAACAGTATTGCAAAATAGTTGACACGCCTTTAACCGTTTGCCTGATGAATATTAATGTAAGACATAATGACATCATCCATAAATTATATATATGAACACAGTTGTTTGGTATTGCTAGAATCTGTAGAGTCAGACCTATTCTGTTCTTCAGAAAACGGACCAGACCCTGATCAGATAACTACAATATTCGTCTGATCAGGGTCTACCTTGTTTACAAGTATGAAGGAAAGGGTTAACCATTTACTTGATAAATGTTCAAGGCAAAATCCACCAATATTGAATATTTCTCAATTTAATCCTTACATTATAAAATTTATTTCAATTGGAAACAATACACAATTTATAACAATAATGAAACACTTTAGACCGTGATTAGGCAGTTCCTTTAATAACATTCTGATCTGGATCTTCTCCGTTTGCATGTGCGTAACTATGTGTGATTATGGAGTGATAAATTAAAATACATTGTATTTTCGTTCCAAATATGGATTTAGGCGAGCCCACTTAAAAAACTTTATATCTGATCTGTAAAGGAATATATTTAGGGAAATGGATGGGTCCATCAGATATGAATACATAGAGGAATTTTATTATTGTTTGTCAGCGTGACAAATATGTTTTCTGTAGTATAATATCTTTATCTCTTTGTGTCCATTTCGTATTTCAAAAGAAAAAGTGCGATCTAAGTGTCACGCCATAGACAAAGAGAAAGAAATTTATCATCTCCACGAGCACGCGACGGTGATATCGTGTATGTAACTTATATCCTGTCATATTCAAAAATAATCTCTAGCGAATCAGGGAATGGCTAAAACAATACATTAATGAACAGTGATAAAACATCGGCCGAACACACACTGTATGTTTGTAAATCTTAACCCTTATAAAGCTAAACAACTTGTTATCTGCCGCAAATATGAAACGTTCATTTATTTTTTAAAACGAAGTTGTGATCAGACTGTCTAACAATTTGGATCCTGTTGAGACGCTGGGATAAACGGCGTCTCATTTGGATCCAAACTGTTGCACAGGCAAATGCATAATGGCCCACTAAGTGGAAATAGTTTAGATTATGAGATTATTTCTTCTACATGTAATTAGAAATAGCCTATCGCGACATCTCATCCTGTACGTTTATATTTTATCTTCCTGCAAGTATCCGTCAAACATCCTCGTATTTGTTTTTTAAATTTTAAGATAAGCCTTTGATTATCAACGACAATGTATTATGATGTAAAGAATGAACTGCTCACAATATATTAGAAATAATAATCCAGTTTGGTTGGTTATCAGCCAACAATCTGCTGACACAGGTATGATACACTTTTCAAATAGTTTGGACCCAGATGATAGGGCGTGTTATCAGGATCCAAACCGTGTTTAACTCTTGAAACAGTTTTGTGAAAAGAAAAGAAAGAAAAACTGGTCTTTTAGAATTGAAGCAGAAGACAACATTAGCAGACGACAATTGCCCAGAGCGCCGTTTAACTCTTCACGTAAGAAATGATGCCATCGTGAATATTAATTAAATTAATTTTTGAAATCAGATTTTAACACATGAAACATTTGCCAATGCAGAAACTTTGTTTTTATTCCATTAGTAAACAGAGCAGACCCTGATCAGACGTCTCCTATGGGAGCCGTCTGATATGGGTCTTCTCTGTTTGCAAAGTCGAAGAAAGGCGTATCCCACTCGGGTGTTTACACCTTTACTCAATAAATACGCCTTTCTAAGCCTTTGCAAACAGCACACACCCTGATCAGACGGTTCCTACAGGAACCGTCTGACCAAGGTCTGCTTTGTTTGCTTATGATATGATATAGATACATGTATAACTATACAGCTAAACATTCCTGTATTCATGCGCCATCACAAAAATAGTCTAATTAATATTCACGATGTCATTATTTCTTGAATTAATATTCATGGGATAAAGGGTTATAGGAATACACATGTGGCTGACGGTAGTTGGTTTCAACAAAAGTTTCTTAGTGTTGAAAGGGGCTAAATACATGTATATAAAACTGGTAGTATTCTGTAAAGTTTCGCGTGCTAGCGGAACTTCTTTCTGTTCCGTTTGAGTACGCAATAAAGTCCAAACATATCCAACGATTTGCGTCATACATGGAATAAAAACCATGGCACAAATTTCTGCACAGCCTTGATCAGATATCAAAATTTCGTTTTGCTTTCATCTCGCTACAAAGGCTGGGACTCTGATGGGTCGTGAGAGATCGGTAATATTGCCTGATGCGGCGGTTTATGAGAGGACATTAGATATAATGATTTCTCTCAATGATTTATTATTATTCTAGAGAGGTGTAAAATAACCATTATAATTGAAGATATCTGGGGAAAACAAAAGAATTCCATTATATCGGAGACTAATATCGTTCTCGTCAGAGAAAATGTCTTTACAATGTCTGCGAGACCTCTCCTGCTTGTGTATTCTACGACGGTTTTACAGGATTACTTATTTGGAGATCTTTGAGAGTCTGGTATGACAAAAGCGTTACATGGTTTAAACGTCAACAAAATATGCACAGGAAACCGGGTAGATGCAGTATATGACAATAGTGTACACATTATACCCGATACCTTAGAATATTATTATACTTTCTTTTGACACGTGAATATGAAAATACATGTACAGTATAACCTGTCTTAAGCGCCCATCGAAAAGAGGTCTAATTATGGGTTTATAAGGCATGTGGTAGCTCAATGCAGGTCAAAAGTAATACATGTACAAAAAACTCCTATGATATCTGCATTACTTAAACCCTGCATTAAGTAATCGCCTGATTTGTAAGACACATATGTTCAATTAAAAAGCCCGCTTAAGACATGTTCTTCTGTATACAGGTCCCCTGTCCCGGTGCAAGTATGTACTCTCGGTACAATAGATTTGTGACTGTCCTGTTGGGAATGTCTCTCAATGTAACCATTAATCATTTGCTTTTTAACGCCTTTACAAATAGAGTAGACCCAGATCAGATGGCTCCTAGAGGAGCCGTCTGATCAGGGTCTGCTCTGTTTGCTTATGGAATTATATAGATATTATTCTACAGTTATTGCCATGGTAACAAAATAGTTTAATGTTCTTGTTCACATGTCATTAATATTCATAAACACATCATTTATCACATTAATATTTATGAAGTAACATGTCTTAACTGTCATTGAACATTTCAGCATAATGACTGGTGTCCTGGCGTGTGGGTGTTTTCTCAAATTAGTGATTGACTGCAATGCTACTGAGGTTGTTTTCTGTTAACGAGATACTAGACAGTCCTGGAATGTGGACGGTACCTTAATGTGATATCTGACATATCTTTCAATATAATAGGGATCCTTCTGACCGCTACTCTGTTGACCCTTTCCATCATATAAACGTGTTTTCACGCATCTGCAAACAGAGTACACCAAGACCAGACGGCTCCTATAGGGGTCGTCTGATCAGGGTCTGCTCTGTTTGCTAATGGAATTCGAAACATCAATGCCATTACTTTCTAAAATGGCTACAATGTTAACACCTTCTATATTTCATTATAACAATTTGTCCATGAATATTCAGTAGGTATTGAAATTTGGAACAATGTAGAACAGGAAAAGGAGACAAAAGGGGAATCGTTAACTCTTCGCTTGCTATTCGCGTCAATATACCTACCTGTAAATAGTGAAGACCAAGATGAGACAGCTCCTGCAGGAGCTGTCTCATCAGGGTCTGCACTATTTACAAATTGATTGTGCAACCAGTGCACTCCATAGCAGTGATTGCACAGCTAAATACGTATACACAGTGAAGATATATGTAATTATACAACAGGGCATGGGTAAAGAAGGAGACATGTATTTCAAAATTAAGCAGGGGAATCGTTAACAGGGAAAGGGTTAACGAAAACGGTGCCAAAAGGTGTGTCTGTCAGGTCAAAGGTTAATGCAATGATTTGCTATTGTGACATATCTCTCAATACAGTCAAACCCATCTAAACCGGATATTTTGTAAAGAACAAGTTATGTCTTTTTAGGCAGAGGTCTGCTTAAGGCAGAGGGGGGGGGGGGGGGGCAAGTCATGCAGAAAGCTCC
Organism: Azorinus chamasolen; assembly: GCA_963576725.1. NCBI lineage: Eukaryota > Metazoa > Mollusca > Bivalvia > Cardiida > Solecurtidae > Azorinus > Azorinus chamasolen. The sequence goes on from OY755239.1 coordinate 43,564,767, forward strand.
CAAAAGACTTTCAACTTACATTGAGCTGCCACCTGTCTAAAAGACTGACATTAATGTTAATTTTAACACCCGGGTTAGATGGGCTTTACTGTATACTACTAGTCCGTCTGCCAATACATTTAATGGCTGTTCTAAGAGGTAGATTGTCTCTAAATACGATGATTCACATTTTTGGTACACGGAATGTCTTTCCATATAATATGGCATGTCCCTCAACAGATTGACTGACTGTTCAAGAACGTGGATATTTTCTCTACATTGATTACTTGTTCATGATCATGACCTTGTATTAATTTAACTACTGATTGTTCTTAGACGTTCATTGTCTCTGTAGTGTGATTTTCCTCTGAAAACACTGATCGATTGCCGGTGGACGTAGAATTTCTATATAACATAGCTTAGCTAGAACCGTTGTACATTCCTCACAAAGATTAGATACAGTTAAACCTAGCTAAAGCGTGCGTTCTATGAATAACCACATGTATCCTTAAATGAAACTGGTAGCTTAATGCAGGGCGAAAGTCATGCAGAAAGCTCCTGTAGGATCTTTCTAAATAGCTTTCGTCCTGCATTTAGTTATCACTTACCTTTGATACCCCATTTCCGTATAGGCTATTTTTAGATCCAGCCTCTTTGAACACATCTACCGAAAATCAGTATTTACTACTAAAAAGTAAAAATTTAGAATTGTGTAGTGTTGAAACCATTGTGATAAATAGAGCATTTGCTCCTATGGAGCAAATGCTCTATTTATCACAATGGTTTCACAAAGTGACTTACAGAAGTGTCAAAAGGCGTCTATATGCGGGAATGGGATACATAAAATAAGACCTCTGTTTGTGGTCGCTGTAGAGGGTTTTTACTGTATTCACACTGTCTCGTGAATGTATACATACATGTCTCCCCAGTCACCTAAATTTAATTTTCATCTGTTTTGACTGTTGAATTTTCTTTTCGATAAAGACCGATTGTCCATTTATCAGCATCATTATTTGTCCGTGTTTGCTACTTCTCTAAAACACAACATTTGTCTGGCCATGTGCATTACTCTACATAAAGTGATTATTCTGTGTTGACGCGTACAATTTTTTGTACATTTTAATCGTCCTGACATGTACATTTTCTTTCAATACAGTATTCATCTGTTCTGATATACATGTACATTTTCATTGAACGCGTGGTCGTCTGTACCGACATGTCTGTTTTAAATACTCTTTAAACAGCATTTGTCTGTCCCGACGTGTTTGGTTTTTGATCTGTTTGGTGTTTCCTCCAATACAATGATCGCCTGTCCCGATACACATGTGTATTTTCTCTAAATACAATAATCGTCGGTCCTGATACACACATGTATTTGTCTAAATACAACGATCGCTTGCCCTGATACACATAATTATGTATTTTCTCTAAATACAATGCTTCTCTCTCCTGATACACATGTGTAGTTTTCTAAATACAGTGATCATCTGTCATTATACATATGTGTCTTTTCTCTTAATACAGTGACCGCCTGTCCTGTACAGCCTGTCCTAATACACACACGTGTTTCTTCTAGATATGGTAATCCTCTGTCCTGAAACATATGTCGTTTGTCATGCAGTGTTATTTGTCTTGTCATCCATACAGTACTCGTCCGCCCTGATACACGTGCACATTTCCCCTAGATATAATTATCATCTACCCGGACACGTATACTTTCTACCAACACACCGGTCGTCTCTCTTGTCTGTTATATACATGCATGATTTTTCTCCATGCCATACAGCAGTCATCTGTCCTGATATACTTTTCTTCGCCTGTCTTGAAATGTATACAGTAAAACCTCTCTATAACGGCCACTAAAATGTGTTAATTAGTTGGTATTTAGGGCAGGTGACTGCTTAAAGCAAGGTGAAGGTAAAACAGAACGCTCCTAAAGGAGCGTTCTGTTTTACTTTCACCTTGCTTTAAACAGCCACCTGCTTTTAACATAAAATACTTGATGAAATATAGTTGCCGTTATAGAAAGGTTTTACTGTATATTGTATTTTCTCTCCATAAGATAGTCGACTCTCCTATTTATAGTTACACATCGATATCTCGAACTCAGATAACTCGACCTCGGGATAACTCGAACTAAAAGTTCAGTCCTCCCAAAATTTACAATACAGACTTATTCTAAAATGCATCACTACGCATGTCTAGAAGCACACGTGTCAGGTTAATGCGGATCGATCTGCATTATGCTGCGAAGTTGAGAAATTGTTGATGTCTCGAACCTCTGTTCTCTTGAAGTAATTGTATGGTCCCTTGAAGAGATATCGAAGTGCAGCCGTACTTCTCTCAATATAGTGGATGTCTGTCTTGACATGTATATATCTCATCATACGGTGGTCAACTGTCCTAATGTATAGTTCTTCTATCAATACAGTGACCGTTTGTCATGACATGTGTCATTTGTCTGTCCTGATACACACGTGATCGTTTGTTCAGCGGACATCGTTTCTTTCTCATCAATGCGATACACACTATATATGTACTGGTACTACTTGGTATCTTCCCACTACAGTATGTAAAAAATGTCCACCGTCCCGAGGGAATAAGTTTGTCGATGCTGTAGTTTTCTGCCACATAAATCGTTTGTGCCAACGAAAGTGACTTTTTTCGAAGGTCGAAGCTTGTTTCTTTAAGCGGATATAGCGAATAAACGTAAAGCGCGAATAAGCACAATAGTAACTATTGGCTATACTTCGACCATGCCATATTACGAGGATTAATAGGAAAATATCAACTCCTTGAATGCGGGAAACCAGCTGGCTGTCATTTGCAAACAGTGTCGACCCAGACAAGAGGGCTAGGAGCCCTCTGGTCAGGATCTGCACTATTTGTCATTCCAAATGCTCAAACGAATTATACCCGTTTCATAATGTATGAACTTTGAAAATGTGCCCATATACACTGATGCCTCTATGTGCGTATGTCTTTGTAGCTATGGTATGACCTATTACAGGAGCGTAGCTGAGACCAAATGTTATGTATGCACCTTAGGCTATTTGTAGACCAAACCACTCTGAATAAATCTACCGAAAAGGAACATTTACTAGAGAAAAGGAAACTTTTAGAATTGTGTATTTTTGAAATCATTGTGATAAATAGAGCATTTGCTCCATAGGAGCAAATGGTCTGTTCATCACTGGTTTCAAAAGGTGACTTTTATTGAGGCGCCAAAAGGCGTCAATATGAGGGAAATAGTTAGAAACAGAACGTCTCTCAAAACCTACCTCCCTAGCCTTTGATGATTTCCCCCATTTTGGCCAAATAATATTTTTTCACCTTTCAGATAGATGTTACACACTCGCGTAAGTGCGTATCGCTGGCTACGTACCTGCCTATGGCCAGGGCTATAACTAAAGTGTTACCTGGTACTCACATAATGATAATGGCATACCGTCCTATACTGTTTCCAGGCTCCAGGTTGAATGTTGTACACTGTAGTAATGCATTACACAAAATATATGAAAGACGGGCATACGAACGGACAGACAGGCGGACAGGTATACATGGAGTAAATATAAGTGTACCATTTCCAGTTGAGGCAGAGAAATATACGTGCCGTAATTATTGTCATTGCTTTCATTAGAAGTGCTATTTACTGCGAATGGCAATCGAGGACCGAATTGCATCTGAAGACTATGCAATGAGAGACAGACTCCTGTGCCATATATTACTTACGTATAGGCATAACAGTTCTGTAGGGGAAAATCTACAGTTGTACCAGATACTTTTCACCTCCAGTTATTTACTCCAAGGATCCACAGAGTTTACGATCAATGTTTGGGAATTAGGCGCAATATCGGGTGATTATCTAGCATTAGATGGATTCGCCCTATATCTGATTCGACATTGATTTCCTTATAATCAGGAATTAACCGTATTAGGCACATTTGGGCGGTGGATATTGACTTTGATAGCGGGTTCGCAAAATAAATTGTATATAATCTTATTCCCGCCATAAGCGCGCCTGATGTAATTAGTAGGCGCATTAATATTTTATACTGCAGTTTTCAAAATTAAATTACAGCTCATTGATTTTCGTCTACATACAATTTTATGATATTCACAGGCGAACATCTATATAGTACAATAAAACAGTGTATACTTTCTCAATTTAAAGATATTCTGCCCTGACGGCACACCCTTGAGGCACTATCTATCTAAAGGGTTATTAACAATAACTTGGAACACTAAAATTCAGCGTAATACTGTTAAGAGATGACAAAACAAATAAAACTATGAAATATAGTATATCTTAACTACCCTAAGTATTCGGACAGACAAACTTGGACAAATCGTGCAGACCCAGATCAAACCGCTCCCGAAAGAGTCGTTTGACCAATGTCTTCTACGCCCTTTGCTACTATGTTAGTCTAAATTAAAGCTTTTAACCCTTCGCTTGCTATTCACGTCAATATACCTACCTGTAAGTAGTGAATACCCAGATGAGACAGCTCCTGCAGGAGCTGTCTCATCAGGGTCTGCACTATTTACAAGTTGCTTGTGCAACCAGTGCACTCCACAGCAGTGATTTCACTGCGAAATACAGTGTAATTATACAACAGGGCATGGGTAAAGAAGGAGAAATGTATTTTAAAATTCAGCAAGCGAAGGGTTAAAGTTATTAAAATGGTGCCATATTGAATGTTTTCAGCTTTACACACTGTTGGAGAGGGGAGATTGGGTGTCCGAATGCTTAGGACAGAGGTTCAGCTGAGATGCGTAAATTTAAAAAAAAATCAAGAATACAGTGAAACCTCTCTAAACCGGACGTTAAATTTAGCATAAATATCGGTCATTGAAACAGATGGCAGCTTAATGCAGGGTGAAAGTCACACAGAAAGCTCCTCTAGGAGCTTTCTGTGTGACTTTCACCCTGCATTAAGCAGCCACCTGCCTAAAAGTATCTAAATTCTTTTCTACTAGAATTCCGATTTAGAGGGGTTTTACTGTAACTCCTTTATTTCTCCACCAAACCCTATGCCGGCACCATAGGGATTTAAGAAGAGACGATTCTAAAGAGTGGCCACAGCATAGGGTTTAGTTGAGAAATGACGAGTTTAGTACGTACATTTATCGGTGGCGCTATTAAGGTAACTATGATAAACAGGGTGGTTGAAACCACACATAGTAAACCCACAATGCGATGAACACTTGTCTAACATGTTGCTTCTTGCTTCTTGTAAAAGTCATTTTTGAAACCATTGTAATAAATAGAGCATTTGCTCCATAGGAGCAAATGCTCTATTTATCATAATGGTTTCAAAACTACACACTTCTAAAACATCATTGTCTCTAGTAAATGCTCCTTTTCATTAGATTTATTCAGAGGTTGCGCTTAATGAGTGTGTGGGTTAAGTAATCACTTGCTATATATTCCTCTTAGTGTATTTACTAAACAGGTCGCTTTAAAGATGTTTTACTGTACAACTGTCTTACCAATGATATCTTACATATCTGTGATATCACAAAGGGTACCTTGTCGGTTGTGTTAAACATTTAACCTTTATAATTATTATGAAACTGGCCCAAATGGAAATTTGGAACACCTCATGTTTTAATCTAAGGGATTCCTGTAACAGAAATATAATTATGCTTGTTACAACCTTTGACATTGACTGGTATAGCAAACAGTGCAGACCCTGATCAGAGTGTTCTTTTGGGAGTCCTCTGATATGGGTCTACTCTGTTTCCCAATTTCTCACGGGATGACATAAGTTTATGGGTTTAAATCTATCCAGAGGGTAAAACACTTTGGATTCAGAATAGATTCCGGATTACTCGAATCTAATTAAAAAAGATACAGTAAAAACTCGATATTACAAACACTCAAATGCGTACCACTATTGATCTTAAACACAGGTGGCAGCTTAATGCAGGGTGAAAGTCATACAGAAAGTTCCTCTAGGAACTTTCTGCATGACTTTCACTCTTCATTAAGCAGCCAACTGCCTACAAATACCTAAATTCTTCATTACTAAAAGTTCGTAATATCGAGTTTTTACTGTATCTCAATTCGCTAAAAACGAAATATTTTACTGCTATTACAGTAAAACCTCTCTATAACGGCAACTAAATTACATCAAGTGTTTTGTGTTAAAGGCAGGTGGCTGCTTAAAGCAAGATGAAAGTAAAACAGAACGCTCCTAAAGGAGCGTTCTGTTTTACTTTCACCTTGCTTTAAGCAACCATCTGCCCTAAATACCAACTAATTCTGATAATTTAGTGGTCGTTATAGAGAGGTTTTACTTTAACTCATATCTCTTTTCTCGACCAAATTCGCATTTGCCAACAGCTCCAATCCAGATGAAAAGCCGAGTTACACGGCATCTCATCCTGATGCAAGTCGTTTTGGGACTATGTCATGAGTTTCTCAAAGGCTTGATCGAGTCGGAAGTAGTCCCAATTGCACCAGGCCCCACTTTGAGTCAACTGAGTAAATATAGTCATACTCTATAGTATAAAAATAAGATGAGTGAAGTTTTGTGCACTTTGCCCAGTGTGGAGCATGTTTAAACTGACAAAGATGATCAAATTGTAATTGTGTTTGTAAAGGTTTAAAAGATAATAATTATATAGATACGGTGACTGAAGTTTGCGATGATACACATGGATGAGATACAGGTCCAACAATACGTGTAGTTCTTTTACCCATTTCAAACCAATAGCGACCTGGCTATTTTACCAATTTCAAGCTAATAGCGACCTGGCTATTTTACTCTTTTCAAGCCAATAGCGACCTGGCTATTTTACTCTTTTCAAGCTAATAGCGACCTGGCTATTTTACTCTTTTCAAGCTAATAGGACCTGGCTATTTTACTCTTTTCAAGCTAATAGCGAACTGGCTATTTTACTCTTTTCAAGCTAATAGCGACCTGGCTATTTTACTATTTTCAAGCCAATAGCGACCTGGCTATTTTACCCATTTCAAGCTAATAGCAACGTGGCATTTTCCCCTTTTAAAGCTAATTGCGACCTGACTTTTTTCCGTTTCAAGCTAATAGCGACCTGGCCTCTTTTCCCCTGTTCAAGTTAAAAGCGACCTGACCTTTTTCCCTTTTCAAGTTACTAGCGGCCTGCATATTTTTTTCCTTTTCAAGCTGACTCGTATTTACAAACAGCTTGGATCTAAGTGAGCCGCCGAGTAAATCGGCGCCTCCATCAGGATCAAAGCTGTTTATGTCAAACGTCTGTGAAAAACTTCATTTTGAGTACCTATTATTTTTTTACAGCACAGGAATAAGTGTTAAGGCAAAGTATAGGAGAATGAATACCATGCGCGTGCAGTCAAGTGGTCTTCAACCGACCACATACTCAGTGAACAAGGCTAAACCAATAAGTGGTAGCTTAATGCAGGAAAAAAGTAAAGCATTTCTTAGGTCTTGTATTAAACTACCGCTTGCGCTAAAGATTCACCGCTAGCGCTAAAGTTCCAGAATCAAATTTCCTTAATTCTTTGCTCCAAGAATATTCATGTAAGCAATGGTGACATCATGAATAATAGTTAGATTAAATATTATAATGGCTCATAAACAAAGGAAGATTTGGCCATGGCAGAAAGTGTAGAATTTTATAAGCAACCAGAGCAGACCCTGATCAGACGGCTCCTACAAAAGCCGTCTGATTTGTGTATACTCTGTCTGCAAATGCGTAGAAAATGCGTATTTATGGAGTAAAGGGTTAAATTGTCGTTTAAGACAGGTCTTGCGATTTACCGACCGGCATGATTGAATCGGACAAATTCGCTTCCCAGAAAGGCACCAAACACATTTAACATGTTATTCGTCGCCACATGAAAAACGCATGAAGAATTTTGTTTGATAATGTTACAACGGGACATGTTCCTCCTCGAGTGATAATGCGAGGACAAAATTTCCTGTAGAGCATTCCTTGGAGAGATTGGTCTGGAGAAAGGCGGAATTGGAAAAGACGTCTATTAACTTCACGTTAATACATCATGTAACGAAATGGCTCCGAATTCTTCATCGTAATAGGTCAATATAACTACATATTCCCCGGAGGTTGACGATCTTACATGTGGAAGCGTATTGTCACGTCATAAAAACATCATTATTTTCCCTTGATAAAGTCCATATCATCATCGAAATTGGAGGATTAACCAATGATAGCGAAATGACTGTTTTCAGAGCCATGGGGGAGTTTCGATTCCTCTCGAACCAAATGAAAATATTTGACCCTATAACTTTCAAATGCAATTGTGATTTCCTTGGCACGCTACTGAGCCGACCAAATCGTTCACACATTCGTATGAATTACAAAATAGATCAAGAATTTCCCATTATCAATGTCACAAGCAAATATCCTCAAATCCTCTGGGCCGCTTCTGTAATTGATAATCGCGATATTTATTTTCCAGAATAGATTTGCATGCGCACTTAATTGCCATGTTTGTTGGTCTCGCAAATCGTAACAAATTGTGGCCATTTAGGCTCGATTTAGTTCTCATAATGGTCTATCAATATAAGGATCATTAAAGGCAATGCTATGAGATGGCTCCACTCCCGCGGGACTGACATTGAGAACAATATGGTAATGCAATTCTGACATCGTCTGTCATTCTATTATTAACTAATTATACACACAGCAGAAATAAACATACTATTTTCTTGAACTTTGATTAATTATGACCAGAGGTTGATTTATTACGAGGAAACCGTCCTGTGTTTATTTCCCAGCAATTTCTTGCTGATGACCGCGACTGATGCTCAAGATTAACCCTGTATCTGTCAATTGAGTCGTCTGGTAAAACATTATCGTCTGCTAAATTTTAAGAATACTTTCCAACAAGATCTGATTCTACTAAAATACAAAACAGACCCTGTTCATACACTATAGGTCTATAGGGTTCGATATTCTCTTTCAGTTTGCCGTTTAAAACTAAGCTCAACTATTCTCCTGCTATCCGCGACTTGATTCGCATTTGCAAACAGCGTGGATCCAGATGAGACACCGGGCTACTCCCCATGATCCAAGCTGTTTGACACTCTTACAGTAGTTACTCAAAGGCTTGTTTGACTCGGAAGTAATAAAATTACACCAAGTCCAAAGTTGCGCGGCCATTATATTTTTGACTGCTTGGTAAGGCCTAAACGCAGCAGTTGGATAAAGGATTACATTATATTTCAACAGTTTTATTTCGTTACGCTGGCTGAACTTTAGTGGCCGAATCTAATGGTGATCCGAGACGGACGCTGACATTTTATTACGGAAACGATTCCTGCAATGTCGTATTTAATGATGAGGAATCCCATATCTCTGTGCATATCTCTGTCCAGTCAGACTATCTCTGTTGGGCGTTTATTTTGATATGTGTTGATCTCAATACAGCACTCTTCTGTCTGCAATGTAAACCGTCAAAATTAACCCTTATAATGCTGACCTTTCAAATGGATCATTCCTAAACCCAAACAGATCAAGTTTATAGTGAATATTTAAGGATTTTGTTAAAGAAAGGTGTAACATGACACGCAGTGTAGACCCTGATGAGAGGGCTCCTAAAGGAGTCCTCTCATCTGGGCCTACACTGTTTGCAAAGGACACCAGTCACTCGTGTCCCTCATTGTAATTATTAGACCCTACCCCACTGTACAAATGAATAATGTCTGTTCAAATTGGAATGTCAAATTTTGACTACTTGAGATTCGACCAAGCGTTTTAGAATTTAATTATCGATTGAATCGACATGCCAAGTTTCGTTAGCTTTGCGTAATATATTCATTTTTGGTTGTTGCATGACGCATGTTCCCCAACAGGGCCAGCATGATGTTATAAAAGTTTCGTGCTCGAGTATTAGTTCATTATAAAGCATCTGATTGGTCAGATGTTAAGTGGAACTCAAGATCTAACCAATCAGATACTTGAGAATGAATTCAGCCTCAAACTCAGAATTGTTATATACTCTAGACCTGGACGTCCCAGCGATTGGTACATGTATCACAGTATATGACAGGAACGCTAATAATTAAAAAATCATTTTGTTTCATACCGAGTCCTCTTCAGTATATATTCTTAGTATATATTGAGTAGTCACAACATAGGGCTTGGTGGAGAAATGACAGTTTTAGTATTTGTATTAGGCACCATGGTTGTGAATGGTGCACATGCCTGTCTATCAGATGTGTTACATGCTATACTCCCCTTTAGGAGTCATCTGACCTGGATCTTCTCTGTTAGCAAATGCATGAAAACGCGTGTATATGACGGAAAGGGTTACGGTACTGACGCGACCATTCATCATTCCCATGCTGAACATTCAAACTGAAATCAAGAAAAGAATCAATTCAGTGTGGAAAGTTTAAGTTTATTAGAGGAATTTAAATGACAAACAGGGCTGAACCTGATAAATGGGCTCCTCTAAGAGTCCTCTGGTCTTATATTCCTTTCTCACATTCAAAGAGGTAAGTACAAGGAAAGCAATTAAGGAAATGACTCATAACTTGAAAGTTTGCAAACTTTAGAGACCCAGACTATCTTCCGTTTGGAGACGTGCAGTCTGGTCATATTCAACAGTAATGACCAACATGTAGTAGAAGTATGAACAAAGCTAAATTACTGGATACTGGCATGTAGCAAGAATGCTTAATACTGTCAGATAATATGAATATTGAAGACTGTTAAATGATATGACTGCTGAATACAGTCAAATAATATGAATGTTGAAGACTGGCCTCATATAGCGCTGAAGACTGGCAAATAGAATGAATGATGCAGACTGTCATATATCACGAATGCTGAAGACTGCTAAGTAATATGAATGAAGACTGTCAAATATGATGAATGTTTCATTCAGACAAAATTAATAGTATGAATGCTGGAGACTTTCATATAGAAACTCTCAAAGAATATGAATCCTGAATACTGTCATATAGCCTGAATACTGAAGACTGCCATATAGCCTGAATACTGAAGCCTGTCACATAGCCTGAATACTGAAAACTGTCATATAGCCTGAATACAGAAGACTGTCATATAGCCTGAATACTGAAGACTGTCACATAGCATGAATACTGAAGACTGTCATATAGCCTGAATACTGAAGACTGTCATATAGCCTGAATACTGAAGACTGTCATACAGCATGAATACTGAAGACTGTCATATAGCCTGAATACTGAAGACTGTCATATAGCATGAATACTGAAGACTGTCATATAGCATGAATATTGAAGACTGTCATATAGCATGAATACTGAAGACTGTCATATAGCCTGAATACAGAAGACTGTCATATAGCCTTAATACTGAATACTGTCATATAGCCTGAATACTGAAGACTGCCATATAGCCTGAATACAGAAGACTGTCATATAGCCTGAATACTGAAGACTATCATATAGCCTGAATACTGAAGACTGTCATATAGCATGAATACTGAAGGCTGTCATATAGCCTGACTACTGAAGACTGTCATATAGCCTGAATACTGAAGACTGTCATATAGCATGAATACTGAAGACTGCCATATAGCCTGAATACAGAAGACTGTCATATAGCCTGAATACTGAAGACTGTCATATAGCCTGAATACTGAAGACTGTCATATAGCCTGAATACTGAAGACTGTCATATAGCCTGAATGCTGAGGACTGTCATATAGCATGAATACTGAAGACTGACATATAGCCTGAATACTGAAGACTGTCATATAGCCTGAATACTGAAGACTGTCATATAGCATGAATACTGAAGACTGTCATATAGCATGAATACAGAAGACTGTCATATAGCCTGAATACTGAAGACTGTCATATAGCATGAATACTGAAGACTGTCATATAGCATGAATACTGAAGACTGCCATATAGCCTGAATACTGAAGACTGTCATATAGCATGAATACTGAAGACTGTCATATAGCCTGAATACAGAAGACTGCCATATAGCCTTAATACTGAATACTGTCATATAGCCTGAATACTGAATACTGTCATATAGCCTGAATACTGTCATATAGCCTGAATGCTGAGGACTGTCATAAATCGTGAAGACTACTAAATAATATGAACGCAGTAGACTGTCAGATATAATGATTGTTGAATACTGTCAAATAGTAGGAATGCTGAAGACTCTCATATAGCACGCATGCTGACGACTGTTATATAGAATAAATGTTTAAGACCGTCAAACAGAATGAACTCTGAAGACTATCATATAGCATGAGTGCTGAAGACTATCATATATTACGAATGCTTGAGACTGTCATATAAATAGCATGAATGCTGAAGATTGTGATATAGATCTAGTACGATTGCTGAAAACTGTCAAATAGTATGAATGCTGAAGACTGTCATATTAGCCTTAATGCTTGAGACTGTTATATATAACGAATGCTCAAGATTATCATATAACATACATGCTAAAAATTGTCATATAGCATGAATGTTGAAAATTGTCACATAATATGAATGCTGGAGATTGTCTTCTAACACTAATGTTGAATACTGTCGTATAGTAAGAATGTCAAAGATCGTCCAATAGCACGAATACTGAATACTAATGCTGAATACTGTCATATAGTAAGAACGTCATAGACCGCCCAATAGCACGACTATTGAATACTGTCATAAAGTAAGAATGTCAAGGAACGTCCAATAGCACTAATGCTGAATACTGTCATATAGTAAGAATGTCAAAGAACGTCCAGTAACACGAATATTGAATACTGTCAGATAGTAAGAATGCTAAAGGTCGTGGAGTAGCACGACTACTGAATATTGTCATATAGTAAGAATGTCAACGACCGTCCAGTAACACGAAAACTGTATATTGTCATATAGTAAGAATGTCAAAGACCGTCCAGTAAATTCTGAAAGGGGGTGATCCCCCGAGAGCAAAATTTGCAACACAAAAAGAGAAAATTGCAGACTCGGTTTTATTGAGTCTGTTCATGAACAGTAATTGAAAGTGCAACACTGCTCACGCCCCCTAGCACCGGCTTAAGCGGTATTCAATTTTTAGAACAAGAAGTACTGAAATTTATTATCTCGAATGATCAGGAGGTATAACAACACTGAGAATGAACACGAATACTGAATACTGTCATATAGTAAGAATGTCAGAGACAATGTCAAAGACCGTCCAGTAACACGAATACTGAATACATGTACTGTCATATTTTAAGAATGTCAAAGACCGCCCAGTTACATGAATACTGTCATATAGTCACAATGTCAAAGACCATCCAGTAACACGAATGCTAAATACTGTCATATAGTAAGAATGTCAAAGACCGTCCAGTAACATGAATACTGAATATTGTCATATAGTAAGAATGTCACAGACCGTTCAGTAACACGAATACTGAATACTGTCATACAGTAAGAATGTCAAAGACCGTCCAGTAACACGAATACTGAATACTGTCATATAGTAAGAATGTCAAAGACCATGTCAAAGACCGTCCAGTAACATGAATACTGAATACTGTCATATTGTAAGAATGTCAAAGACCGTCCAGTAACACGAATACTGAATACTGTCATATAGTAAGAATGTCTACTGAATACTGTCATATAGTAAGAATGTCAAAGACCGTCCAGTACCATGCATACTGAAGACTAAAGTTGTAAACGTATAATGAAAGACATTGTATTTGAGAACGAACTCTCATTTTGTTTACCTGATCAATCACTGAACGTTAAAATCAACATGAATGCAACCTGGTGCCTTTGTTGTTTTTATTGAAAAGTTTAATTGACATTAAAAGGAAAAAGATGTCGTATGGTTTGCTAACAGTATAAAAGACGACCACACATTTCGTAACAGAAGTGGTGTCTGATGAAGTGGTGTCTGATGAAGTGGTGTCTGATCAGGATATACACAGTTTGACACTCACTCATCAGCTTCTGTAGAATTTTACAATTTAACATTTCGAACAGTGTGTCCTGAACAGAGGTATTTTAATCGTGACATGATGCATATCAATGCAAGAAATAATAACATTATAAACGGAGCTACAGATAAGGGTGCGTACCCAACAACTAAAATCGTCATTTCTTCACCAAACCCTATACTGTGATCCACTCTTTAGAATAGTCTCTTCGAGATTATTCTAAAGAGTGGTCAGAGTGTAGGGTTTGGTGGAGAAATAAAGGAGTTATTCTTGATAATATTTAATTTTACGCGTCATGAACAAGAGATGTGTTGAACATGGCACAAACCTACGAGTCGGATCTATATCATTACATAAGCAAACAGAGCAGTCGTACCAGACCGATCGTACAGTAGCCGTCTGGTCTGAGTCTAGATACGATAACGTAGCTCTATTCCTAAATTGGACGCTAGTCATTATCAGTCTTACAGCTACGATATCGCATCTAGTCTGAGTACACTCTGTTTACAAAGGGCTAGGGGTAAAGGGTTAACCAGGATCAGAGCTTCAAGTGATATTTGTTTTCCTTATGGTTGGACTCAGTATTACTGTTACACAGGCCGGTGTTCGAGGCATTGTACATTTAACTTCGTCTACCGTAAACAAACTGAGACGAGACGTGAGTAACCCGTCGTGTCATAGGCATCTGATTTGTATCGTGTAATAATAGTTCATGCTTTTTAAGGTATGAACGTGTATTCGTATGTGTATGTGAGCGTATGTGTGCATGTGTGCGTGTGTGCGTGCGTGCGTGTGTGCGTATGTGTTTGTGTGTTTATTTCTGTGTGTGTCTGTGTAGGGTATGCTCTGTTTTATGGCATAATATAGACATAATTATACAGCGTCTTCCATGGCCAATCATTCATGTCATCATGTGCCATTATTATTATTAATGATAATAATAATAAAGACTTTATTTAACGAGAGTACTCATTTGGTTATGACCAATCTTCCATGAGGCCCTCAACAGAGAGAAAACATATATACAATTTGTAATGCTTTCATAATAATTTTGCATAAGCACCAACCTTGCACTGGTGATAAACAGATCTGAGTTAACCCATAATGTGCTAAGCACGATTTTTTACCACACACAGTGTATACCCAGATGAGCGAGTTCCTGTAGGAGCACTCTCATCAGGATCTGCATTGCTTGCAATGGGAAATTGAAATTGAAATTCAAAAATCATTGGCTCTGGTGCAAAAAGGCTGCATGTGGAATTCATAGGTAAATGCAACCCCATTTCACCGAGTTGACGATTTAGATCGATTAGAACTAACGATATCAGTGACAAACTGCATCATGTATATACATATAGACTGTGTCAGCAAAATATGACATGGATAAATGACGTCATGAATTTTCAGGCGGTTGAGACTTACCTTAGGACTATTTTTAAACACTGGGAATTCCATTAATTAATAGTATACCATTGTCAAGTGCTTATGACGCGAATGCATAGGTCATCCATGACGTGAATATATAACGTAATCAGATGACGCAAATCAGACGCCGTCAAAAGATGTTTAACATCCATAACTGATTTCTACGGTGGCACCGAGGTGACACATGCAAGAATTCCTTTCAAGCTTGTTTAAAACAAATGATATAATTAATATTCTTGATGTCATTATTTTTTAAGGGAATATTCATTGGGTGAAGGGTTAAAAAATCAGCCTTGAAAGAAATAGGGATCAACCGGCTGAATAATACAAAAACGAAAGTAATGCAGAAAGCTCTTATTAGTAAGTGCATTAACATTCCCTCATATTGACGCCATTTGACGTCTCTGTAAAAGTCACATTTTGAAACCATTGAGATCACAATGGTTTAAAAACTACATAATTCTCAAGTTTTCCTTTCCTCTAGTAAATGTTCCTTTTCGGTAGATTTATCCAAAGAGGTTGGATCTAAAAATAGCCTATGAAGGAATGGGTTAAGATACCCCCTGTCATTCAAAAATATGTGTTGACGAAAGAGCTTAACCGCATACTATTTAAACGTTTACCCGACGAATATTCATATAAAACATAATGGTGGTATGAATATTTATAAGCTGGTTTTTATAACAGCGTTTTGATGAAGAAAATTTCTTACAATGGCAGAAACAAAATCAGGTCTACATTATTTCATGAGCAATCAGAACAGACCCTGATCAGGCAGACCCTGTTGGGTCTAGGTGTATTCTGTTTGCAAATGCGTAATCTGTGTCTTTGTCATGTAAGGAGTTAAATATAGAATAAAGCATATCTACTAATCATTATTGGAATTATATAGAATAAAGCATATCTACTAAATGTTATTGGAGTTAAACAGAATAAGGTATATCTACTAAACTATATTGGAGTTAAATAGAATAAAACATATCTACTAAACTATATTGGAGTTAAATAGAATAAGGCATATCTACTAAACTATATTGGAGTTAAATAGAATAAGGCATATCTACTAAACATTAGTGGCAGGCGTCAAGATCTGACTTATAAACCTAAATCGAACTCTGTGATCATAAACTCTGAAATTTGATTTTTTTATAGGACTATTTAGCTTTAACCCTAATAATGCCAGCCCCGACATGGTTTACACATGCCGAGTCGACGGTTTGGATATGAGCAATGGCTCTATTTATAACAATGGTTTCAAAAAGTGACTTTAACAGAGTCGTCAAAAGTCGTCAATAGGAGGGAATGTGTTAAGCAGACATAATTTTGGCTGCAGGATACGAGCTAAATTGACCAAGGTCCATAGACCATTTCAGAGATGTGATGTATCCACCAGTATTCATTTTGAAGTTGAGATCATAATTGATAATTAGCATAGATTTAGATTTCTTGTTAGATTCTGATAAAATGCGATACTTCGAAAGCAAAAAACAGCAATGTGAAATGGAAAAAAAATGCAGACTCGGTTGTATTGAGTGGGTTCATGAGCATTAATTAAAAGTGCAACACTGCTCACACACCCTAGCACCGGCTTAAGCTGGGTTCAATTTTCAAAGAACTAAAATTGATGATCCCGAAGGACCAAAATATAATACAACACTGTACCGAAGTTTAAATCTTCTCATTCTAGGCACGTCTTGATTTGCAGTTGCAAACAGTTAGGATCTGGATTAGACATCGAGTAATTTAGCGTCACATCTGGGTCCAAGGTTATAAAACTTCTGAGTAAGCTCAGAATCTGACCAATCAGATGCTTGAAAATGATATCAGACTCAGGCAAAAAGTTTTATAACCTCGGAGCCAGGATTCAATCAGGACCAGAGATTATAAAACATTTTGCTTGAGTCTGAGACTTTGAATTGGAACTTTTAATTATCACATGAACACACGTTTTTCCATTACATTTACTGTAAAATCAGATGTGTATTATTCGATAGGCAAACAAAGCAGATCTCGATAAGACGGCTCCTACAGGAGCGTTAAATTACAGTGCAAGGGAAGTAATCCAAATAACATTTGTTTATTCTGCTACTATGAGTTATTTACCTTGTATTAGTACACATAGGCGGCGTGCAGAATCAGCAAACACAGCTAACTCTGATCAGTATATGGGTCTACACTGTTTGCAATGTTTCTATGAGGTGACGGGATAAGGCGGACCATGCCCCGAGGTTATAAAACATTTTGTTTGAGTCTGAGATCATTCCCAAACGTCTGAACAATCAGATACTTGATAACGATCTCAGACTCAGAAGTTTTATAACTTTAACCCAGTATTACATTTGAAATTTGAATGTCATAGATGTTGTTGACAGTTCATATACAAATCAATATCAGAATCAAATTATTCATCACAGCATGAATATTCATAGACTGAAGTAATATAGTTACACATGGCCAATGCAACTGTTGGCTGTGACAGACAATTCAGATCTGTATTAGTTTACATCCTTGGTCTACCCTGTTTGCAAATATGCCAAAAGTCGTTTGTATGCGGAAAAGGCTTAATATAAGGCATACGTGACTGGCAAAACATGAACTGTTCCAGTTGGTCGCAACTCTCTCCCCTGGATCGACTCATATCGTGTATTTAACCTTTTCCTTCATATATACACATGTTCACGCGTTCGCAAACAGAGTAGCCCCATATCAGACGGCTCCTACAGGATCAAGGTCTGCTCTGTTTGTTTTTGAAATATTATAGATATAGTTTCTAGTATACCCAAAACCTCCCGTGCCAATGTGTCATTATCAAAATTAATCTAATTGATATTCGTGATGTCATCATTTTTTCATAAATATTCATGGAGTAAAGGGTTAAGATTGCGATGTAACCTGAAGTACGTGTATTTTTTTGTTGACACGTAATTTGATCCACATTATGATAATATCCTTGACGTGTGTTGACAACAAATCGTTACTTCTCGACTCTTTCCGTTGCTCCTGCAGATATTTCCGTAGACTAGTATATAGCCAAAGAGTTCCGATTGTGTTGACAACCAATCAGAGCCTGCCGGGATGCTTTCTGTATCTGTAGACGGTGCCGAACTGTGTATCTACTGTCACCACAGCTCCATTATTGTCCCTCTTTTCCACTAGTTGAATGAATGCATCCACAACTGACTGTACACTGAAAAATAGCAATACTTCCTAAATCCTTTACCTGGCTCGGATGTTATAAAACTTTTGCTTGAGTCTGGGATTATTCTGAAGCAACTGATTATAATACTCCAGTAAGTACCAATAAAATCATGAACGTTAATTAGGTTATTCTTTTTAATGGCATACTAGCACATATATAATAGCCATGTCTGAAATCGTAGTATCCACATATCATACAATAAGTAAATAGAGCAGACTCTGATCAGACGCCTACAAGGGGTCATGTGTTCTTGATTTATTATTTTTGCTAAGGCGCTAAAGTCTGTATCTATGAACGAAAGGGTTATATAACTTTACCTGATGAATATTCATGCAATATATAATGACATGATGAATATCAATTACATGTGTACCATAGCACATGTACACAGACACATTTGATCCTGGCAGAAGCTACAAATTAAGACCTATATCGTTACATAAGCAAACAGAACAGACCCTGAGTAGACGACTCCTACTGGAGCCATCTGAGTTGGATCTATATTGTTTACAAAGAGTTAAAGCAATCACAAGAATGTCGGTAACTGATAAACGGCGTATTGCCACAACAGTACGCAACTGGTAATTACTCTGCTTAGAGTCTGAGCCCATGTTCAAATACAGTAGAACCCCTCTAATGTGACCACTCAATGAATAAACATGGATATCTTTATAAGCAGGTGGTTGCTTAACGCATTACTTTTGTCCTGCATTAAGCTACCACCTGCATCTAGCACCCAGAAGTATACCTCTTTTAGGTGGCGCATTAGCGGAGTTTTGCTGTATCTGATTGGTTAGAATTTGAGTGAAACATCAGCAGATTAATCCTTTACTCCATAAAACGCCTTTCTACGCCTTTGCTAATTTATACTTATGATTGTGTGTAACAAAGTATTATCGGCCTATTAAGAACAGTTAGAAAACTAAAACGAAACCCGAATAAATAATAATACATCTGCGAATAACATCGGCGTTTTGATAGTATTTTCTCCTTCAGCGTCTATTCGATCGGCTGTCATGCGATATATTTCTCTTCAGAACACATGTATAAGCATTTCAGGCATTTGCAACTGGAGACTATCACTTAAATACAGGATGGATGCCATGGAAAACTCCCAGAAGAGCTTACTGCATGACTTCCATCCTACCTTAAGGGCCACCTGTCTTAAAGACTGATACAGTAAAATCCCTCTAACCCGGAATTCTAGTAGAGAATAATTTTAATACGTTTATGCAGGTGGCTGCTTAACCCTTTCCCTCATATAAACGTGTTTTCGCGCATCTGCAAACAGAGTAGACCCAGATCAGACGGCTCCTGATCAGAGTCTACTCTGTTTGCTAATGAAATTTGATAGAACTGTTTCTTTACTTTCCAAAATGGTTACAATGCTCCACCTTCCATATTTCATGATAAATACTTTGTCCATGAATATTCAGTAGGTATTGAAATTTGGAATAAATGTAGAACAGGTAAAGGGTTAATGCATGGCGAAGTCACGCAGAAAGCTCCTCTAGGAGCATTAAGCTGCCTCCTGTCTCCGAGAGCGATATTTATACTAAATTGGACATCCGGTTTAGAGGGGTTTAATATATTACTTTTGGTTTGAGTGTTCAATTACTGAAATTTGGGTATGATAAAACGCTGCAATGCAAACGCCAGTTTGGATCCAAACCATTTGTTAAGGTAATCACTGATTCGCCGACAGAAATCTATTTTACTGATGTACCTGTTGACCCCTTGACCAGTAACAATATTTCGTATGGCATCTATATTTTCTTTGGCTGTAACCAAGGGCGGGTTCTCGGCCTCTAATGCACCCCTTAGCAGAGTTGTTTCGCTGGAGCCGGGACACAGACAGGCAAAATGGATGCCAAACTGGTTCTTTGTCGACGGGTTATCCTGCAGATAATCACAGAGTGAGAATTTAACCTAACTTACACTCAAATTGCAACGTTTCGGTTGTTTGTAACTATGTACAATGAAGATTTGGTTTGGTTTGGAGTTTATCGGGTTTTACGTCGTTTTAAAAGTACTACAGTCATATCACGACGTCCAGCTAATTACAGGTGGAGGAAGACCCCAGAAGTTATTCCGTGCACGGAACAAATTGTTTCGTACACAGAAGAACATCCAGGTAGAACAACACGAATATTTACAGTGAATTATCGATTATTCGAACATTCGAATAAATCGATTATCCGAACACTGAAATACGTATTATTATTGATCTTTAAGACAGGTGGCAGTTTAATGCAGAAACTCCTCTGACAGGTATCTCTATGTATTTCGCCCCGTATTAAGCATCGACCTGTCTAACAGGGTTTAAATTCTTCTTCACTAAAAGTTTGAATTATCGAGATTTTGCTGCAGTTATTTGAATGATCACTGTACATAGGAGTAAAACATTTTGTCTTCAAAACGCATTATGACATTCTTCCTAGTACAACAACAACCCAAATAAAGCGATCACAATAAAAGGTATATCTTAGAGTCTTAAATGCAGTTGATAGCTTCATTCATGACGAAAAGTATGCATGCAGTTCCTTGCAAGACATTTCTGCATTGCTTTCGTCTCGCATTAAATAACCAAAGGCACATACAGAAGAACCCCTCTTGAACAAGCTTATTGTTAGTAAATGTATGTGTTTCTGAAATCAGGTGGTTGCTCAATGTAGTAATTAATACAAAAAGCTCCTACAGAAACTACCATCTGCCTTAAAGACCCAAAATTATCGTTGTCGCAGTAGTTGGATTTTAGACATGTTCAGTAAACACCTCTAAATTGGAATTCTAGTAGAGAACAAATTAGATACTTTTAGGCATGTGGCTGCTTAATGCATGTTAAAAGTCATGGAGAAAGCTCCTAGCTATCTGCATGACTTTAAACCTGCATTAAGCTGCCACCTGTCTCCAAGACCGAAATTTATACTAAATTTAACGTCCGGTTTAGATGGGTTTTACTGTATGCTAAAGGAGATTGCCAAGTTGGCAAACAGTTCATGGTAGAACATTTGGGATACCAACTGGTTTACGAGACACTTAGACACTCACGACACTTATACGCATGCACTCAAGACATCATGGGTATATTCATTTGATTTTTCTTTACTTGAATTGCAGAAAACTCCTCTAAAGCGACCACCAAAAGATTTCATAATCTGGATCTTAAAGGCAGGTGATAGCTTAATATGGAATTCTAGTTACATGTATATAGAAAGCTCATGTAGGAACCTTCTGCATTACTCCTGTCCTGCATTAAGCAATCACCTGCTTTTAACGACACATGTTTTTACTCATAAAGTGGTCGCGTAAGAAAGGGGTCACTGTACATGCTTATGAAAAATAATGTCAGAGAACATGTACAGTAAAACCTCTCTTTACCTAACTTTAGTAAAGAAAATTGTGGTATTTATGTAGGATCCTGCTTATGCATCTAGCTTTAGCTTTCAGCATGACGTTCACCATGCATTAAGCTGCCACCTGCATTCAAGACGGTTATTAATACTAAAATTAACGTCACGTTTCTGAAGGCGAGTTTTACTGTATATTTGTTTTAAAGCCATACCTGCATATTTGACCAGTCATAACATAATAATGCTTGAGAAAAAGTATCCCTTATCCTGCCAACCACGATCTGACTGTTACTCGGCGACTCATCAGGATCCAAGCTGTTTGACACTCGATCTATAGTTTCTCAAATATTTGATCGACTCGGAAGTAGTGAAAATTGCACCGGATCAACATTTGAGCGGACGTTATTTTTTCACAGCAGGGTAAACGTTAACACAGCTTATTCACAAGAAATTGAATGTGCAATCCTACTCAAGTTATTCCTAGAATAATGTATTTCAGACAGCGAATTTGTTTTTAAAACAATGAAGACCTCTCACCGCCCAAGACCGCGTGAAGCCCACAACTCCTATCTTTGAGGCTGCGTACGATGGCATGAAAAACGTAGGAAACAATCCTGTGGAAGATAAAAAATAAAGTGGAAGTAGAGTAAATCCCTCTAAAAATGACCGCTTAATGAATAAATATATACGTCTCTAAAAGCAGGTGGTTGCTTAAGGCAGGACAGAAGTAATGGAGAAAATCTCCTACTTGAACTATCGTCATGTATTACGTTATTAACCCTTTACTCCATGAATATTCATGTAAGAAATAATTACACCGTGGATATTAATTAGATTAACATACAAATATTAGCCACGGCAGAAAGTATAAAATTTCATAAGCAAAAAGAGCAGACCCTGATCAGACGGCTCCTACAGGAGCCGTCTGATCTGGGTCTACTCTGTTTGAAAGGTGTAGGGAGACGTATTTATGGAGTTATTGGTTAAGCGACTACCTGCTTTTAAGACCCAGAACATTTGGTGGTCGAATAAGAGAGGGTAAACATGAATTGGATCTCTCTGTAGGAGTCATCTGATTAGGGTCTACTCTGTTTGCTTTTGAAAAAAGTATAGATTTGATTCTGCAGTTTTTTTCATGGCTAAACCTTTTCTGTGATCATATGCCATAAAAAGTCTAATTGATATTCATGACGTCATCATCGCTTGCATGAATATTCATGAGGTAAAGTGAACATTAAACATCGACATGATTACAAATGTGAACGTCCGTTTAAAGAGTTTTTAATGTATCAACATGTACTCTACTGAATGATATGATTTGCTCTATTGTCCGAACTGCAAACCACAAGGCGTATTTTATTCAGTTTAGGCATGTGTAAATTGCATTAGTTTTATAACATACTAGCAGAGTTGCTTGTAGGCCTATGTCTTGTGAAAACATACGTTCTGCAGATAAAATGCTGTCTCGAAGCAAAAAAAGTGAACAACAACAAAACAAAAATCAATTTCAAATCGATCTCCAGCCGACGAAAAGTATATACCCTACCACCCCATAAAACAACAACAGAACAAAATAAAAAAAAACACGAAACAACAACAAACACACACCTAAAATAGTGATAAAATATTCAACAAAACAACCTTCTCACCGGAAGCAGAGGAAACGTTCAGAATGAGACCACCTTGACCCCCTTTGTCTTTCCTCATGTGTTCTATGGCGAGGTTGGTACAACGAATGGTAGCAATCTGGAAACACACAGTTTTTTTTGTTGGAAAGGTATGACAATGTGTTTCTATCAGGGAAAGGGTTAAAACTTGGTTAAAAGGTGCTGTACGGTAATAACTTAAGAATTGTAATTGGTTGATTTCTTATAATATCATATGATAAGGGAAGTTCGGCTATGACAAAAAATGTAGAAAAAGATCTATATTTATTCTATGATAAAACAGAGCACACTCTGATAAAACCGTTCCTACCCATACAGTTGCTTTCTTATCTGGGTTAATTCTATGCAATGACAATAAACGGTTGTAAGTTCAAGTGAATGTAATTTTTTTCTCTTTGTGTATGTTTCAAGGCTTTCCAAATATTGTGTACGCTGAGAAATTTGTTGTTTGAATTAATTCCAATTTCTTTATTGCATGTATCTTGCATAAAACAAAAACTATGTACATGGCATCAGTTGCATTTGCAATCCGTTTACAAATGCGGATCAGATCGCGAGTGGAATGATTAGGGATACGAACAACTAGAAAAAGATATGTTGATATGATTAAGCGGTGACAGGTTTACATTGTCCTTTAACCCTTCGCTTGCTTTTCACGTCAATATACCTACCTGTAAATAGTGAAGACCCAGATGAGACAGCTCCTACAGGAGCTGTCTCATCAGGGTCTGCACTATTTACAAGTTGATTGTGCAACCAGTGCACACCACAGCAGTGATTGCACAGCGAAATACTTGTACACAGTGAAGATATATGTAATTATACAACAGGGCTCGGGTAAAGAAGGAGAAATGTATTTTAAAATTCAGCAAGCGAAGGGTTAATTATTTGTAAAGTGACAACCTGCTTCATGGCAAACAGTCACTTTTCAAGGGAAGTGTAAGTGCCGTTATTTTTTGGCAGTGTTAAGTGGCAACCGTGCTCATTTTATCTTATTTTCTCGTATTTTATATAGCATTATAATCATAGTCAGTATTGTTATAACTGACCTGGTGTGTTAACGTAGGGGAAGTAATCGCTTCGGGATGGTTGGTTTAATTTAGTGACAGTTAACGTCCTTTGCGCGAGTTAACAAAGATGTCACTAAAAGTTTAGTGTTTGTGTAAGTAATAATGCAACATGAATATTTATAAACTCAATGTTTATAATGTTAGGTTTTCAAGAGAATTTTTAGCTTCGACAAAAACTAGAATCAGATCTATGGCATGTCAAAAGCAAACAGAGCAGACCCTGATCAGACGGCCCCTAAATCTGGGTCTACTCTGTTTGCAAATGCTTGAAAAGGGGTTGACAAGAGGGAAAGGGTTAATGCGGTACAAAGGTTATGCAGAAAACTACTATAGGAACATTCTGCATTTCTTTATTCCTGCATTAAGCTACCACCTGCCTTGAATGCCTAGAACAGATCTCTTTAGAGCGGTTTTAATTACCAGGTTAATCTGTATGGTCTTCTCCCACGTCACCTCATTCATTATGCCTGCATTGTTCACCATAATGGATACGAACCCGAACATTTCTATAGTCAGTCTAAAAAGGGTTTTCACGTCGCTTTCACTCGTGACGTCACATTTCAAAAATAGTGCGGAGTCTGGGCCATATCTGTCATGAAATAGTTTCTCTGTCTTCTTTCCTTCCACAACATCGACATCAGCGAAACACACCTATTAAAATGAAACCTTTAGCAAGAGTTTAAACGATATCTGCAAGAAATGGTATTACACTGCATGCAATGTTTTTCAAATCTGCAAAAATTCAACACCAGCCTTGACCTTTGGAATCAAATCTGTAAGATGAAATCATTCTAGTCGCTAAGGAAAAACATGTCCGAATGTTATCAACCCTTACCTTCATATAAACGCTTCATGCTTTTGCAAGCAGAAAAGACCCAGATCAGACGGTTCAATCAGGAGTGGTCTGGTCAGGGTCTGTTCTGTTTGCTAATGGAATTTGATAAATATGTTTCTTAACTTTCTAAAATGTCTACAATGTTCCACCTTCCATATTTCATTTGACTATTTTGTCCATAACTATTCAGTAGGTGTTGAAATTTGAACTAAATGTAGGACAAGGAAGGGAACAAGTGCTGCTCAAAGTGCAATTTAGAGCAAAACCGTTCTATATAACAGTATCTACTTCCTAGCATATTGACGTGTTTACAACGAAGATCAAGAACAGATATCACAGTTGATATCAAAGTAATATAGATTTAATAGAATATTTTGAATGACAAGCAGTCACACTGATCGGGGTGTGGGCTCCTATAGGGCCCTGATCTGGGTCTACATGGTTGCAAATGACAATACACCCGTGTCCTGCATTGACTGAAAGAGTATGTTTTCCAATTGCATGATCGGAAGAACTATTTTTTTGCATTTTTCTCCCTATGTTTCTATTTCTTTCATTGAGCTTAGCCAGTCTGTATCATACACCTTCAGTTTCTGCAACAACAATGTACATCTATAGGAATCACAATACATGTATAAAACCCACTTTTAAAAATAACTTTCAGACATGCACTCATTCTATGTCAGATAATTGTTGTTTTATTTGAGATATATCTTGACCTGTTAGAGATGGTTGTTGATCTAACAGATGCTTGTTGATCTATAACATATGATTGTTGTTCTATGTCAGATATTTGTTGTTTTATTACAATTATATCTTTATCTATTACAGATACATGTAGTTGTTGATCTAACAGATGCTTGTAGATCTATTACATATGTGTTTTGTTCTGTTTCAGATTTCGATTTCGATTGTTCGATTTCAGTTATATCTTGATCTATTACAGATGGTTGTTGATATAACAAATGTTTGTTGATCTATTACATATGTTTGTTGTTCTATTTCAGATATTTGTTGTTCTATTTCAGTTATATCTTGATCTATTACAGATGGTTGTTGATCTAACAGATGTTTGCTGATCTATTACATATGTTTGTTGTTCTGTTTCAGATATTTGTTGTTCTATTTCAGTTATATCTTGGTGGTGTGCGGTGGTCTAGTGGTAACACGCTTGATTATCAGTCCGGAGTTCAAATCCCGGTCCTTCCCGGAAATTTCACAGACGCTTTCTCGTCTTCCACCCGCACCTCCTCTCCACCCAGGGGTTGAAATGGGTACCTGTGAAGGTCACTCGCCGGTACTGCCGCTGCATGATTGTGCCATATGTTAGCAGTGCTCAATATTGTAGGCCAATTACTCAATGACCAGGGGAGTAAATGTACAGTCGGCTGAGCGGTCATTCGGACTGAAAGTAGACTATAACTAGGTACTTTTTTATATCTTGATCTATTACAGATGGTTGTTGATCTAACAGATGTTTGTTTATATATTACAGATGTCTGTTGTTCTATTACATATATTTGTTGTTCTGTTTGAGGTTTTTTTTTTATCTATTTCAGCTATATCTTGATCTATTGCAGATGGTTGTTGATCTAACAGATGGTTGTTGATCTCACAGATGCTTGTTGATCTATAACATATGATTGTTGTTCTATTTCAGATATTTGTTGTTCTATTTCAGTTGTATGTTAATCTATTAAAGATTCTGATGATATAATATACATGTATGTTTATTGATATATAACAGATGTTTGTTGTTCTCTTTCAGTTGTATGTTGACCTATTACAAATGTTTGTTGATCTAACATAATGCTTGTTGATATTTTACAGAGTTTTGTTATTCTACAGTGTATTTCAGATGTTTATTGTGCTACTTCAGTCGTATTTATTGATATCTCAACTTATACAATTAGAAATAAAACACTATGCTTACAGATGGTTATTGACTCTTTGAATGCGGGACACTCATTCAGTGTCCTTTGCAAACAGTGTAGACCCAGATTAGATGGCTTCTAGAAGAGTCATCTGATCAGGATCTGCACTGTTTGTGAATAAATATCTTCCATCAAATTTAAGTCTTTCATACTGTGTGGACCCTATATTTAAACATTGATGGACTCACCCACTCTGAAAATTCAACGTTGAAAGGATTACTACTCACTTTTGCTCCTCGTTCTAGCAGGGCGTCAGCGAATCCTCGACCAAGGCCCTTGGCCCCGCCAGTAATTAATGCGACCGAACCAGCAATCTGCATCATTAGCTTTACCTGCTGAACACGCATGTAAGAAATATCGACTGCGTGAATATAAACTGTTTACTATGATATTATATAAAGAGATTTTTAATCATGACAGAAACGCTAGAAAAAGAGCTACGCTGTATATCATTTCATTGGCAAACAGGACTGACCCTGATCAGATGTCTCTTAGAGGAGCAATCTGATCAATGTCTATGCTGTTAGCAAATGCGTTAACAACAGGCGTATCAATGTTAAAATATATGAACAGTGCATGGTGTAATTCTCCAACCTTAACCAAAACAGTGGAATTACATTAGATCTCCTTTTAATAAATAATGTTCACAGTGACACATTCAGCTTTGTAATTGTATTTGTTACAAGCTTGATTGTATCATATCTACATCCGAGATTTCATAATGGATAACCCATAATAATTCGTTAACCTGTAGATATCCGTGTTCGAATTTAACATATTGAAACTTGAATACACGTAGAAATATACATGCGACCTACATATATGCGAAATTTGCTCTACACGTCAAAAGATAACAACATACATGAACTGTAAACGGTCAACGGGTAGCTAGAATGATAACTATATACCTATACGAGGTATAGTCTGGTGATGGGCGACAGCGCTAGTAGGTTTGATATAAATATTAATACCCCCATTCCACTATGCTGCGGTCTATGGCGCTCTTTGAGAGCGCCTCAGATCGCCAGATAGAGCGCCACGATCGCCAGAAGCGCCACCTGATCTCTAGTGGATCTCTATCAGATCTCCATGATCGCCAAGGTCGCCGTCGGTCTACTCACCTGCACAAAGATCCGTAACTCGGCTTCTCATCAGGATCCAAACTGTTTATTACTGCGGTAATGGTTTAATTGATAGAACAGGGAAGAAATCGAATAAACGGAAAGATTAACAGGCGACAAATTTGCAGAGGACACTATTTAGCAGTGAAAGCGTTAAAGACCACTACGGTTATACATGGTTTGTAGCTATAGAAAAAGTTAGACAAACGCCATTTCAGTACACTCAGTGCTTTGATCTTAGTCAAAAACGTGCCAGTCTGCTCCACAAGCCCATACTTTGGATAACTCGTGAGCCAGTATCGTTACAACAGAACACAGTGGGCCATTAACCCTTTCCCTTATAAATATTCACGAGAGAAGTAATGAATGTATGACTATAAATTAGCCGAGTTTTATAATGGCACCTCAAACAATGGACGTTTTCCATGGCTGAACCTGTAGAATCAGGTCTTTACAGTAAAGCCCACCTAAACCGAACGTTCAAATTAGCATCAATATCGGTCTTGGATACAGGTGACAACTTAATGCAGACTGAAAGTCATGCAGAAAGCTCCTCTAGGTTTAGAGAGGGTTTTACTGTATATCATTTCATAAACAAATAGAGCAAATCTTGATCAGACACTTCGTACAGGGGCAGTCCGATCTAGTACTCTGTTTACCATTGCATATGGATTCACAGCAAGTGGGAATTAATTTGATAGGCTCCGCACAACCAGACTGCGCATATCTGTATCTGGTTAATTGTCTAATGAACCACTGCACTTGGAAGCTTCCCTGTCCTGCAAACCGTGTAGACGCTGACAACATTGACACTACTGGACAACGTATTATAGGTTGTATCAGGGGTTTACGTCGAGTTAACCATTTCGCTGGTTCAGTGGCCTATGGGAGCCGCCTGATCTGGGTCTACTCTGTTTGCACATGCGTGAAAACACGTTTATATGAAATATCCGGTTAACAATATTTCAGTCATATCGCGACATCCAGCTAATTACAGGTGGAGGAATCCCAAGTTTTTTTCGGTTTTGGAACAAATTGCAGCGTTTCGTACACAGAATAACCCTAGGGTAGAACCACTGATATACCACAGGCCAGCTGGAAAGCTTCTAAGGGGCTAAGGTTCAAATCCTGCTCATGGGTTTTCCTTGTGAGGAAGCCTTCACGCTAACTTGCAGTAAGTCGGTGATAACCTTTCATCCAAATGCCCAGTCCGTCCCATACTGGGCTCTCAGTGTTGTTATATTTCCTAGTCATTCGGGTCCATCAATTTCAATGCGTTTAGTCGCTTAAGCCGGTGCTAGGGATCCGTGACTAGTGTTGCACTTTTAATAACCACTTATGAACAGACATATGTCTGCATTTTTTCTCTTTTCGCATTGCTGCTTTTGTTTTCGAAGGATTTTTCAGAATTGATTCGCATTTGCAAACAGCCTGGATCCAGATAACATGCCGAGTAACTCGGTGTCTTATCAGGATCGAAGCTGTTTCAAATCGGTCAAACTTGATCGAAACGGAACTAGACGAATTTGCACCAGTTCAAAATCTGTAAAGACGTTATTTTTTCACAGAGGAGGTAAAGGCGACCTGTACAAATTACTTAGAAATTTGATATACAGTAGAACCTATCTTAACCCTTCGCTTGCTATTCACGTCAATATACCTATCTGTAAATAGTGAAGACTCAGATGAGACAGCTCCTGCAGGAGCTGTCTCATCAGGGTCTGCACTATTTACAAGTTGATTGTGCAACCAGTGCACTCCACAGCAGTGATTGCACAGTGAAATACTTGTACACAGTGAAGATATATGTAATTATTACAACGGGGCATGGGTAAAGAAGGAGAAATGTGTTTTAAAAGTCAGCAAGCGAAGGGTTAAGCGGCCATCAAAATGAAGTCTAATTATGGTTCTGTAAGACAGGTAGTAGCTTAATGCAGGTCAAAAGTAATGCAAAAAGCTCCTATATGAGCTTTCTGCATTACTTTTTCCCTGCATTAAGCAACCACCTGTTTGTTAAAACTTCCTTGTTCAATGATTGGCCGCCTAAGACAGGTTCTACTGTATCGTTGTATTATATACAGTCAAACCTCTCTATAACGGCCACTAAATTGTGTTAATGAGTTGGTATTTAGGGCAGGTGGCTGCTTAAAGCAAGGTGAAAGTAAAACAGAACGCTCCTATAGGAGCGTTCTGTTTTACTTTCACCTTGCTTTTAAGCAACCACCTGCCTTTAACACAAAATGCTTGATGTAATTTAGTGGCCGTTATAGAGAGGTTTTACTGTATATGTATGCACATGTACTGACCTGTTTATTTGCGCTACTAACCCATTGAAGGCAGTGAACGAATGCATTGTAAATTGCCAAACAGTGTAGACCAAGAACAGATGGTCATCTGATCAGAGACTGCACCGTTTGATATATTCAAAGTCCTTTCACAAATTCTACTTTTTACTGGATTGACACTATGGATCATTCCTCTTTGAAAATTCAGCATACAAAGGTTTAATACACACGTGTTATTTGTAGGATCCCATTACTGTCATTTAGCCACCGCAAGGATGTAATCGCCCACACATATGGTACAGTAAAAACCGTCTAGTGCGACCTCGTTATGAATAAAACATACGTGTCTTCAAAAGCAGGGGAGGGGGTTAATGCAAAATGAAAGTAATGCAGAAGACTCCTGCAGGATCTTTTTGCATTACTTTCGTCCTGCATTAATTTACCTGTAAGATCCAGAGTTATACCTCCTTTTGGTGGTCAGTTTTGAGGGGGTTGATTGTAACTATGAAACTAGTGACCATTCAACCCCTAAACTTCTAAGTATTTGCATGCAAACAAATGGTTTTCTTCTGCCGAGTAATGATTTTTCGAAAACTGTCGTCATCTGTAGTTATTCTGATCATACACATTTCTTCTATTTCTCTGTAAAACTAGTGTCAAACAGTCTGAATCCTGATCAGACTCCGAGTTACTTGATCCGAACTGTTTGCAAAGAATATGATGCGCTACTTCAACGTCCATTGTGTTGACATAGTTAACACGTTGACCTAAAACAGACCGGGCAAATTGTTGCCTGACATTAGTGTTGTCTGCTAAACTTTTCATATAAGCACATTGATTCACTGTCAGAAGGTACTGACCCAGATTAAATATCAGTTTGAGTTTGAGTTTCCTGCATGACTTTCACCTTGCAGTAAACAGCTGTCTGCCAAAAAAGGCATTAATTCTGCATTACTAAACTTTCATAGTATCCGGGTGTCAAACAGTGATTATGATGGCACGCATGGTGTAACCTCTAGTAAATTAGATCCTTCGATCCATGGGTCAAACAGCTTAGATTATGATGAGACACCGGTTGTTTGACACCTGAATCCAAGTTATTATTATTATTATTATTATACCACATTTTCACACTGGATATGTGCGTTCAAAAGCGCTTCACATGGATGAAATCACTAACCGGAACGATCAGCATGATTATCTATCCAGACAATGAAAGATGTACAATATATATGAAATTGCTAGCCGGAAGGAACTACATGACTACAAGTTGTTGTCAATGCGGATATCAATGTTTTAACTCTTTGCCTAATGAATATTCATATACAAATAATAGTACCATGACGATACATCACTCATTATGGTGTATGAACAATACAACAGGAATTTGACAGAAACGGTGGAATTAAATATTATAACTGCATAAGCGAACAAATCAGACCCTTGTCAGACGACTCTTGCAGGAGCTGTCTAATCTGGGTTTAACCCATTCCCTGATATTGACGACTTTTGAGCAAATGCTCTATTTATCACAATATTTTCAAACTACAAAATTCTAAAACTTTCCTTTTCTCTAGTTAATGCTCCTTTTCGGTAGATTTATTCAAAGAGGTTGTATCTAAAAATAGCCTATGAGGTAATGGGTTAAGATTCCAAAAACCTCTATCAGGTAAAGGGTTAACCGAAATTGCAAACTATCTCTGACAGTAGGTTTAACACAGATTTGCCCTACAGCGAGATGAAGGTAAAATGTCCTTCGATGATTGTATTGTCGTCTGCTACATTTTCTTTATGTACATTATTAAGTGAATATATTATTATGTTAAATGTATTTATAATCATTAATGTAAACCGATAAGCACTGGAGCAAAACTTCAGTTAGCCGAGATATTACGATAATCTCGCGCTAATTGACCTCGTTATCCCTTCGACTGCTAAACGCGACCCGAACGACATTTTTCAAACAGTCTGGATCCAGATGAGACGCTGAATAACTCGGGGTCTCATCCGAGTAATTCGGCTTTTGATCAGGATCCAATATGTTTGACATTCGGTCAATATTTTCTCATAATTTCAAGCGCATCGAAAGTAAATACAGTTTAAAGTAGACTTTAATTTGAGTAGACCTGATTTTACTGCAAGCTAAAGGTTAGCGCGTAATGGTTTTTCTAGTCACGTGACTGTTACAAAAATAACCCCTACGTTATCTGGGCCAACCGAAGTTTTCCGAAAATCACAATGATCATGCATGGCTGCGGGGACTTTACCTGCACACATTACAGATCCTTGCAGAGCACAACTGTGGTGTTAAACAGACATTTATCTAGCGTGTGAATCTTGGACATTCCATCCTTAGTGTGCAGTGGACGACGCTTTTCTCTTCGGAGGTGTTTGATAATGATGAAACTTGTGGAAGTTCAATAGCCTAGGAGTGCTGAGACAAAAACAACCAGTAAGTTAGTGTTAAGATTTACTCCATAGCTTCGCTTTTTAACGCATTTAATGCCTTTGCAAACATGGTAGACCCAGATAAGACGTCTTAAACAGGAGCCGTCTAATCAGGATCTGCTGTGTTTGCATATGAACTAATATAGATCTGATTTACAGTTTCTGCATTGCGTGGTAATCAATTCACTTTTTGATAACATTCAGCTAATTAATTTGTCTCATCAACGAGCTGTAAGACAGCATGCTAATTTTGTGATGGTTGCAGTCTTGCCGGGTTATCGTTAAAACCGAAAGTAGCTCGATACCACCATTTAGAGTACACAAATGTGAACTACTAACTAATATACATGAACATTCATGATGTAAAAGTTTAAATATAAGGAATGTGTTGCACCTCTCTGAATTCTTAACTGCTCATGAACAGACTCAATAAAACCGTGTCTGCAATTTTCTCTGTTTGCATTGCTGCTTTTGCTTTTGAAGGATCTCCTACTTTCAGAATTAACCCTTCGCTTGCTGAATTTTAAAATACATTTCTCCTTCTTTACCCATGCCCTGTTGTATAATTACATATATTTTCACTGTGTATAATAATTGCGCTGTGCAATCACTGCTGTGGAGTGTACTGGTTGCACAAGCAATTTGTAAATAGTGCAGACCCTGATGAGACAGCTCCTGCAGGAGCTGTCTCATCTGGGTCTTCACTATTTACAGGTAGGTATATTGACGCGAATAGCAAACGAAGGGTTAAAACATCTTGCTCAAAAGTTGCACGAACTGTTTGTTCACGGCATGGATCCTGACGCTGAGTTACCCATAGCGGTCAAACTTCATGATGCGACTGTTGCAGTACAGTAAACACCTCTAAACCTAAATTTTAGTATAAATATCGGTCTTGGAGACAGGTGCTAGCTTAATGTAGGGTGAACGTCATGCAGAAAGCTCCTTTGGGAGCTTTCTGAATGGCATTCACCCCTGCATTAAGCAGCCACCTGCCTTAAAGTACAAAATTCTTCTCTATTAAGAGAAGCCTTTCACATTGAGTGGACGTGTGGAGGGATTTAACTGTACTTGCAAATACAAGCATTGTACATTTCCTATCAGTCATGTATGTAAAGAAATAACACAAATCTTCACAATGCCAACAATAAATAATATACAGCTGTTAAATCTCAGCAACTTTAACATTGGTCATGACTCATAACTTTTGAGCCAGCCAGTACAGATAGAGACTTGATATGTATATTTCTCACATACCTTCCCTTATCTCCGAGTTAGAACAACGGGTTAAGATTCCCTTATCTGTAACACGTGTAAGATCACTTTAGAACATATATGACGTCATACATCATATATGACGTCAAACCATGGAAACCGATGTCATTTAAATGGCGAAAATACACTTTTTTTTGTGAGAAAAAGAATCAGATGCTCGTTGTCTTTTAAGATCACATGTTCCTAAACTCACCAAGAAAATGTTATTAAGCTCGCCAAGGCTCGCTTAATGACATTTTCTAAGGCTCGTTTAAGAGCATGTGATCTTAAAAGACAACTCGCAACAGATCCTCTATGTATCTCATTAAGCCGCACATTTTGATGGATGACATGCCAAGGTCAAGGTCAGAGGTTAATTATATAGGTCAAAACACCGACTTTAACATTGACCATAACTTTTGAAGCAGTAGAGATAGAAACTTGATAATTGGCATGCATGTGTATCTATCTCATGAAGCTGCACATTTTGAGGGGTGATATTTCAAGGTCAATGTCATTCTTCAGGGTCAAAGGTCAAATTGTATGTTTGTTTGTCAGTAACTTTAACGTTGGTCATAACTTTTGAGTCAGCACAGATAGAGACTTGATATCTGGCATCCAATGTGTATCTCATGAAGCTGTACATTTGGAGAACTGACATGTCAAGGTCAAGGTCATCCTTCAGGGTCAAAGGTCACCGACTTAACATTGGCCATGACTTTTGAACCAGTAGAGGTACAGACTTGATATTTGGTATGCAGGTGTATCTCACGAAGCTGCACAGTGTGAGGGATGATATGTCAAGATCAAGATCATCCTTCAGGGTCAAAGGTCACGGACAATAACATTGGCCATAACCTTTGATCCAGTGCAGATACAGACATAATATTTGGTATACATGTGTCTCTCATGAAGCTGCACAGTTTGATGGTTGACAATGTCAAGGTCAAGGTCATCCTTCAGGGTCAATGGTCATATCGAGGGGGACATAGTGTTTCACAAACACATCTTGTTGTTTACCTCTAATTTATTGCATTCATGTAGCTTAATGCAGGGTGAAAGTGATGCAGAAAATGTTTTTTGGAGCTTTCTGCATGACTTTCAATCTGCATTAAGCAGTCACTTGCCTACAAGGACTTTCAGTCCTAAATTGTTCTTTAATAAAATTCCGGTTTAGAGGGGTTCTGTTGTAGATTAAAACATTTTGAAGAATGACGTTATTTTTCAACAAGAGCCTATGTTAAGACCACACTTTAGAATCCTCTTTTCAAAACACTTCTAAAGACATAGGGATTTGTGGATAAGTTATTGTTTTAGTACAGAAACCCATTTCTAAACTGGAATTTCTGTAATAAAAGAACTGTGACTATTTTAGACTGTTACAATTAATAGAGCCTCGCAGAAAGTTCCTTTCTGAACTCTCTGTATGAGTTTCAGCCTGCATTAAGCTGTCACCAGTCTTACTGTCAGGCATTAACCCTTCTCTTGCTGAATTTTAAAATACATTTCTCCCTTCATTACGATGCCCTCCCTGTTGTATAATTACATATATCTTCATTGTGTACAAGTATTTCACTGTGCAATCACTGCTGTGGAGTGCACTGGTTGTACAATCAACTTGTAAATAATACAGACCCTGATGAGACAGCTCCTGCAGGAGCTGTCTCATCTGGGTCTTCACTATTTACAGGTAGGTATATTGACGTGAATAGCAAGCGAAGGGTTAATACTAATTTGAACGTCCGGTTTAGAGTGGGTTTACTCTATTTGAAATATGGTTCTTTTTCTATGGTTCTTGGGCTCCTCTGACCTTCATCTGATCTGGGTCTTGGCCTATTTAAAATACCAATTACATGCAATATATAGCTTATGCTGCGTTGGGGAAACCCAGATAGATTATGTCTGTTTAAGCAAGAGGCGCCAAGTGGGGAGTTTGTTTTGTATGAACAGAATATTCATTTAAGTTGGCCAGTACACGCAGGCTGAGTTGGATTTGTACAAAAAACCAAACCTTCCTACGTAAGCTATCGCTTTTGTAGTTTTATAAAATGAATTACAGTACAACCCCTCTAATGCGACCACCAACATGAGGCATAATTCTGGGTCTTAGAGACAGGTGGTAGCTTAATGCAGGACGAAGGTAACGAAGAAAGCTCATGTATGAGCTTTCTGCATTACGTTCATCGTGTATTAAGCAATCACCTGCTTTTAGAAACATTAACGTCTCCTCATTAAGTGGTCGCTTAAGAGGGGTTTTATTGTGTACCATAACCCTCTCTTATGCAACCACCAGAAATAAGTCTAATGTTGGGCCTTAAACGCAGGTGATGTCTTAATGAAGGACGAACGTCCTGCAGGACTCTTGTCCTGCATAAGCACCACCAGCTTTTAAAGACGTTCTATGTTTATTAATAAACTGGTCATCTTCACCATTAAAACGCTGACATATCAGTTCTTAACTACAGACTCCACTCAATGTGAAAGGCGTAAACTTGCTTACATATGTTATTATTATACCACATTTATATAGCGCTCTTTTCATACAGGATATGTGCGTTCAAAAGCGCTTACATATGTTCACATATATAACATATGTACCCTTTAACCCTTTACCTGCTCATTATTCATAAGATTAACTTTTTCACGGGAATGTTTTTCTTTGACAAAAACTGTAGAATCAGGTCTATATCATGTCAAGACCAAACCGAGCAGACCCTGATCACACGGCTTCTATAGGAGCCGTGCAACCCCTGGGTATACTATGTCAACAAATGCGTGAAAATGCGTTTATATGAGAGAAATGGTTAACCCTTTTCCTGATGAATATTCATGTATGAAATGAGGAGTGTATGGCTATTATTTAGCAGAGGTTTTATAACTGCTTTATGAACAAGGGGAATTTTGATCACATCACAGACTGTAATATCAGATCTTAGATTTCAAGAGCAAACAGTGCAGATCCTGTTCAGATAACTCCTACAGCAACCGTCTGATATGGGTCTACTCTGTTTTGCAAAGGCGCTAAAATATCTCCCATATTATCAGGTCTAGTATTAACCCTTTCCCTGTTCTGTAATTAGGTCAAATTTCAATACCTACTGAATATTCATTAGAAAAACAGATACAAAGAAATATGGAAAGTGGAACATTGTAGACATTTTAGAAAGCAAAGAAGCAGATCTATTAAATTCAATTCTATAAGCAAATAGAGCAGACCCTGATCAGACGGCTCCTCTAGGAGCCGTCTGATATGGGTCTACTCTGTTTGCACATGCGTGAAAACACGTTTATATGAGGGAAAGGGTTAACTGTACCCACTAGACCAAATGTCATTGATCGCCGCATGAGCGGCGATCACTAATGGAATGTTCAAAAGTATTTACCCATGTAGGAGGGGTAGCGACAAGTTTTACATAGTATATTCTGCGTACATCGGTGAGATGAACCAAATGAATTGGCACATGAGAGCGTGGCAGAGAATAGTTTCTATCTGCATTATTGATGTAGTGAAATATGTGATGTAAAAACCTTCATACGATGTTTAAAAAGAAATTTATCAAACAAATGTACAATAATAACAATAATTATGACACTTTTTTCGTCGAAGTATCGACATTAAATGCCAAACATAAATGAAGCCGGGTCAAAGTCGCAGAATTGAAGCCGGGTCAAAACTGTAGTCGTGCACCTGTTTGCGGTGCTCTCGTTCTAAATTATGCCCTTCAGAGATTTTGAAATATTACAGTTTTGTTTAATGACCATTGTTTATTGTCCAAAAATGTCGACAAAAGTAATACATACATCATGTTAATTCAAACAGACATGGTTATTATTCTACCGGAGGCTCTACATGGTCAAAATCGAATTCCGTCGTCTCGGTTTCTATTTTTAGATAGGGCTAACGTCACTCGTTAATGGAACTGAACAGGCTATATTTAGGTCTATGACCATCACCTTGTAAGAGTTTATTGATTAAATTATCATGAGAGTGATAAATGTTTTAATGAAGTTTTATTGGTTTTATTTATAAAAGTCGTCAATATAGTAGCATGATAACTTTATATACATCTTAAATTTCCCTTGAAGTATGTCTGGCCTGATAGCGTAGTGGTTACCACGGTCGCCTATCGTGCAGTCAGCCCTGGTTCGATTCTCACCGCTGACGAAAAAAATTTTTCTCTCTTTTTCCTTTCTATTTTTGTTTAATGACGGTTTGGGTTTTTACTGGGATAGTTAATGATAATTATCCATATTAAGTGTTTTTTCTTTCAACTTATACGTTATTTTTGGTAAAACAAATTTGTAGAAAAATTAAAAATAGTTCCTGTTGTAAGAAGAAATTCCTACAGCTACTTTACAAATAAACCTCTACTGTACATATAAACTTAGGTTTATTACGCTACCCCTTTATTACGTCACTAGCGGCTGTAGTGACGGGATAAAATATTTATCCTCTTACGTTTTGGTATCGTCAATATGCCTCTGAACCAATCAATGACCGCCCTAGATATTTGTGTCAAGTTTCATGTGATACTTCCAACAATGCATATGTCATAATAGTTTTACCAGGTATTTACTTGTTACAGTTTGCAACAGAGTTCTTTATCAGCATGCCATAGTATTTTTTCTTGTTTACATAGTTATTTGTTTCATAATAAATGACTATATTTTTATAGCCTTGTCTCTTTATTATCACCTTTTTAGAGAAGGGGAGTAGGATATTCATTTATCCTCATTTTTTTAGCTCACCAGAGCACGACGTGCTCATGCTGAGCTTTTAGGATCGTTGGATGTCCCTCGTCTGTTGTCCGTTGAGATACCACATTTTGCACTTGATCTCTAAGTAAATTGGTTTGCGTTTTGCCCTGCATGAAATTTAGGTCAATCTCGAATATGGGTCACCTGGGCTCAAAAACAAGGTCACTAGGTCAACTCTTAGAAAAATCTTGTTAATGCTCTAGAAGCTACAAATCTTATTGGATCTTACTGAAATTTTATCAGAATGTGTCTCCATGAAATCTACGCCAAGTTCGAATATTGGTCATGTCGGGTCAAAAACTAGGTCACTAGGTCAAATCTTACAAAATCCTAAACACTCTGGAGGCCACATTTTGCACTTGATCTTTAAGTAAATTGGTTTGTGTATTGACCCTGATGAAATCTAGGTCAAGTTCGAATATGAATCGCCTGCAGTCATAAACTAGGCCACTAGGTCAAATCATAGAAAAATCTTGTTCACACTCAAGTGGCTACAAATGTTATCAGATCTTACTGAAATATCAGAATGTTTGTCCACATGCAATCTTGGTCAAGTTCAAATATGGATCATGACGGGTTCGAAACTAGGTCACTACGTCATTACACTCTAGAGGCTACATATCTCGTTAAGTTTTTAATGAAATGTTGTATTTCAATTGTCTTAACAAAACAGTTCCTTATTAAAAACCTTCCTTGTACACAAATTTCGCGGCGATCCAATGCCTTGCATCAGTATTCGTCTTGTATTTATTGTTTAGTTCATCTGAGCTGTTGCTGAGGATGAGGTATTGTGATTTCTCAGGACCCGTCATCCGCCAGTCGCCCGTCTTTAACTGTGCTTTAACTATTTCATCTTTAACATCTCCGAAATCACTGCCTGGAAGTGGATGGTATTTGATATGGACGTGATAAAGTTGTTCAAAGAATCGAATTACATGTTAAACTTCGGTTGTCATGGCGACAGGAAGGAATTCGTTTTAACTCTTCTTCTCCATGTAACAATCACGCCAGAGCTACATATAAAGGTATAAAGGCGGGTGCCCAAATACTAAAATCGTCATTTCTTTCTTGCTGAATTTTAAAATACATTTCTCCTTCTTTACCCATGCCCTGTTGTATAATTACATATATCTTCACTATGTACAAGTATTTCTCTGTGC
Organism: Azorinus chamasolen; assembly: GCA_963576725.1. Classification (NCBI taxonomy): domain Eukaryota; kingdom Metazoa; phylum Mollusca; class Bivalvia; order Cardiida; family Solecurtidae; genus Azorinus; species Azorinus chamasolen. The sequence goes on from OY755239.1 coordinate 43,605,161, forward strand.
AATCACTGCTGTGGAGTGCACTGGTTGCACAATCAACTTGTAAATTATAGTGCAGACCCTGATGAGACAGCTCCTGCAGGAGCTGTCTCATCTGGGTCTTCACTATTTACAGGTACGTATATTGACGTGAATAGCAAGCGAAGGGTTAAAGATCAATGCTGTAACTTGAGTGTTCGGGTGAACTAGGTTTTACTGTACTTACAAACTGTTTCTTCTCGATTACGAAAATTTGTATTAACCATTTCCCTATTGTATATTCATGTTAGAAATGATGACGTCATGAATATTAATTAGATTATTTTTATAATGGCATATGAACACAGGCCATTTTGGCTCAGGCAGAATGTGTAGAATCAGATTTATATTACACCATAAGCAAACAGAGCAGACCCTGATCAGACGGCTCCTATTGGAACCGTCTGATCTGGGTCTACTCTGTGTTTGCAAATGCGTAAAAATGCACTTACATAAGGGAAAGGGTTAAAATCTAAAATTCTTGGAAGTGTTCGTGAAGCTCATAATGTAGTCATTTCTTCTGAAGTTAGGTTTCAGAGTTGTTTTATTTAGGTAATGAAACTAAACTGTTTTCATCCTTGTCGCAGACTTATCAAAATAATGAAACTTAACTGTTCATATCTGCAAATAATTAAACTTATCCTTGTTGCTGACTTTTCAGATATCAAAACTAAACTGTTCTTATCATTGTCAAAACATTTCAAATAATGAGAATACACTGTTCTTATCTTTGTCGAATACTTTAAATAATGAAATTAAACTATTCTTATTTATTATAATCTAATCTAATCTTATTTATCTAATCTATCTTTCTGTCTGTCTAGGAGACTGTGTTTGCCATAATATAACCCACCATTTCAATACGTGCACTAATGTCCTGATTCAGACTTATAAGTCTGTCCTTTACATGTTTCGACATCAAACAAAACAGGGTTACAATTCACCCACGCATTATTTGACTCAGTCTTCGAATGTTTATAATTATAGTTGCTTGTTGCAAGATGACAGAAGCTGAGAAAACTGTAAATATGACATAATCCGTCTAAAGCGACCATGAATAAACATAATTATAAATGTGTATTCATTCTCACTGTTGTTATAATTTCTGGTCCTTAGGGAGCCTCAGTTGCAAGGATTTTAGTTAGTTATGAAAATTGAATAACCGCTTAAGCCGGTGTTTGGGGCGTGACTACTGTTGCATTTTAATAACTGCTAATGTACATACTCGATACAACCAATCCTGCGATTTTCTCTTTTCGCATTGCTATTTTTACGTTCGAAGGATCTCCTACTTTTAGAAAGTACAGTAAAACCTCGATTATTCGAACACTAAAATCCGTATTATTATCGATCTTTAAGGCAGGTGGCAGCTTAATGCATGGTAAACGTCATGCAGAAAGCTCCTCTAGGAGCTTTCTGCATGACTTTCATCATGCATTAAGCAGCCACCTGCCTAAAAGGGTCTAAATTCGCGCGCGTGTGACTTGCTTTCTATCGATGTTTGGGTGTTGGTTGCGTCTTGTGTGTGGTTTTTCTTCCTTGACTTTACTACCTTTTATTCATTCTTAGTGTTAGTTTTTCTGGTCATTTTGGATTATCAGTTCCAGTGCTTTTAGGTATGAAAATTGAATACCGCTTAAGCCGGAGTTATGAATGGGGTGTAGTGCTAAACCTTTAATTACTGCTCATGTACAGTCGAACCTGTCTTCAGCGACCATTCATTTATTAATATATGAGTCTTTAAAAACAGGTCGTTGCTTAATGCAGGCCAAAAGTGATACAGAAAGCTCCTATAGCAACTTGCTGTATCACGTTTGTTCTGCATTAAGCTACCATCTGTTTCAATGATTTAGATGTGTACGCCTGTTTTTAATGGTCGCTTAAAACAGGTTCTACTGTAAAAACTCAATAAAACCGACTCTGCAATTTCCTATTTTCGCATTGCTGCTTTAGCTTTCGAAAGATCTTCTACTGTTAGATTTTAAAAAGAATGTCATTGTTTAATGCAGAACGACAGTCAAACAGAAAGTTCACACTTGTGCATAGTTGTGGCCCGGCATTTTAGCTTCCACATGCCTTTTAACCCTTCGCTTGCTGAATTTTAAAATACATTTCTCCTTCTTTACCCATGCCCTGTTGTATAATTACATATTATCTTCACTGTGTACAAGTATTTCGCTGTGCAATCACTGATGTGGCGTGCACTGGTTGCACAATCAACTTGTAAATAGTGCAGACCCTGATGAGACAGCTCCTGCAGGAGCTGTCTCATCTGGGTCTTCACTATTTACAGGTAGGTATATTGACGTGAATAGCAAGCGAAGGGCTAAGATCCCATAGTTTTACTTCGTTTTAGGACTGAAATACTGTTCAGCCTTGAATCGAACAAGCACTCACTTCTTTTTCGTGGTCCATGAAGAGAGGTTTTACTGTGCGTTTAGAATTGCCTTTAACATGCGATTATGTTTGGTTTATTTAAGCAATGTTCTCTTTACATGATTTACATCAAATCGGGATATGTTTTTCTTGTAGGACAATGGATTGGAAGAAAGATTTAAATTGGGTCTTGAAGAAGACAGGATTTTTAAGGTTTTATCCCGAAAAACTTACGAGAGAAACGTTCTTTCAACTCACTGATCCTAGTAAGTTTCGAAAAGACGGCACAGGATCGTACAGCTTAAAAGATTTATGCGAGATCTTCATGAACAAAATAAAATTATGCCACAGTGATGCCAGAAATCTTCCCTCTGGAAAACCCGTCCGTTATGGATCATATTCCAGCCGAGGAACCAGATCACCACTGCGTCAAACCGATGCCATTCATCCTCTAGATGTTATAACGGTGGTGTATCTGTGTTGTGATCCAATAGCGCGACAAGATCTTACACGATTGTTATGGGAGTGTAAATTCGCTATTCCTTTTCTGATAAACCCTCATCCAGAAAAACATCCGATTATCTTTGCGTGGCCATTGAAAGCCTTAAAGTATAGACCAGTTACCCCAGACTCGTGGGATAAATCTATTACAGACTATAAATTTTCTGTCATTAGTTTCCTACGTCTTGGAAACACAAGGATTTCGAAATCAGGCATTTTGAACATTGTCGCGTGCCAATCTACGCAAGAGTATCCTGTATTTTTCCACCGTGACAGTCAAGCGTCAACCAGACAGAGGTCTTCGTTAACTGATGGTTTAGTCGAGGTAACGTTTTCATCTATTCAGGAAATAGATACTATGTTCATGAATTTGCGTGGTGATGGATTGTTACACAGAAACCAGGTGGAAAACGTAATTAAGATGTCTAGTGTTCTTGTTGTCCTTTTAGAGCAGGAGAACTTTGACAAAACAAGACAAATGCTAATGGGCATTACAAAGGATCTAACAGAAAAGAATATTCTTCTTCTCATCACTGACATGGATGCTAACGACCCCTCTGACATCGGAGAAGCCGACATAGTGTTGCGAAAACTCCAGGAAAGCTTTACTATTGACATTATTCCCATTGATAAAATGCCAAAGCCAGAATTGCTAGACGAAATCAATCGCTTCATTGATTTGGTTCCAAAAGATCCTAATCGTATTGATTCTTTAATCGGGAATTTATCTCAGGTCTTGATTGATGAAAACAATCCTGGATTCATTGAAAGTGCTAAAGAAGTGGAAAAACTACTTCAGATAATCGACGACCAAGAGATCGAAAAACTATTTCCATGCCAAGGCGAACGTTTTAGACAGTTGGCATTGGCTAACAAAGGGCTTTACCGTGAAACCGATCAGAATAAAGTACAAACACACAAACAGTCTTTAAAACTAAACCGCTCCCAACAGCTCACAATTAGCAAAGAACACGACACGTTTATCTTTAAATTCTTAGAGACATTTCACCATATCGAAGGAGATGATACAAAAAGACAAATATTTCTTAGAATGTTGAGCCAGGCGCTTGAAAACAAATACCAAAGAATGATTCATAAATGTCAGCAAGAACACAGACGCATCATGTACTTCAAATCCACTCGAAACGTCGATGAAACTGATACGAGCATTTCACACGATCTTTTAACACTGGAGGAGAAAATGTCCAGGGCTTCTATAACTTTATCGGTGTTTGTAAGAGAAATTGGACAGATGTACGAGGCATTGAGAGACAGTGGGGCACCAATTGAAGAGTATGATTATTTGCCAGATATTGCGGTAACAATGCTAAGGGACGGATACCCAATAGAAATCATGGATGGCAAAACAACGTCAGTGCCGATTGCTTGGACCAATGCTGTGTTGGAAAGGCTTAATACCAGTTTACAAAAAATCAATGGGAAGAAAGATATTCGAGTTCGAGTAATTTCTATATTGGGGATTCAAAGTAGTGGAAAGTCAACACTTCTTAATGCCATGTTTGGCCCTACTTTCCCTGTCGGTTCAGGCAGGTGCACTCGAGGTGTATATCTACATGTAGTCAGGCTTGCTCCTGATAGAGCGGAAATAGAAGGAATTGATTACTTTCTGGTTGTGGATGGTGAAGGCATTAGTGCGTTAGAGTATGAGGAGAATTTATCTCGAGAAAGAGAGCTTGCGACATTTGTTCTTGGATTAGCTGACTATACCATCATTAATATCATGAGTGAAAATACAATTTATTTGCGGGATATATTGCCGATATCTGTTCACGCATTTCTTCGCATGGACTTGGTCGGGATTGAGACAAACTGTAGCATTGTACATCAAAATGTTGATCCAATGAGCCAACAATTCATGATACAACACTGGGATGATCTTAAAAGAACTCTCGACGAATATACAAAAGCTGCTTGTAATTTAGAACATGTTCCTGTCACAAGATTCCAAGACATAGTCAAGCTAGACATTACGAACGATATACACTGCATCCCCTCATTTCAAAGGCATTATGACCGAGTTGAAGTTGTCAACAGTGGCTACAGCGATCGGGTTTCAGAGCTAGTGGCAAGCATTTGCTCAAAGCCAACACGTGGGAGGTGTTTGGATGAATTTCAGAAGTTTCTGAATTTATTGTGGACTGCTTTGAAAAAGGAAAACTTTGTACACGAATTCAAGAGTACGGTAGAAGCAGAGGCACGTTTAATTGCTGATGACAATTGGTGTAGATGTGCTTGGCAATTGAGAATAGAATCTCGTAAACTTCTGACGAATTTGCAGCATAATATTCGGAAGTCACAGTCAACAGATGCTTGTACTAGCTGCTTTGCCATTAGTGTGGATATATTTAAAAAACTCTTCCAACAGTGTTTTGATACCCAGCATGAAGATATGAGAGCTAAATTTGGAAAGGTCAGTGGGATATTTAGAGAACAAGTGAAAAAGTTGAGAAAGCCTTCTTTCGACAGATTGAGTAGTCTGCATAACGCCATATCAAGCTATGCACAGGAAGAACTAAAATCAACATATGCTCTGACCATGAAAGAATTCAGACTGAAACTGGAAGACAGAAAGGTTGTGAAAGAAGTCAGGGCATACATAAAAAGCGAATGGCACACCATGCAAACCGATCGCACAGAGAGGCATGAGGAAATATTTCAGAAATGGTTACAATCTGTCAAAAGCATGCATGAAATATTCTATCATCACAGAGATCAAATGATGGTAATGGCAGAGAAAACACTTCATGAAGCATTCCCATCTTATGTTACGCATATATCTGACAAACTTCAGAACCTGCAGGAATTTGATTTGTTGAAGTTTTCCCCAATCGAGAAACATTTCTCAAATGTTTCAAGGAAAGCTAATGTTGATATGAACATGGATCGTGCAAACAAACTTGTGTTGGACATCAGAAACGATGTCATAGAGTATTTCAATGAGAGAAACAGGAATAAAATTCCTTTTGACGGCGAAGTGTTTACAGAACTGCTGGCTCGTGTTAAATACTGTGAAGAAATAGAGAAAGGTTACCTCGGAACGCGTAAAACATTTCAAATTGATCTGGCAATATGCATTACTGCATATGCTTTGAACACATTTCAGCGTGGAAATGCTGAAACAGATGATAAGGTGGCCATTGAGGTGTCTCGTAAAAGGTTCAATGACATTTTGTACTCGGTAGTAGCCGACGAGAAACAAAGACTGGAAGATTTTCTGCTGAACGTTAAAGACAGAGTAATAGATGAAGTAATAAAACGTGTATGCGCCTCAGTTGTTGACAACATATCAACATACAAAATCAAGGACGTAAAGGTATTCAGTTCCAAACGCATCGTGCTTTTGTTCCTGCTTATGGATATTATTCAGGAGGGCGATCACAAACAGGTGTACTCCTATGTACATTACGAAAAGGGATGCATAAGAGCTTGGGTTTGTAAAGTATTCGAACAGTATTGGTCTCAACTTACCACCTTAAAGTCTGCATCACTTCTGATGAAGCTACTTAATGAAGTCCTCCAAGACGTTTATGAGGTATTGCGAGACTGCTGCTCTAGCAGTGCTGAGTCGGAGGTATGGAAACAAAACTTCTACACGCGTCTTGGCAAGGAAATAAACGTCGTAGGACTTAATTTGTTACTAGAAGACATAAATGTGTCATACTTGAAGGCCGAGCTGTTGGATGGTTTAAAGCGTATCGGAGAGGATATGCGAGGAAATGCGTGTGAACAATTCTTTGGAGATAGGTACTACGAGGACCTAAGGATAGCAGTTACTGATATGTTGGTGAAAAACATTCTTGGATGCTCATCAATGTGTCCATGCTGTGGAGAAATATGCATATACGGTCAACGTGACCATGAAGGTAAACACAAGTGCCTTGTTCATAGACCAGGGTTGTTGAGAAGTGGATATAACATTGACGGAGACAAAACGCAGATTTTTCTCAGATATCCAGACTGGGACCAATGCAGTATCATTGAGAACGAAAGTGCTTTACAGTACATTTCCATGGTATATCATTGTTCTTCTAGGCGTCAAAGTGGCGTATCTTTATCTCCGACCGCTGACATTCCAGAGGAATGGAAGGCATTAACTGCAAAAGAAGAAGTGCAAAAACTGTTAACACTATGTAAGGACCAATAGTGAAAGTCCGCAAAAACAAAATATGTATATTGATCTGTGAAATGTATGTACACTTTAAAATACTGCACTGCAGTTTGGTTTTAGCAACCGTTCCTGCCAACTCTATTATGAGCAATGGTGTTTTACCAAAGCAGTATCTGAAGAATTAAATGTATTATTTTATATACAGTGCAGACTCTGACCAGACGTACAACGCGAGTCTGAGTAAGAAGGACAGCATGTTACATATTTAAAAGAAGTAGTATTCAAAATGGGTATATTCCAGATTTAGTTTTGTCCTAGTTTGTGTCAGATCTAGTTCTGCACTCTTAGCTCACCTGGGTTTTTTTCAAGAAGTTTTTTTTCTGTTCTATGCAGTAGAGTTAGAATACTTGAAGAAATGAAGTAAAATGTGTAGTAAGAATATTTTGTAAATACATGTATACCACATTTTGGTATATCGTCTAAATATTCAGAAATGTCTGTAAAATATACATTCTACGTTAACATTGCACTCGCCAATAATACACATGGCACAGTGGTTAATTTGTTTGGATTCGAACAGATATCATTGTTTCATTAATCTCTATTGAGATATTATAATGAAGATGTAAACACATGTTAACCCTTTGAATGCGAGAAACGAGTGTACCGACCAACAGTTTAGATCTAGATAAAAGGGGTGCTGGAGGAGAATCATCTGGGAAAGGTCTGCTCTGTTTGTCAATCAAAATTAACAATGGTGGACCATAGGATTTGAAAATGCAGTATTCAAATGGTTAGATATCGTACAAAACATGCGGCACGTTTCTTAATGATTTTGTAATATAAATAACATTTTATATCAACTCTTTCGCTGCTATATTTGAATCTCCCTAGGGTCCAACTGTTTGACACTGGTTATAATTTTGTAAAAATAATGTTAAAAATGACATTTTGAAACATGAAGTCGAGACGAAAATCTTAGCAGATTAAATTTATTTGGCGCCGAAATCGTTAGTCAACAAGATTGACAGCATTAGAAAATACGAGAAAGCGAAGCAAACAAATGCAAGTTGAATTATAAAAGCTTCGTACCCATTTCCCTCATGTTCACGACTTTTGGTAGAATCTACCTTTGTAAGTTCCTACAGGAGCAGCCTGATCATGGTCCGATTATACTGATCTGATTCTAAAGTTTAGGTCAGGGCCAATGTATTAAAATGATTGAAAATTCGTGCAGTAACTCATGGGGGAAATGGTAAAGAGGATTTTTGTAGTGTAAATGTTTCACATATGAGTACGATTTGTTATATATATATGGTGAAGAGGTAGTAGTCAGGGGGTGTATTATTATATACAAAGCAATAGATAAAATATATATTCAAATGCTACAGTCGTCATTTTCTCTATCAAAATCTGCATTCTGACCAATGTTCTCTTCGAGACCATCCTAAAGAGTGTTCACGACTTAGGCTTTGGTGGAAAAATGAAGGATCTGGTTTTGAAAATGTTTATATCTACGCATCTTATCTAGGGCTGTGATTGTCTATTCTGAATTTACACTTGCGTCGTTTTTTATTTTGTTATTTGATCCATATCTTTACCTTACCTCATGAGTTCCCTTGTATTATGTTTTCATGGAAATTGTGAAATGTAAAGTGTATTATTTGAGGCAGTATGAAATGTAAAATGAACTGTCATAGGCAGCAGGGCTAGAATAGTAAAACACATGTAGTAATGTTTTTATAATATAACACCTTAGAGCTACAGATAAAGTTGCCTACCCAGATATTGAAATCGTCATCAAACCCTAAACTGTAACTACGATTCTTAAGAATGGCTACAGTATAGCGGTTTGTGGAGAAATAAAATACCTACCCTTGAAATATTTAAATTTGCGCATTTTTGTGGACCTTTGATATCAGCTAGTCAGGCAACTAACTGTGTTGACAAATGTTACCTAGTTGAAGATAATAATAACATAACTTCAGAATCGGAATCTAAGCCGGGCATGCCCGTTGATTTCCAGTTGAAGTCAACGAAGGTTTCCGTCTCTTAAAATTAAAAAGTTGTCGGCTTTCTAAGAATTTAGTAGTATTCGGATATCATTGATCTGTAATTGAATACATAGGTATTCGAGGCGTATATCAAGTGCTTTGTGTCGATTTGTTGTGCAGTTTCAACTTTTCGACTATGTATGTATTACACAGCATACAACTCAGGCGGGGAAAATGCAACCATCTTGGTGCACGTCGCATTTTCCCACCAACTCTGCATCGATCTTGCACGGTCTATATACCGCCATTTAATGATGTGCCTTCATTTATGAACGTATTACTATTTCTCACATGACTTGTATTTGGATGAAGTCCAAAGAACTGATCGCTAGCTTGTGTAAAAACACGAAGAAGACCCCTGAGCCAAGTTTCACGAACAATTAAAATTGTATAATTGCTAGTCATGGCCACGTTAATGTTGTCAGTAAGCTTTTTTGTTTAACTATACTCTTTTAAAACCACTAGTGATGAAAAATGAATTTCGGCCTTTTCAAAGATTTTGAATATTTGCTCAAATATATTTCTTCTTTTAAAACTCCCTTTGACTGTGAAATATTAACAATTGTTTAAATGTTACGATTTTATTAATGCAAAATAAGTTTAGTAATTTAGTGAGCTGAAACTTAAGTTCGTTCGTGAAACTGGGGCCAGATGTTCTTCTTTGCACGGAACAAATTACATTGTTACGTGCACGGGTAGAACCGCTGTATATTTTCCCTGCGGAGGTTGAATATAATTTAAAAGTTGGAACGCACAAGAAGATGGGCACATACGCTATGTTTAGATATTTTAATCATATAAATATATGCTTATATTTGGTGATAGAAGTGACTAGATATACCCTTCAAACACCTCTGACCGAATGTATATGTACTGTGGGAAATTGGACTGTATGCATAAGTTTAATGGTATAAATAGGTTTACATTTTGCACGTTTGATTGATCTATACAAAAAATTGGCAGACAATATAATTTTATTATTATATTGTGTAGTAGTTATACTACATTTATTTTATCGTAAATATTATACTACACTGGTTTTATTGTGAATATTATACTACACTGGTTTTATTGTGAGTAAATATACTACACTGGTTTTATTGTGAGTATTATACAACGTATTGTGAATAGTATATTACGTTTATTATATTGTGAATATTATACTACACTTGTTTTATTGTGAGTATTATATTACACGTGTTTTATTGTGAATATTATACTACTTATTGTGAATCTTATACTACATTTATTCTATTGTGAATATTATACTACACTCACTTTATTGTGAATATTATACTACCCTTGTTTTATCATGCAAATATTAGACAAATATGTACAATGTGAATTCTAAGTTTTAACTTCATGCACTAAGAATGCACCCGTTATAGTAATTAACCCTTTGCTTGCTATGCACGTCAATATACCTACCTGTAAATAGTGAAGACACAGATGAGAAAGTTCCTGCAGGAGCTGTCTCATCAGGGTCTGCACTATTTCCAAGTTGATTGTGCAACCAGTGCACTCCACAGCAGTAATTGTACAGCGAAATACTTGTGCACAGTAAAGATATGTGTAATTATACAACAGGGCATGGGAAAGAAGGAGAAATGTATTTTAAAATTCAGCAAGAGAAGGGTTAATTGGTTAAACTCTGGAGCAGTAAATATGCTGAATAAAGGGTCAAAGTCATGCTGAAATCTCCCTTGGTACACTGCATTAGACTGCAACCTGTCTTAAAGATCAGGCATTGATACTTATTTGAATATCTAGTTTTACTGCATTATGGTTTAATTGAAATGCTATACTATGCAGGGTGTTTATTATGCTACAGGGTAATTTTATTAGTTGAAATGCATGTAGATGAATTGAAGTTATATTTAGCTATCTCCAATTTTCCTGCATGATTGTCTCTTGTCACAATACTAGTTTTTTGTAGTAACCCTTTGATATAGATGTTTTAGTATGCATTTGCAAACATAGTGAATAGACCCAGATCAGACAAGTGCTTTAGGAGCTGTCTGATCAGCGTCTGTTCCGTTAGATTATTTGATCATATGTATCATATTCTCCTGTTTCTACAATGGCCAAATTCACATTGTTCGTATTCCATGATAAAAGTTAATCTTATTATTATTCATATTCACTTATTTTCGCATGGATATTAATTAGATAAAGGGTTTAATTTAAAATACGTAATGAACATACATTTTACTACAACTCATATAATGTTTATGTTTCCTACGAAGCTGTTTATGTCACACCAAACCCTAAGCAGTGACTACTACTACGTACTCGTCAGAATAGTCTCTTTCAGACGATTCTAATGAGTCGTAACGACTATTGATTCGGTGATGAAATAGAGAAAATACTGGTGCGAAATATTTAGCTTACCTTTATTATCTGGAACAGATCAGCACCTATACAGTAAAACCTCTCTTTAACGACCACTAAATTGTGTTAATTAGTAGGTTTGTTGGGCAGGTGGCTGCTTAAAGCAAGGTGAAAGTAAAACAGAACTTTCCTATAGGAGCGTTCAGTTTTACTTTCACATTGCTTTAAGCATCCACGTGCCTCTAACACAAAATACTTGATGTACTTAAGTGGTCGTTATAGAGAGGTTTTACTGTATATGCGTGTTCATATACTAAAATATTCGAAATGAGTCTAGAGAGTGGTCACACCATAGGGTTTGGTGGAGAAATAAAGTAGTTATTCTTGGAAATGATTTAATGAACGCATATTATAAACTGTTGGAATATCGAACTATCGAATTTTGGTAGATGAAAAGCATGCAGATTAATTTTGTATGATCGTCTCTCTTATATTAAATATCATGGCATACTAGTGATGTGCCGATTAATCGCTGTACTCTGCGGTCACCTCGTGTAGGTTCCGTAGTGATTGTTGACGAAGAGCAGTCCATCATCGACGATTTATACATGGCCATATTGTGATCATGCAGTTAAGCAAACAGTTAAATCCAGACAAATCCAAACATCTGAGTAGGGGTTTGCACGATATTTGTCATATTGTTTTTTTAACTGAACGGACTCATTTTCTATTCTAATATTTAAAACAGAGTTTACCCGTATCAATCGTCATGTTTTAAACAAGAAACTGGTCTGGATATACATGGATTGTAACCCTACAAGTTAGCCTTTACCAAAAACTCAAATAAGCCCGCCATATTAGAAATTAATCGTGATTTTAATCGCTGATCGATCCCGAACACGTGCCGGTTATCGAGTAAATGTTTTGGGTTCGATTCCCAACACCATGGTGCACGATATGGCATTGTTGAAACAGTTGATTAGCAAATACACCACATGTACCCTTAGACTTGATTATACTTAGTGTCAGATGTCGTTTCATATCGTGGTTGTTGTTTGGTTTCTGCTAACTGACAACTAATATAAATATAACAAAATATAAGACGCCTTTTGTACATAACTACTTCATTGTATATTGGCATTTTAGTCCACCTTGTTAGCTGTTAGGATATTGTTGTATCCCCCGTTTTGAAGTGTGAGTCATGCATCGTCAACAATTTCTTTGACCTTTTCCCCATAGAGACGACTTTTTGCAAATTGGGTAGAACCAAGGTCTGCTCTGTTTGTTTAAAAAATAATATGTCATGGAGATCTGATTCTGTAGTTTCTGGTTTTGCCATATGTCCAGTGATAATTGGCTCTTGTATTATGTCTATAAAGTTATGAATTGATTAAGAAATGCGTTTTACAATATAAATTGTTCTGGGACATTAAAACAGCATTATTTCAACAGGGTTGTCAAGTGTCAGGGAAAAGTCAAGGAAATTGATTTTTTCAAGGTCAGGGAATTGTCAGGGAATTTTGAGAACTATCAGGGACATTTGAAAATATAGGCAAATGTCAGAGAATTTTGGACAATGAGGTTCAAGGAGATAAATTTCAATCCTTTCAAAATGGAAAACGCACACTATTTTAATTTGCAAACCGTGTAGACCCAGATCAGAGGGCGCCTAGAGGAACCCTCTAATTAGGGCTGTACTGTTTGTCATGCAAATTTCTCTCGCAAGTTTACGCCTTTCAAACAGAATGGACTCTATAGTTAACACATATGGGCTATTCCACTCTGGTAATTCAGCGTTGAAAGGGTTAACTATTAAATAAAGTGTTACCAAAATGTCGCAATGTAACATGTCAGGCAAATTTGAAATAATGTCAGGGAAATGTCAGGGAATTTTGTTTCCTCTCAGACTGGTTTGTGACAACCCTTTTTCAATAGTTATGAAATATATGTATACAGATAGGTAACCAGTATTAAACTGGTATGTTTGTTAATTATGAAATATCTATTTATAGACAAATTACCTGTAACACCTGTATAATGGTATGCTTGTTAGTTATGAAATATCTATTTAAGACAGATTACCTGTATAATGGTATGTTTGTTACATGTAGTTATGAAATATCTATTTATAGACAGAATACCTGTGACACCTGTATAATGGTATGCCTGTTAGTTATGAAATATCTGTTTATAGACAAAATACCTGTAACACCTGTATAATGGTATGCTTGTTAGTTATGAAATATCTATTCATAGATAGTTTGCCTGTATATGAAATATCTATTCATAGATAGATTGCCTGTAACACCTGTATACTGATATGCTTGTTAGTTATGAAGTAACACCTACATAGTTTTTATTCTTCATTCGGCCGATGTCACTTGCAAACAGCTTCAATCTGGGTCCATGCTTATAAAACTTTTAGTTGAGTCTGAGTTCGTTCTCAAGTTTTTGATTGGTCAGATTTGAGCCTCTGGCTCAAATCTGACCAATCAAAAGCTTCAGAACGAACTCAGACTCAACTAAAAAGCTTTATAAGCATGGACCCAGATAAAACGTCGATTAACTCGGCCTCTGATCAGCCTTTAACTCTTTACTCCATGAATATTCATGTAAGGTATAATGACATCATGGATTGGTATAGTAGGACATGGACACTGGAGAGTTTTGGCCATGGCAGAAACTGTAGAATCATATCTATATTATATTATAAGCAAACAAAGCAGACCCAGGTCAGATGGGCTCCTGGAGTCATCTAATCAGGGTCTGCTCCGTTTGCTTATGTCACAATATAGATATGATTCTACAAGTTCTGGCTGAGTTGAATATTCCTGTCTTCAACTGTTTGAACGCACATATCCCGTGTGAAAAAAGCGCTATATACATGTGGTATAATAATACGAATACAGCTAATTAGTATGCATGATACCATTAATTGTTACAAGTTATTCACGGAGTATAGGGTTAACCCTTCTCTTGCTGAATTTTAGAACACATTTATCCTTCTTTACCCATGCCCTGTTGTATAATTACATATATCTTCACTGTGTACGAGTATTTCGCTGTGCAATCACTGCTGAGGAGTGCACTGGTTGCACAATCAACTTGTAAATATTGCAGACCCTGATGAGACAGCTCCTGCAGGAGCTGTCTCATCTGGGTCTTCACGATTTACAGGTAGGTATATTGACGTGAATAGCAAGCGAAGGGTTAAACTGTTGGACACTCTATTAATGGTATTGGAAGTAAATTTTAATACACTTTACGTCAAATCAGGGGTGTGGTAAGAATTCGGCCGGATAAGGTGTAAGACTTTTTAAAAGACCATAATATGTCATACATGTGTTAGTTTCATTGTACAAAGTAAGATTTGTTCATCTTGTTTGAACCGATTGAAAAATGAAGTGTACCTGTATTTTGTTGTATTTTACTATCCTCTTTGTTTCTATATGACCTGCATTTATTGTCGCTGGGTCGTACAACCAAATGTCGTCCAAACTAGATCCACATATTTTCTATGTGGACCCTTCAAACTATTACTTTGAACGAATCTTCATTTTGTGGGGCGTTTCTACGAGGGTTTTTTGCCGATGAGATCAATGGAAGAACGGTACAAGTCCTAGTCAGAGGGCTTCTTCTACACCCCATGACACGTGTCTACACTGTTTACCTATTTCCTATTTTAATGTTTAGGCATATGCAAACAGAGCAAACCTATATCAATCAGTCTGATCTGAATTTGTTTTTGTCTGCTTAAGATATAATAATATAATGTATGATTCAATAGTTCCAGTCATGGTAAAACTTCTGTGTTTCTGCTTAACCCATTACCTCATAGGCTATCTTTAGATACAACCTCTTTGAACAAATCTACCGAAAAGGAGCATAAACTAGAGAAAAGGAAAAAAATAGAATTTTGTAGTTTGAAATCATTGTGATAAATAGAGCATTTGCTCCTATAGGAGCAAATGCTCTATTTATCACAATGGTTTCACAATGTGACTTTTACAGAGTTGTCAATATGAGGGAATGGGTTAATTAACCCCGTGAACGGGTTTGAATATCCTGTCCGCTCAGTTTGTCCGCACCGATGAAAATATTTTTTATTAGTTCTAAATCATATTCAAACCCCCTTATTTCTTTACCTCTTTTAAAAGAGTTAAATGAATTGGTGATGTATATATTCATTTAGACAATCACAGTGAACGCTGCTGAAACGGAAACAATGTTGAAAATCCGCCCGATTTACTGTATATTGTTTCACCATTTAATCCAACAATACGCATTTTAATGCCTTTTCAAACAGAGTAGATCCAGATCAGACGGTTCCTATAGGAGCCGTCTGGTAAGAGTCTGGTCTGTTTGTTTATAGACCGATATAGATCTGACTTCCATTTCTGCCATTACAAACAATTTGTTTATATTCCATCGTAAAACATCATCTAATTAATATTCATGATGTCGTGGGTTTTCACATGAATATTCACCGAGTAAATGGTTGATAAGATTAAATACGATACTAAATCGGAAAGAATTTTTCGAATTCACCCTATACAGGATTTTTCTTCAGTTCAAATGTCGATTTTGACTTCAACTTGCAACAACACTTTTGTCACATACATCTACGTAACACAATATGTTCGAAACTGCTATGTACAGTAAAACCTCTCTATAACGGCCACTAAATTACATCAAGTATTTTGTGTCAATGGCAGATGGCTGCTTAAAGCAAGGTGAAAGTAAATCAGAACGCTCCTATAGGAGCGTTCTGTTTTACTTTCACCTTGCTTTAAGCAACCACCTGCCCTAAATACCAACTAATTAACACAATTTAGTGGCCGTTATAGAGAGGTTTTACTTTATATGTATCATCGACTTCTTCCTGTATCAAATATAACGCGTGTGTGTAAATCTGTCCTTTGTGACTTCGCTTCTGTAATATAATACATTACACCTTTGTTATTTTGCGATGAGGCCCACTCAGTATGGAACACTTAAACTTGTTAGAAGACTTTGAATAACAAATACATGTAGTGCAGACCTTGATCAGAGGGCTCCTCTAGGAGCCCTCTGATCTGGGTTTACACTGTTTGTAAATGACTGAACATGCGTGTCTCACAGGATAAAAGAGTTTAATTGAAAGTTTAGCTAAGAAATTAATGTAGGCAAGTGACTGCTTAATGCAGGGTGAAAGTCATACAGAAAGCTCCATCTGCCTTCAAGGCTGACATTGATACGTATATATCCTCGTGTTCGGTTTAGAGGAGATGTCACATCCCCGTTCACATTATCCTATATAGCTAGCATGCTTGATAAACGTCGATGAAAATGTTTTCATAATAACCCTCAGAAGAGCTCTTTGATCAGGATCTGCACTGTTTGTCATTATAGCTCCCCTAGCAAATTGAAGCATTTCATACTGAATGTACTCTACTGATGGACTATTGAAGCATTTCATACTGAATGGACTCTACTGATGGACTATAGAAGCATTTCATACTGAATGGACTCTACTGATGGACTATTGAAGCATTTCATACTGAATGGACTCTACTGATGGACTATAGAAGCATTTCATACTGAATGGACTCTACTGATGGACTATTGAAGCATTTCATACTGAATGGACTCTACTGATGGACTATTGAAGCATTTCATACTGAATGGACTCTACTGGTGGACTATTGAAGCATTTCATACTGAATGGACTCTACTGATGGACTATTGAAGCCGTTCGTACTGAATGGACTCTACTGATGGACTATAGAAGCATTTCATACTGAATGGACTCTACTGGTGGACTATAGAAGCATTTCATACTGAATGGACTCTACTGGTGGACTATTGAAGCATTTCGTACTGAATGTACTCTACTGATGGACTATTGAAGCATTTCGTACTGAATGTACTCTACTGGTGGACTATTGAAGCATTTCGTACTGAATGTACTCTACTGATGGACTATTGAAGCCGTTCGTACTGAATGGACTCTGCTGATGGAGACTCTCCTGATGGACTATTGAAGCATTTCATACTGAATTGACTCTACTGTTGGACTATAGAAGCCGTTCGTACTGAATGGACTCTACTGATGGAGACTCTACTTTAAGACTATTGAAGACTTTCATACTGAATGGACTCTACTGATGGACTACCCCACTTTGAATATTAACCCTTTACCTTTTGTATATTTTAAAAGAATTCGGGACTTCATAAATATTCATTAGAATAATTTCCATTCTGGTATATGGTGAATGTTTGGTAATAGCTGAAACTGGAGAATCAGATCTATATAATATGTATTTTCATAGTCAAACTGAACAGAGGAGTCGTCTGATCTGGGTCTGCTCTGTTTGCAAAGGCGTAGAAAAAGCGTATCGATGGAGTAAAGGATTAAGTATAATCAAAGGGATAAGCGGACTCCATATTTCCACTACCACTAACTATGGACTGTGTTTTATTCAGTGCAGTTTTAGCTTTTCACCTGGTGCATTATCTTAAAAGAAATAGTTACTGTATGAATATCAATCCTTTACTCTATGAATATCCATGTAAGAAGTAATGATACCATGAATATTAATGACATTATTTCTTATAATGGCACGTGGACACGGGATTTTGTTTACAAAGTAGATATTGTAGAATAATATCTATATTACTTCATAAGTAAACAGAGCAGACCCTGAGGAGATGGTTCCTATAGGAGCTGTCTGATCTGGGTCTACTCTGTTTGCAAAGTCGTAGAAAGGCGTAATTATTGAGTAAAGGGTTAACTAGTTGTGTTATTATGAAGTATAAACACACAACTGTTGGTCATGACAGAAACCGTGGACTCAGATACGTATTATGCCATACGCTTATCTGGGTCTAACCTGTTTGCAAAGTCGTCAAACATCATTTTTGTCAGGTAAATGGTTAACCCTTCGCTTGCTATTCACGTCAATATAGCTACCTGTAAATAGTGAAGACCCAGATGAGACAGCTTCTGCAGGAGCTGTCTCATCTGGGTCTGCACTATTTACAAGTTGATTGCGCAACCAGTGCACTCCACAGCAGCGATTGCACATGCGAAATACTTGTACACAGTGAAGATATATGTAATTATACAACATGACATGGGTAAAGAAGGAGAAATGTATTGTAAAATTCAGCAAGAGGACGGTTAATACGATGCATTCGTTGTTCAGACGTTACGTTTCCAACCAAGAACTGATCCAGATCTATTGGCAGTGTAAATGTATTTGCAGAGCATGGCTTGCTTTTATGGTGAAATACCAGTGCATAGGATGCGATCAGACAAGTTTATCGTATGTCAGTGTGTCAGTGCAGACTGTTTAATTTTATATACATATTCATCTGTTATTTTCATACACAAACCATTGGGTACATTAATTTTGTGCAGTCGAGTGTTAGATATGTTTAATCCTTTCAGCGTTGAGGTTTCGTATGGAATATTTCAAATTTCAATTAGATCAAGCTCACGGTGACTATTTAGGGATTTTCTAAAGCGTAACATGAATTACAGTGCTGACCCTGATATGAGGGCTCCTCTAGTAACCCTCTCATCTGGGTCTGCACTGTTTGCAAATGACATTGTAAGGGTTAGATATAATTTGGAAATTCCAATGAAGATTGTAATTTTCCATTAAACGTTGGTTTTCCCTTTGAAATTTGGGAATTTCCAGACAACTGGGTAATTCCGTTTTGTATTTTTAGGAATAAAACCTTACAGATCACCCAGCGTTAGAATCCTAAATAACAGACCAGAAATGTCACACGTGTCTACACTGTTTACCTATTTGCTATTTTAATTTTTAGGCATATGGAAACAGAGCAAACCTATATCAATCAGTCTGATCTGAATGTGTTTTTTATTTCTGCTTAGGATATACAGTAAAACCCCGCTAATGCGACCACAATGTACAATAAAACTCCGCTAATGCGACCACCTAAAAGATGTATAATGCTGAGTGCTAAATGCAGATGGTAGCTTAATGCAGGACAAAGGTAATGCAGAAAGCTCCTAGAGGAGCTTTCTGCATTACTATTGTCCTGCATTAAGCAACCACCTGCTTATAGAGACACCCATGTTTATTCATTAAGTGGTCGCATTAGATGGGTTCTACTGTAATAATATAATATATGATTCAATAGTTCCAGTCATGAATGGTAAAACTTCTGTGTTTCTGTTTAACCCCGTGAATGGGTTTGAATATCCTGTCCGCTCAGTTTGTCCGCACCGATGTAAAGATTTGTATAAGTTCTAAATTATATTCAATACCCCCATATTTCTTTACTTCTTTTAAAAGAGTAAATGAATTGGTGATGTATATATTCATGAAGACAATCACAGTGAACCCTGCTGAAACGGAAACGATTTTGAAAATCCGCCCGATTTACAATGTATTGTTTAGCCATTTAATCCAGAGTAGAACTAGATCAGACGGTTCCTATAGGAGCCGTCTGGTAAGAGTCTGGTCTGTTTGTTTATAGAACGATATAGATCAGACTTCAGTTTCTGCCATGACAATTTTTTATCAAACATTTTTAGCTCACTTGGCACAAAGTGCCAAGGTGAGCTATTGGGATGATCCTATGTCCGGCGTCCGTCGTCGTGCGTCATGCGTATGTGTGTCGTGTGTCGTGCGTACGTGCGGGCGTCAACAATTTACTTAAACATCTTCTTCTCTGGAACTACAAGGCCAAGAGCTTTGATATTTCGTATGTAGTATGATGTAATGGTCCTCTACAAAGATTATTCAAATTATGTCCCTCGGGCCAAAAATGGCCCCGCCCCAGGGCTTATCAGTTTTTCATAGGAAAATCTTTAAAAATCTTCTTCTCTGAAACTGTAAGGCATAGACCTTTGATATTTGGTATGTAGCATCATCTAATGGTCCTCTACTAAGATTGTTCAAATTATGACCCCTGGGCCAAAAATGGCCCCGGCCCGGGGCTTATCAGTTTTTCATAGGAAAATCTTTAAAAATCTTCTTCTCTGAAACTGTCAGGCATAGACCTTTGATATTTGGTATGTAGCATGATCTAATGGTCCTCTACTAAGATTGTTCAAATGATGACCCCTGGGCCAAAAATGGCCCCGCCCCAGGGCTTATCAGTTTTTCATAGGAAAATCTTTAAAAATCATCTTCTCTGAAACTGTAATGCATAGACCTTTGATATTTGGTATGTAGCATGATCTAATGGTCCTCTACTAAGATTGTTCAAATAATGACCCCTGGGCCAAAAATGGTCCCGGCCCGGGGCTTATCAGTTTTTCATAGGAAAATCTTTAAAAATCTTCTTCTCTGAAAATGTAAAGCATAGACCTTTGATATTTGGTATGTAGCATCATCTAATGGTCCTCTACAAAGATTGTTCAAATTATGACCCCCGGACAAAAATGGCCCCGCCCCAGGGCTTATCAGTTTTTCATAGGAAAATCTTTAAAAATCTTCTTCTCTGAAAATGTAAGGCATAGACCTTTGCTATTTGGTATGTAGCATCATCTAATGGTCCTCTACTAAGATTGTTCAAATTATGACCCCTGGGCCAAAAATGGCCCCGGCCCGGGGCTTATCAGTTTTTCATAGGGAAATCTTTAAAAATCGTCTTCTCTGAAAATGTAAGGAATATACCTTTGGTATCTGGTATGTAGCATGATCTAATGGTCCTCTACTAAGATTGTTCAAATTATGACCCCCAGGACAAAAATGGCCCCGCCCCGGGGCTTATCAGTTTTTCATAGGCAAATTTTGAAGAAATCATCTTCTCTGAAACTGTAAGGCATAGACCTTTGATATTTGGTATGTAGCATGATCTAATGGTCCTCTACTAAGAATGTTCAAATTATGACCCCTGGGCCAAATATGGCACCGCCCCGGGGCTTATCAGTTTTTCATAGGAAAATCTTTAAATATATTCTTCTCTAAAATTATAAGGTATAGACCTTTTATATTTGGTATGTAGCATTATTTAATCTTCCTCTACTAAGATTAATCAAAATATGACCCCGGACCAAAAATGGCCCCGCCCAAGGGCTTATCAGTTTTTCATAGGAAAATCTTTAAAAATCTTCTCCTCCAGAACTGTAAGGTCTAGGCCCTTGATATTTGGTATGTAGCATCATCTGATGGTTTTCTACCAAGATTATTCAAATTATTACCCCTGGGTCAAAAATGGCCCCGCCCTGGGGCTTATCAGTTTTTCATATGAAAAACTTTAAGAATCTTCTTCTCCAAAACTGTAAGGCAGAGACCTTTAATATTTGGTATGTAGCGCTATCTACCAAGATTGTTCAAATTATGTCCCCTGGGTTGAAAACTTCCCCGCCCAGGGGCATATCAGTTTTTTATAGGAAAGTTTTTAACAATCTTCTCTTAAAAATCTTTAAAAGTCTTCTCTGAACTTGTAAGGCATAGACCTTAGATATTTGGTATGTTGCATTATCTAATAGTCCTCTACCAAGATTTTCAAATTATGAACCCGGGATCAAAATTGACCCCGCCCTGGGGCTTAACAGTTTTTCATAGGAAAATCTTTAAGGTCTAGACTCTTTATATTTAGTATGTAGCATCATCTGATGGTTTTCTACCAAGATTTTTCAAATTATGCAATCTGTCATTGAAATCATTAATCTGTTACGAACAGGTGAGCGATTAAGGGCCATCATGGCCCTCTTGTTTTATATTCCATCGACGATCGTAAAACATCATCCAATTAATATTCATGATGTCGTGGGGGTTTCACATGAATATTCACGGAGTAAATGGTTGATAAGATTAATAACGATACTAAATCGGAAAGAATTTTTCAAATTCACCCTATACAGGATTTTTCTTCAGTTCAAATGCAGATTTTGACTTTCAACTTGCATCAACATTTGTGACATACATCTACGTAACACAATATGTTCGAAACTGCTATGTACAGTAAAACCTCTTTTTAACGGTCAGTACATTACATCAAGTATTTCGTGTCAGTGGCAGGTATAGGAGCGTTCTGTTTTACTTTCACCTTGCTTAAAGCAGCCACCTGCCATATATACCAACTAATTAACACAATTTAGTGGCCGTTATAGAGATGTTTTACTGTATATGTATCATCGCCTTCTTCCTGTATCAAAGGAAATCTCTCCTTTGTGACTTCGCTTCTGTAATATAATACATTACACCTTGGTTATTGTGCGATGAGGCCCACTCAGTATGGAACACCTAAACTTGTTAGAGGACTTTGAATAACAAATAGTGCAGACATTGATCAGAGGGCTCCTGTAGGAGCCCTCTGATCTGGGTCTACACTGTTTGTAAATGAACGAACATGCGTGTCTCACAGGATGAAGGAGTTTAATTGAAGTTTTAGCTAAGAAATGAATGTAGGCAAGTGACTGCTTAATGCAGGGTGACAGTCATACAGAAAGCTGCCTTCAAGGCTGACGTTGATACGTATATATCCTCGTGTTCGGTTTAGAGGAGATTTACCGGCGTATCATATCCCCATTCACATTATCCTATCTAGCTAGCATGCTTGACAAACGTCGAGTTTTCATATGGAATATTTCAAATTTGAATTAGATCAAGCTCACGGTGTCTATTTAGGGATTTTCTAAAGCGTAACATGAATTACAGTGCTGACCCTGATATGAGGGCTCCTCTAGTAACCCTCTCACCTGGGTCTGCACTGTTTGCAAATGACATTGCAAGGGTTAGATATAATTTGGAAATTCCGATGAAGATTGTAAATTTCCATTAAACGTTGGTTTTCCCTTTGAAATTTGGGAATTTCCAGACAACTTGGTAATTCCGTTTTGTATTTTTAGGAATAAAAATTTGCAGATCACCCAGCGTTAGAATCCGTACATTTCACAACTAATAGAACAGAAATGTCACACCTTTATCCCAGCAATGTTCGTCTTGAAATACATCGTCTGTATTGACGTCTGCTACAGTTCTGAACAAATACTATTTGTGCCGTGCACCTCTAACACACAGCCAACACACATTGTCAGGTTTTGGTGAGCCATCGATTTTATTTGAAACGTCTCTTTTGTATCAAATTCTGTAGTTTATACAGGCCATCGCAAAGTCGCCGTCAGTGGGTAAAACGAACCGTTTCCAATGGTTTCAGGGGTTGTATTTTGTTTATGAAATAACAGGAGCCGTCTGATCTGGGTCTGCTCTGTTTGATAGATCTGACTCTACAGATTCTACCAATACCAAACATTAGTTCTGTGTGCATATTTCATCATAAAATCAGCTAATAAAAAGTCATGATGCCATTATTTCTTACACGAATATTCAACAGGGAAAGGGTTAACCCTTTCCTCCATAAATACGCCTTTCTATGCCTCTACAAAAGCCACTTCTTGAAACCGTTGTAAAAATAGAGCATTTGCTCCTTATCACAATGGTTTCAAAATTTAAAAAATTCTAAAAAAATCATTTTCTCTAGGTAATGCTTCTTTTCAGTAGATTTATTCAAATAGGTTGGGTCTAAAAAATAGCCTATGAGGGAGAGGGATAAGGGATAGATAACACACTTGTAGAAATGAGGTCATGTGAAGGTTGGCTGCCTTTATCGCGGTCATAAATATCCCTGCGGGATATGCCGTCAAACACGTTTACCCTTTGCTTGATGAATGTTCATGTTAGAAAAAAATAACTGTAATTTATGATATGGCATTATTATTAACAATACACGTTTTACCAATGCAGAAACTGTAGAATCATATCTATATTGTTTTTAAGCAATCATAATAAACCCTGATAAGACACCTGCCCTGTAAGATCTGTCGGAGTCAAGTGTAGAATGCGTCTCTATCAAATAACATGGTAACTCTTATCTCTCTAAATAATGTCGCCTGCAAATAACTGCAGTCTGCTTTTATTGTAACTGAGTATATTGCTTCTCTAATAACCCATTCCCTCATATTGACGCATTTTGATGCCTCTGTAAAAATCACTCATTGAAACCATTGTGATAAATAGAGCATTTGCTCCTATAGGAACAAATGCTCTATTTATCACAATGGTTTCAAACTACAAAATTCTAAAATGTTCCTTTTCTCTAGTTAATAATCCTTTTCGGTAGATTCATTCAAAGAGGTTGTATCTATAAAAAAAAAAAGCCTATGGTGTAATGGGTTAAAATCAAAACCTGGCATAACGGAAAGAAATGGATCATTATTAGACGACAACAAACTGAGCATCTGATCTAGGATTTGACACAATTGCAAATGACATCATAAATTGAAAATGCACGAAAAAAAACACAATCACCGATTACTTTGTTCAGTGTTTAACTCTTTCAGTGTCTGTGATAGCATATTCAAACAGTTTGGATCCAGAACTTGGCGTTACATCAGGATTCAAAGTGTTTGACACATTGTTCATCTCTTTATAAAGACTTTCAAGAAACACCCACTCTAAAAATACAGATAAGAGGGCTAGACCTAGAGGAGGGCTAGACATAGAGGGGGGCTAGACATAGCGGAGGGCTAGACCTAGAGGAGGACTGGACCTAGAGGAATGTTATACCTAGAGGAGCCCTGATTATGGTCTACATTATTTGTCATTCAACTGTAGCAAAGTTAGGCCTTTCGAACTGAATGGACTCTATCGTTAACCGTTTCCTTCATATAAACGTGTTTTAACGCATTTGTAAACAGAGTAGATCCAGATCAGATGGTTGCTATAGGAGCCGTTTGATCAGGGTCTGCTCTGTTTTGCGAATGGGATTTGAAATATCTGTTCTTTACTTTCTACAATGGCTACAATATTCCGCCTTCCATACATTTCATTATCATTATTTTGTCCATGCATATTCAGCAGATATTGAAATTTAAAATGAACGTAGAACAGGGAAAGGGTTAAACTCTAATGGATTGTTCTAATTTGAAAGCCCAGCACAAACGAAGTCAACGCAGCGACAAGATACGTAAGCAACCGAATGAGATCGTGATTTAACCGTTTGTGTCATGAATATGGATGTAAGGAATAAAGTCAACATGCATAGTAATTAGATGATTGTTTTGTAATGACATATGAACACATGAATGTTTGTAATGACACACACAGGTCAATCTGTAGTATTCCATATGCAAACACTGCAGCCCCTGATCACGGATCTGTTCTGTTTATAAACAAAGGTGCCCGACGCATGCGTGGACTCATCCATTGACCCCCCCCCCCCCCCCCCCCCAAAAAAAAAAAAAATTAAAAAAAATGTGATCGAAGTATGTTCAACTGGCTTAAAACTATCTATTTGAACCTTAAACCACACCGAAAAACGAGAAAAACACGACCCGGAAAAAAATTCCTATCGGGTCTATATATGTATTGAAAGGTATCTAACTACGACAGATCAGCGGCGGAAAATACAACAGTCATGTATTTCAAAGTCTTACAGCAAAGCCAATTCAACACCGATTTCAATCAGTTTGGTCTTGATCCGTTCCAAATTCCATATGCTAAGCGGCACAATCAATGCTTTCCTTAAATATTGCTCCATCTTGTCGCTGCAAGACCGCGAATTTGAAAAAACGCTAGAGCGAAACGATGTGACTCCCGCCAGGATGCATAGACGTATATAGGGGGATCTGTATTCGTTAATCTTTTCAACAAAAACGCGAATTATGGTTAAACACTATCTAAAAACATTAAACTCGCCGCAATTAAAACGGTGCTTACTATTTCCAGTCAGCTACGAGGCGCAAGTTTTCTTTCTCCAACTTTCCTTTTGAACGGATGCGACCATTTTGCTGTGACCCGGCTCATAAACTATTCGATATGCAAATTGACTACTACTTCCGGGCCACAGCGATTTAGCCTCTTCCGTTCAAAACGAAAATAGGAGAAAGAAAACTGGTGTCTCATAGCAGACTACAAATAGCCAGCACCGTTTTAACTGGGGTAAGTTGAATGTTTTTCGAATGTGTTTCAGCATAATTCGCGTTTTTGCTGAAAAGTTTAACGAATACAGATCCCCCTATATACTTCTATGCATCCTGGCGGGAGTCACATCGTTTCGCTCTAGCGTATTTTCAAATTCGCGGTCTTGCAGCGACAAGACGGGGCAATATTTAAGGAAAGCACTAATTGTGCCGCTTAGCATATGGAATTTGGAACGGATCAAGACCAAAATGATTAAAATCGGTGTTGAATTGGCTTTGCTGTAAGACTTTGAAAAACATGACTGTTGTATTTTCCGCCACTGATCTGTCGTAGTTAGATACCTTTCAATACATATATAGACCCGATAGGAATTTTTTTCCGGGTCGTGTCTTTCTTGTTTTTCGGTGTGGTTTAAGGTTCAAATAGATAGTTTTAGACTAGTTTAACATATTTCGATCCCATTTAAAAAAAATAAAAATTGGGGGGGGGGGGGGGGGGTTCCATGGGTGAGTCCAAGCATGCGTCGGGCACCTTTGTTTATAAAGGGGTTAAAAGCCGAAGATTAAATGGCAGTACACACACCACACACACAGCGGTGAGTGGATTATAAGCATACACAACATACACTAGTGTGAAGGAATGGGATCTAATTAAAGCTATGTAAGTCATTCCTTTCATTTTTTCTTTCTTTTTCGATTGTTTCTTCAAAATGTTTGTACTTTCCTTATCCACCTTCGTTCCATATTACTGTCTTTTTTGTCAATTATAGTAATCATCTGTACAAACCACAGGTGTTCGGCGCGTGCTAACCCCCACACCCCCACCCTACCCCAACCTCGTTCTACAACCCCCCAAAAATAATAAAAGACACTAAAACATGTACACATATGGTCAAATCATCATAACATAGCATAACAACCAGTTTCTGACAAACACCCATCGGTGTCAAAATACACCGAGGGGTGTTTGTCAGAAACTGGTTGTTATGCTAAGTTATGATGATTTGACCATATTGTAAGTGTGGTTTAATGTCTTTAATTATTTTATTTTGGTATGTATAGGGGATGGGGGATAGGTAGGGGGCCAGCACGCGCCAAACACCTGTGGTACAAACTACGGTAGATCCCCATCTCCTAAGCGACCATTAGATTATTGAACATAGGAGTCTTAAAAAACAGGTGGTTGCTTAATGCAGTGTAAAAGTAATGCAGAATGCTTTCTAAGCTGCCACCTGCCTTACAGACCCATAATTAAATCTTTTTGATGGCCGCTTTAGACAGGTTCTGCTGTACAGTTAACACGATTTGTCATCTGTAAACAAACAACAGGAGCAATGCTAAGTAATTCGGCATGTTACATGTATCAGGATCCAAGCTGCATAGTGCATTCATGCATTGACACATTTTGATCAGTATTAGAAACAATGTGTACACTACGGATTTAACCGTTTTACCCGATGAATATTCATGTAAGAAATAAATTATAATATATTGTGAATATTAATCAATAAGCTGAATTACTTTTAATTGCATTTTATGAACCAACAGATTCTGTAGTTCTAACCATCTACATTATTACCAGTCTCATCATATAAAAAAGTAAGGTACCTAAGTAATAGTCTACTTTCAGTCCGAATGACCGCTCGGCCGACTGTACATTTACTCAACTGGGCCTACAATATTGAGCACTGCTAACATATGGCGCAGTCATGCAGCCGCAGTACCGGCGAGTGACCATCACAAGTACCCCTGAGTGGAGAGGAGGTGCGCGTGGGAGACACGGAAAAGCGTCTCTGAAATTTCCGGGAGGGACTGGGATTTGAACCCCGGACCTCAGGACTGATAGTCAAGCGCATTACCACTAGACCACCGCACACCACGTTTCACGCATTTGCAAACAGAGAAGACCCATATAAGATAGTCTCATTAATGAGCTGTACGACAGCATGCTAATTTTGTGATGGTTGCCATCTGCCGGGATATCGTTAAAACCGGAAGTAGTTCGATATCACAATTTAGAGTACACAAATATGAACTAAATATAAGACGGCTCCAGGAGCTCTGTTTGCGTATGTTATCTCATAGATCTGATTTTACAGTTTCCACCATAGTGAAAAAAATAACCTTTTCCATCTTCCATTTTATTGAGTATGTCCATGAATATTTATAAGTTGACAAATCTTCAAATGTTTTAACCCCTTCCCTCATATAAACGTGTTTTCACTCATTTGCAAACAGATTAGACCCAGATCAAACGGCTCCTATAGGAGACGTCTGATTAGGGTCTGCTGTGTTTGCTAATAAAATTTGAAACATCTATTTTCTTACTTTCTAAAATGGTCACAATGTTTCACCTTCCATATATCAATATACCCCAGCAGGCTTGTTTGAGGGGGTATACTGGAACCACCCTGTCCGGCGGCCGATCGGTCGGTCCGCATGTAAACGTAGGTAGTTGGTCCTCTTTCAGTTTTAAAGTTACTGAACTTAGATTTGGTATAAATAATAACCACGAATGGTACATGTGCAAGACACATTTTCACGTGTTTACTACTGACCATTGCAGAATTGTTTCCCCCTGAACTTGTGACGGTTTTTTATTGCTTTCGAAGAATGCAATATAGCGATCGGTCGTTTTTACGGCAAAGAGTTCACTATTTCTTGTGAACATGCGCAAGAGAAAATAGTTCTCTTCAATTCTAAACTAGTTTTGTTGTAAATTGTTCATTAATTTATTTACTTTTCATGCATCTAATAACACTTCGCTTTGTCAGATAACTTCTAGTCTACACAAGATCAACCTTTTAAAAGCTTGAATTATTGAATATACTCCCAAAAAACGCGAAAGAATATCGGTATGACTAAACACCGGATCCGACCAGATATGAAGTTCATATCCGCGGATATGAGTTGCGCAAGCTTGAAAATCAGCATTTATCATATACGCGTATATGAACCTCATTCCTGGTGTTTAGTTAAACATTGTTTTCGCAACACATTGGCGTTTCTACAGCAGAAATAGCTTGTCTGTAAATTATAATTTTCTTCTCCGCCGATAGCAAAGACTTCCCAACTAGAAAACCTGTTGTGTTTTCCATTGATCAATTACCTCTCCGCCGATAGGGAGGGAGAGGGATTTTTTTTATATCGACACCGTGTACGTGATAAAACGCTAACCGCATTTCTATACATCCGTCTAACCTAGAGATCCGAGTAATCCGTATAGCGTTTATGAATCGCAGTGTCTGTACTTTCGCTTTCATACCAGCAGTACCACAACAATTTTCTTTCTATTAACGTAATTTTACTGATGAAACACGATAGAAATGCCAACTTCTCTTGCAGTGTTAACAGGCTAGTATGCGTATTACTCTCTACAATTGATTTAATTAGTTTCTCCACAAACCGAGATGGAACTTTCCATTCATGCCATTGTCATCGCAAAAATGCGAGACATACATGTAGGATTCTTCATTTACAAAAAATGCCGATGATATCTTTATCTACCAAAAGTCCGATCATATTTGTCTTGGTTAATGGAATAGTTGAGATGTACTGTGATTTCTGATTTATAATGGGTTTTTATGAAAACTCATTGATGACGTGTTTACAATTTTAGTAATAGCCAAGAGTTATGCAGTTGCAGACAAAACACACAAGAAAAACACCATTAAATTATCAGAACTGCATGAAATGCTTTTAATTGAATTGTACTGTCACTTGATAGAGAAAATATGAACATGTTAAATGTTATGTTGATATTTTCTGACCTTTTCACCATAAGCATTCATTTCACGCTTATTTTTCCCCTCCGGTAAGGCCATGCCCTTTCCCTAAAATCAAAGAAAAAACCCTGGGAGATGTCATAGCAAAGAACATTTGACAACAAATTTGATATGAAATAGCCAGAGATGATATCATTCTTGGCCATCAATATCCTGATCTGATGGAAATGAAGTTATATTTTAAAAAGGTGTAAAACATTGTCTACTCTGATCATGTATATTTACAGGGGTTAGTCTCCGTTTGGCTATTTTGAATAGACCCAGTGATAGAACAGTTATAGAATTCATTTGAAAATGATTTATCTGTAATCTTGAGTGTTAATAACAAAATGCTGTCAGTCCAAATTTCAAGAATAAATTGGAATATAAAAGTTGGGATTCATATAAGTTTATGATCAGTGGAATTCATGGTGGAGTTTTGATAGGATAAAACATCGTATGGATTATTAGGAATTAACTGTACATTTGATATAATTATGAATCAACAAAGATTTTGGATTAATGTGTGTGTGTTTGCATACATGTATATATAAACCCGAACAAAATTTAACTAAAATTTCATACTACATTGTCTAAACAGTAGTTAAAATTCTAGGATTCGTAATTAATATGAAGGGCAGTGCTTTGAAATACACAACAACATTTGATATTGCTTTGATATGAATTGAAAGATGGACACTGTCACTCAGCATTGCATTTCTGTAGACTGACTTGTTGAGGTCAAGGACTGTCTGAGTGTTACTAATTACCACTTTGCTTATGGTTTGACTGTTGCTACAGTCTGTCATATTTTTAGTATTACATTAAACAATTCCAAGACGTCAAAAATATGGTGATTAACATGTACAGCAACTTCTTCCCTTACACTTAACATCCTTATCAAACTCGAAAGCAATTATGGCTGTTCAGGCCTTTGATTGTTTTTGTTATTTTTACATGAAACTTCAATCTGAAAGTTATTCAGTTGATATTTGGTAAACATAATAACCATGATTGGTAGATGTGGAAGACGCAATTACGTGCTTAGCACTGGGCATTGCAGAATTATCTCCCCCTGAACTTTGAGTATTTTTTGTCATTTTGGCATGAAACATTGGGACTTTGTGTCGCAAACTTCTCCTTCAGTTTTAAAGTTATTCAATTTGTATTTGGTATATATAATAACCACGGATGGTAGATGTGCAAGACGCCATATTCATGTGTTTACGGTTGGTCATTGCAGAATTATCTGCCCCTGAACTTTGAATATGTTTTGCATGAAACCTGGGGAATTGGAGTCTGTTCATGAGCAGTTATTTAAAATACAACACTACCCACGCCCGGTAGTACCGGCTTCAGCGGTATTCAATTTTAAAAAAAAAAAATAACATCGAAACTATTGATCCCGAGGGACCAGGAAATATAACAACACTGAGAATGAAGTACAGAGCAACTTTTTACGGCCGTAACACAAACACTTAACATCTGCTATTGTGAAGTACATACGTTTTGAAAGTAGATCCTTTGAAAGCAAAATCAGCATTGCAAGAAAAGAAACTTGCAAACTCGGTTTTATTGAGTCTGTTCTTGAACTGTTATTTAAAGTGCAACACTACCCACGCCCTAGCACCGGCTTAAGCGGTACTCAATTTTCAAAATTAATAACATCGAAACTATTGATTCCGAAGGACCAGAAAATGTAACGACACTGAGAATGAAGTACTTATAGACTATACTTTTAACACAATAACAAGAACTGTCGAAACGATATCAAACCGGGTTTTCCTTCACTATTAAATAGTGATTTCTAAGTTCAAAGGGGCATAAATCCCAGAAAAAATCCCTGACAATATGCACATCTACATATTGTGTCCTTGCTACATACAATGTTTTATGAAATTCTGTTGAACCGTTTTAGAGAAGTTGCGCTTACAGGGGTAGGGTCAAGAGACCCAGCGATTTCTAAGTTCAAAGGGGCATAACTCCCAGAAAAATTGGAGAAGGAGAGATCCCCAACAATATGCACATCTACATATTGTGTCCTTGCTACATACATGGTTTAATGAAATTCTGTTGAACAGTTTGAGAGGAGTTGCGCTTACAAGGGTAGGGTCATAATACCTAGTGATTTCTAAGTTCAAAGAGGCATACCTCCCAGAAAAATTGCGGAAGGAAACAATTCCCGACAATATACATACAAGGTTTTATGAAAATCCCTTGAACAGTTTAAGAGGAGTTGCGCTTACAAGATTGGCAGCCGACCGCCCGCCC
Source organism: Azorinus chamasolen (assembly GCA_963576725.1). Taxonomy (NCBI): domain Eukaryota; kingdom Metazoa; phylum Mollusca; class Bivalvia; order Cardiida; family Solecurtidae; genus Azorinus; species Azorinus chamasolen. Next base: position 43,637,492 of record OY755239.1, read on the forward strand.
AACCGACCACCCGCCCAACCGCCCACCGTACATCACCATTTCAATAACCAGAGTTTTCCGTGAAAACCCGGTTAAAAAACAATGTAATATTTTAGCTTGCATCGTCCGTCTTGTGACAACGTCTCCTAATCTCACCAAATGTTACAGGGATTGTCTCTATGTGATCCTTTGCAAAGGTAGAATGTAACTAACAATTCCTGTAGACACGTGCTCTGAAACACCCGGGCTGATTATGAAAGAACATATTTGAACAAACACTTTCTTAAATGACGTGTCTTCCGAATTCTCCAAATGGTAAAAGAATGATCTTCAGGAGACCGTTCATCCGGTTATTTAACTTGTTCCGGTCCATTACATAATTATGTAGGTCACTGGAGCTAAAGTAGATTTTGAACAAGTATTACTTTAAATGACATTTCCTCCTAAATCAGTGATTGAATTTCACAGAAATGCTTATATCGGATTTGTATAATTGGTTCCGGTCCGCTGAATCTCCTCTTAAATTCCACTAGATACAACAATGATTTGTAGATGACTCTCTGTCAGATTTTAAGTGACCGCTTGCCAATAAACCCGCTCAAGATATTGTAATTAAAAACCACGACCCATAGGCAGTAAACCTCCGAGTTTTATTTTAACCCATTCTCTCCTACTGACGCCTTTTTGCGCCTCTGTAAAACTCATTTATTGAAACCATTGTGATAAATAGAGGAGTTGTTCAATATGAGCAAATGGCTCTATTTATCACAATGGTTTCAAAACTACACACTTCTAAAATTCTCCTTTTCTATAGTTTATTCCCTTTTCGGTAGTTTAATTCAAAGAGGTTGAGTCTAAAAATAATCTAGAAGGGAATGGGTTAAACAATTGGATCAATGTCCACTCAATGTATTTACAATAGGTCGCATTGCCTATCGTGCCAGGGTATGCACGACCACTTGTTTGAAATCCTGAACCTTACTAGTGCCCCGAGTCCCATAAAAAAGACATAGGCAAACAGAGTAGACACATATCAGATGGTTCCTGAAGGAGCTCTCTAATCAGGTTCTGTACTGTTTGCTGAACTCATCGTTGTCAATGTCTTATGCTAGCAACTGCAGTGTTTGCTGTGTCCCCGCAGTATGAACAATGGATGGGTTCAAAAACAAGATCTAAATGGGGCGTTCCTTAATCAAATGGGTTGACACCATCTAAATTGGGCGTTCCTTAATCAAATGGGTTAAAATCAAACTCCGTCGTGTATTTTCAACGTAATTGCAAATAAAATCTGTGTTTGTTTTTTACTCGACGTCTCATATGGATCCAATATATTTTCGAATGCAAGTCGGGTCAGAGAGAGCGGGTTAATAATTCAAGAGAAATATTATCTCTAAGATAAGATACGACTTAGCAAATAGAGTAGACACAGATCAGACTGTTCCTATAGGAGCCGTCTGATCAGGATCTGCTCTGTTTGCTAATGATATAATATGGATGTTATTCTACAGTTTCTGCCATGGCCAAAACTTCCTGTGTCCATGCGCTATCATAACACTCGATATAACCGATGTCATTATTTCTTACATGACTGCTCATAGAGTAAAGGGTTAATTAGTGGCCTACACAGTTTGGCACAGAAACGGTGGTTGTGACTTTAGCTCACTGTAACACAAGTTGAGATTTGCATTTGCGCACAGTGGCATATCATTTGCGGATATTTTTTCCTTCGTTTGCGCACAAGTTTTTACTATCAAATGCGCACGTGTACCTGTTCCTATGTTAAACACTGTCAAATGTTAACATTGTTGTCCCTTACTCACCACGGGGAGGTGGAAGTAGGATTTTAAACTGTCACAGTGTATATATATACAGAATAAAAATTTGTCGCAGATATTGCACTTTGTTTGTTTCAGAAATTGTAAAATCCATTTTCAACAATTTTAAGAATACAGTTGTCAACCCATTAAACCTTTAACAAATCTTCTTCTCTCAATCTACAGGGTTCTCAGCTTTCATCTTTTACACATAGCATCATCTGTAGGTCCTCTAAAAAGTTATATAGATTAAGCCCATGGGTTTTTTTCTTGTTCTTTATTCTCTCTGTGATATTGTTAAAATGTAAATAAACAGACCGGCTTATGCTAGTTCCAAAGAGGAAAAAAATATAAATTGGCACGCCCCAGAGGTGGAAAGATTTCTATAGAAACATATAGTGAAAACTTTGTAAATCTTCTCTTCTGAAACCGGAAGGTTCTCAGCTTTCATATTTGGCACATAGCACATGTTAAGGTCATCTACAAAAGTTTTATAAATTATTCCCCTGGGGTCAAATGTGGCTCCAACTCAGGACTGGTCAGTGTTTTAGCTCACCAGAGCACAAGAGTGCTCAGGGTAAGCTTTTGTGATCGCCTGATGTCCGTCGTCCGTCGGCATGCGTCGTGTGTTGTGCGTCGTCAGACGTCAACAATTTGAACTTTTAAAAATATTCTTCTCTGAATCTACAGGGTTCTCAACTTTAATCTTTGGCACATAACATCATGTTCAGGTTCTCTACAAAAGTTATATAAAGTATGCCCCTGGGATCAAAATTAGCCCCGCCCCAGGGGTGGCCAGTTTTCAAAAAAAACAACATATATTGAAAACTTTGAAAATCTTCTCCTCTGAATCTGAAAGGTTTCAAGCTGTCATATTTGGCACATAGCATCATGTTCAGGTCTTCTACAAAAGTTGTATAAATTATTCCTTTGGGTCAAAATTGGCCCCGCCCCAGGGATGGCAAGTTTTCTATGGAAACTTATAGTGAAAGCTTTGAAAATCCCCTACTCTGAATCTGGAAGATTCTCAACGTTCACAAATGGCACATAGCATCATGTTCAGGTCCTCTACAAAAGTTATATAAATTATGCCCCTTGGTGGCCCCTTGGTGGCCATTTTCTATAGAAACATAAAGTGAAAACTTTGAAAGTCTGCTCCTCTGAAACTGGAAAGTTCTTAGCTTTCATATTGGCACATAGCATCATGTTCAGCTCCTCTATAAAATCCAATAAATTTGCCCAAATTTGCCCCGCCCCAGGGGTGGCCAGTTTTCAATAGAAATATATAGTGGAAACTTTGTAAATCTTCTCCCCTGAATCTGGAAGGATCTCAGCTTTCATATTTGGCACATAGCATCATGTTCAGGTCCTTTGCAAAAGTTATATACATTATGCCCCTGGGGTCAAAATTGGCCCGGCCCCAGGGGTGGCCATTTTACAATAGAAACACATATTGGAATGTTCTCAGCTTTCATATTTTGCACATAGCTCATGTTCAGGTTCTCTACAGACGTTATATAAATTATGCCACTGGGGTCAAAATTGGCCCCGACCCAGGGGTGACCAGTTTACTATAGACCATATGGTTGAAACTTTAAAATCTTCTCTTTTGATTTTCTGGTGAGCGATATCAGGGCCATCATGGCCCTCTTGTTAGCTCACCTGGCACGAAGTGCCAAGGTGAGCTATTGTGATCGCCCTGTGTCCGTCGTCTGTCGTGCGTCGTCAACTTTTTTTTTAAAATGTCATATCCTCCTAAACTACTTGCTGGAATTTTACCAAACTTCGCAGAAATGTTCCTTGGGCCAACCTATTCCAAAGTTGTTCAAAGAATTTGATTCCATGCAGAACTCTGGTGGCTATGGCAACCAGTGTCAAAAAGAAGTAAAAACTTGAAAATTCTTCTTTTCAAAAACTGTAAGGCATAGGGCTACCAAATTTGGAATGTAGAATCATCTAGTGGACCTCTACATAGATATTTCAAATTTTGCCCCTGGGGTAAAAATTGGCCCAACCCCGAGGGTCACAAGTTTTACATAGGATAATATAGTAAAAACTTTAAAGACCTTCTTGTTCGAAACTGTAAAGCTTAGAGCTGTGATTTTTTATATGTAGCATCATCTGGTGAACCTTTATTAAGATTGTTCAAATTATGCCCCTGGAGTCAAACACGGCCACACTTTGGGTGTCACACATTTTACATTGGATTATATAGTAAAAACTTTAAAAAATATTCTTGTCCGAAACGGAAAAGCTTAGAGCTGTGATATTTGGTACATAGCATCATCTGGTGGACCTTTACCAAGATTGTTCAAATTATGCCCCTGGGGTTAAAATTATCCTCACCCTGGGGGTCACAAGTTTCACATTGGATTATAGAGTAAAAACTTTAAAAATCTTCATGTCCGAAACTGAAAGGCTTAGAGCTGTGCTATTTGGTACATAGTATCAGCTGGTAGACTTATACCAAGATCGCTCAAATTTGACTCTGCCCTAGGGGGTCCTAAGTTTTACTGAAAACTTTAAAAATCTTCTTGTCAAAAAGTGTAAGGCTTAGGGCTAGCAAATTTGGTATGTAGAATGATCTAGTAGACCTCTACATAAATTGTTCAAATTTTCCCCTGGGGTCAAAACATAGCACATTCCTTGGGGTGGGGGTGGGGGGAGGGACCAGAGCTGTCATATTTAGCATGGAGCATCATCTGGTGGAGCTTTACCAAGACTGTTAAAATTGTGCCCCTGGGGTCAAAATTGATATGTCACATGACATCATTTAACCAGGTGAGCGATACGGGGTCATCATGGCCCTCTTGTTATAGAAACATATAGTGAAAACTTTGAATATCTTCTCCTCTGAAACTGGAAGAGTTTCTCAGGTTTCATATTTGGCACATAGCATCAACTTCAGGTCTTCTGCAAAAGTTATACAAATTGTACTCCTAGGGTCAAAACTGACCATGCCCCAGGAGTGCCTTGTTTTATATAGAAACATATTGTGAAAGTCTTCTCCTCTGAAACTGGATGGTTCTCGGCTTTCATATTTGGCACAGCACCATCTTTAAGTCGTCTACAAAAGTTATATGAATTATGCCCCCGGTTTTCAAATGAGACCCCGCCCAAGGGGTGGTCAGTTTTCCATAGACACATAGAGTGAAAACTTTGAAAATCTTCTCCTCTGAATGTCTGATGAGCGAAATCAGGGTCATCATGGATCTCTTGTTACTAATCATAGTATGCAGCACGTACACATACATACACGTGAGATCCTGACTCAGTTACGCAGGGGACTGTGTATGGAATCTCCATAAATCTTTACCAAACATTTGACGAATCATTGCATATTGATATACGCAAGAGACGTTTTATGCCTATGGACAGTTTTAACCCATTACCTCATAGGCTATTTTTAGATACAACCTCTTTGAATTATTCTACCGAAAAGGAGCATTAATTAGAGAAAAGGAAAAATTTAAAATTTCGTAGTTTGAAACCATTGTGATAAATAGAGCATTTGCTCCTATATGAGCAAATACTCTATTTATCACAATGGTTTCACAAAGTGACTTTTACAGAGTCGTCAAAAGTCGTCAATATGAGGGAAAGGGTTAAAGAGGGCCTCATCGATTTACTTATTCAAACACAACATTGTATATATATTTACAAACCTTTTTCTTTGCACTCCTCAACATTGCTTCTTGGAAAGGTATTATCTCGGAGGAATCCAATACCATGTAATTATTGACTGCCGTGTACGACCTGAGCATATAAGAGCCCAAGAGTCAACGTTTTACAATATCTTGAACCCTTTACTCCAGATACATACGTCTTATTCGTTGTTATATTTTCTGGTCATTCGGGATCATTAGTTTTGATGTTATTGATGAAAATTGAATACTGCTTAAGCCGGTGCTAGGGGGCGTGAATATTGTTGCACTTTTGATTACTACTCATGAACAGACTCAATAAAACCGAGTCTGCAGTTTTCTCTTTTGCATTTCTACTTTTGCTTTCGAAGGATCACCCATTTTAAGAATATTTGTACGCCTTCGATCACATCAGGCGGCTTTTGTAGAGGCTGTCTGATCGAGGCCTGCTCTGTTTGCCTATGAAATTATCTAGATCTAATTATACAGTACATGTACACATATGTTCATATGCATCTAATCAATATTCATGATGTCATTATTTCTTATATGAATATTCATGGAGTAAGTAGATGAGTAAGTGTATGAATTGTTAAAATCTTAATTTTGTCATTTCAGACAATGCCTAAGAAGTTTATACCATACGGTGACATGCATAAAACCTACAAGCCGCGCGTATTCTATAAGGTAGGTACAGTGTAGCTTTCCTGGGCGTAGGAGGCTATTAGGAAATCCTTAAACTGGTTTAAACCCCAATCGTGGTTTTGCCACTGACCGTTCCGTGGCGGTACTCTCTTTGTCACCCTTACTTTTATATTTGTCTTGTGCCGTTGTATTTGTAAGTGTGTTTGTGTTTGAGATTTGAAACTCTCTCTCTCCTCCCCCCTCCTTCTCTCTCTCTCTATCTCTCTCTCTCTCTCTCTCTCTCGTGTGTGTCTGTGTGTTTGAGTGTGTCTGTGTGTTTGTGTGTGCGCGGGGGTTGTGTGCGTGTCTCACTAATTTTCTATCGGCGTTTTGGTAATGGTAGCGTCTTGTGCGTGGGGTTTTTTCCGCCAAGCTAGCTGCTGTTTTTCATTCATCTTAGTGTCGGAGAAATATACAGTCCTCCGCGATGTAATCGTTAGTAAAATAATATTATCCCAGCAAACGAATTAAAGAGGATATATAATGTCACTTTGTTGGTCACTATGTTGGTATATCCGTTAGTCTGGCGTCCGTCTGTTGGTGTTTCGTTCCGCGCTATCTAGTGAAACATATGTCTATTTTGACAATTGTTGATTTTAAATGGATACTTAAGCCAATGTCTTAGGCCATCACTGTGGTGAAGACGGGTCTGCGACGCCATATGTAAACCGTTTGGATGCTGATGAAACGCCAATGAACTGTGTGTCTCATCAAGATCTAAACTGTTTTGAATTCTGTTTATTTTTTAACCCCTTTCCCTGTTCTATGTTTATTCCAAATTCATGGACAAAATAATTATAATGAAATATGGAAAGTTGAACATTGTAGCGATTTTAGAGAGTAAAGAAACAGACCTTTCAAATTCCATTAGCAAACAGAGCAGAGCGTGGAAACACGTTTATATGAAGGAAAGGGTTAAGAAATTGAAGAAACACCCACTGCAAAACCTGAAGCGGACGGAACTGTACAATCAGACGAAAATGATGACAATGAAAATAGGTTAAATAAATTTAATTGTTCAGTATGCAACAAAACATGGCAGCCATTGGTATGCTAAATTTCTCTGTAATCATTATCTTGTAATGAAACTTTCCGAAAGCTTTTGCTCAGAAGCTAATCGTCTTATTTCGAAAACTAATTATACAGAAAGAAATGGTAGTCATTTGATAAGCATCTACCCCATTGTTAAATGCGGAGCTATTGTTTCGTAAACAATTATATGGAACTAATGTCACAATATAGTGAAATTATACCGAAAAACTAATAGTTAAAAACAAATCTTAAGTTTACGACCTGCTCGCTTGGTGACTTTGAAATCCACGTGGACGATTTTAAAGCCACCGTGACCATCTTTTATCACATATTTGTAGAATGCATACGCTCTTTCGATTACAAGTTTAATGAAGCAATTTCATAAGCTCACGAACGATGTGGGTCTAACCTATATTCACTCTCCTGCATATCAGGTTCTTTACTGACCCCCTCCACATACGCTCAAATTTGTATTGAGCATATAAATTATCAAACTGTGAATGATTATATGAAGTAACAAATTATGAATGACCATATAAATTACCATACCTGTCAATTATCATGTAAGGTGTCAAACTGTGAATGACAAAATAAACTGTGAATTATTATATAAAGCATCAAATTGTGAATGATATTATAAGGTATCAAACTGTGAATTATTATATAAAGCATCAAATTGTGAATATTATAATGTATCAAACTGTGAATTATTATATAAAGCATCAAATTGTGAATGATATTATAAGGTATCAAACTGTGAATCATTATATAAAGCGTAAAATTGTGAATGATCATATGAAGTATCAAACTGAAAAACCATATATACTATCAAACTGTGATTTTTTATATAAGCATCAAACTGTGAATGGTCATCATCAAATTGTGACTGACCGTATCAAGTATCATACTGAACATTACCATATACCCCTTTAAACTGTAAATGGTCATTTATATCACAACACTTTGTGTTACCATAAAAAGTATACACTTTCAAACCATGAGCGCTCATATAAAAAGTAAAGTACCTAGTTATAGTTTACTTTCAGTCCGAATGACTGCTCATCCGACTGTACATTTACTCCCCTGGTCATTGAGTCATTGGCCTACAATATTGAGCACTGCTAACATATTGCGCAATCATGCAGTCGCAGTACCGGCTAGTGACCCTCACAGGTACCCATTTTAACCCCTGAGTGGAGAGGAGGTGTGGGTGGGAGACCCTGAAAAGCGTCTCTTAAATTTCCGAGAAGGACCGGGATTTGAACCCGGACTTCCGGATTGGTAGTCAAGCGCGTTACCACTAGACCAACGCACACCAAAGTATCCAACTGTAACTTCTCAGTGTTGTTATACCTTCTGATCCTTCGAGATCATGAATTTCAGTACTTCTTGATCTGAAAATTGAATACCGCTAAAGCCGGTGCTAGGGGGCGTGAGCAGTGTTGCACTTTCAATTACTGCTAATGAACAGACTCAATAAAACCGAGTCTGCAATTTTCTCTTTTTGTGTTGCAATTTTTGCTTTCGGGGGATCACCACCCTTCAGAATTTATCATATAAATGATTAAACTCTGAATACCTTCTAATGTAGCATGACTTTACAATGTAGTTGTATATAAGAATGCTTTGCTTTTGATTACTGTATGTCCTGTCTTATATTAGCATATGCCATATGAGCCAAATGTTTACTGTAAAAGCTGCATTGAATTTCAGACACAGATTGGGTCCTTATCACATACCGGATCACCTAGCATCTGATCAGGATCACATCCTGTCTCGATATGCCCTATTGACATATGATAATATGATAATATAAGTACTTGTTTAAACTGTGATAACAATCATCTTAAATTATGGAATTAGTCTGTATAATTCCGCGCTTAAATACAAGCTTGATTTTTTAGCTCACCAGAGCACAAAGTGCTCAGGGTGAGCTTTTGTGATCGCCTGATGTCCGTCGTCTGTCGGCGTTTGTCGTGCGTCGTGCGTCGTGTGTCGTGTGTCGTCAACAATTTGAACTTTAAAAGTCTTCTCCTCTGAATCTACAGGGTTCTCAGCTTTCATCTTTGGCACATAGCATCACCTATAGGTCCTCTACAAAAGTTATATAAATTATGTCCCTGGAGTCAAAATTGGCCCCGCCACGGTCCCAGGGGTGGCCAGTTTTTTCTAGCTGACTGTTGTTTTCTGTACAAGTAGCAGAATGCTGGGCTCACTTAGGTTAGGCATGGGGAAAACTTCAAAAATCTTCTGTACAAGTAGCAGAATGCTGGGCTCACTTAGGTTAGGCATGGGGAAAACTTCAAAAATCTTCTTGTCAAAAACTACATGTCACAGAGCTTAGATATTTGGTGTATAGATTTACTTAGTATACCTTATTGACATTGGTAAATATCATAGTTCTGAGGTTAAAATTGGCCCTGACCTGTTGGTTATACTTTAAAATATTATTTTACACTATAAAGGTTCCTCTGAACTAGAGGGATTGAGGTCACTCCATCTGTGTTGCATAATCACTGAATAGGTCAAGTTCCTGGTCAATATTCTATCATGTTGTCTGCTTCAGAATTAGTCTCTGTTTGTTCACAGTTTCAACTCATTCCCTCATAGGATATTTTCAGAATCTGCCTCTTGAAAAATTTCAGAATTGTGTAGATTTGAAACCATTGTGATAAATAGAGCATTTACTCCTACGGAGAAAAATGCTCTATTTATCACAATGGTTTCATAAAGTGACTATTACACCTCTTTGAATAAATCTACTGATAAGGAGCATTAATTAGAGAAAAGGAAAATTTCAGAATTGTGTAGATTTGAAACCATGGTGATAAATAGAGCATTTAAGCCTATGGAGCAAATGTTCTATTTATCACAAAGGCTTTTTTCAGATCCTACCTCTTTGAATAAATCTACTGATAAGGAGCATTAATTATAGAAAAGGAAAATTTCAGAATTGTGTAGATTTGACACCATTGTGAAAAATAGAACATTTACTCCTATGGAGCTTTTGCTCTATTTATCACAATGGTTAGCAAATGCTCTATTTATCACAAAGGCTTTTTAGCTCACCTGAGCCAAAGGCTCAAGGTGAGCTATTGTGACCGCCTGTCGTCCGTCGTCCGTCTGTCCGTCTGTCCGTCTGTCCGTCTGTCCGTCCGTCTGTCCGTTCACTTTTATTTCAAATGACTTCTTCTCCTAAACCACTGGGAGGATTTCAACCAAATTTCACAGAAATGTACCTTAGGGTGTCCTCTATCAGTTTTGTTAAAATCATGACCCCCGGGCAAAAAATGGCCCCGCCCCACTACTTTTACAGGGTTTTTTTTTAAATCTTTAAAAATCTTCTTCTCTGAAACCACAATTTCTAGAGCTTTGATATTTGGTATATAGCATCATCTAATGGTCCTTTACCAAGTTTGTTAAAATGATGACCCCCGGGCCAAAAATGGCCCTGCCCTTGGGCTTGTAGTTTTTACATAGACTTATATAGGGAAACCTTTAAAAATCTTTTTGTCTGAAACCACATAATCTAGAGCTAAGATATTTGGTATGAAGCATCACCTAATATACCACTATCAGGTGTGTTCAAATAATGACCCCTGGGCCAAAAATGGTCTCACCCTGGGGTTTTATGCTACTTAACATCTGAATCTGTAACACTTAAAAGGTAATTTCCTCACAGTTATTTCCCTTGTCCCATCAGCATAGCCATAAGGGACAAAGGGAGATAACTGCATTGGAGTTCTAGTGTCATTCTATTTATATCTATTTATGATAAAATGTTGAAGGTGAATCAGTGTAGCTGTTTTAGAAGGCATAGAAACAGATCTGTCAAATTCCATTAGCAAATAGCAGACACTGATCCTACAGGAGCCACCTTATCTGGGTCTACTCTGTTTGCAGATGCATGAAAACAAGTTTATATGAGGGAAATTAAGGGTTAAATGAACAACTCCAGATCCTTCAGTTCAAAGGTTACAGCACTGGGCAGTAAAATCTCTCCAGGTCAATGCATGACTCTTAACTCTTTGCATGCTAGTGGTGAAACTGTGATTACCTATGCAAACAGTTTGGATCCAGATGAGAGGCCGCATACTGCAGCGTCTCATCAGGATCCAAACTGTTTGTCATCTTAACCATATTTTTGCAATAAAAAGAAAGTAAGTTTAATTTAAGAATTGAAGCAGATGACAATAACTTTTTGTTGCAGACGAAACATTAAAGGCATTTTGACCCATTAACCCCAGTGTGTAGTGTTAGTGATAGCTAGATGTTACATGGTGTCTTCCAATGTCTCTCAAATTAGATGTGAGAGATATTGGAAAGTAACAATTCAGCCAATCAAGGAAAATGATCACCATCTAGACTTTTGATCTGGGTCCAAACCCAACTGATGTAAGTCATGGTAATGTTTAAGAAAACTGTGAAAACATGATTATGCAATGGCCCAACTGATATAAGTCATGGTAATTCTTAAGAAAACATGATAATGCATTTGCCCCCCTAACAATGATAGGTGTTAAAATTACTACTGCTGCCCAAAAAAGCATCTTAAATATAACATTTTTATATAAAATTTGATGACAACACATTAAAAAGTCCTAAAATGTCTGAATTTTGTATGATATTAATGAAATAACTGAGTAAATATAACTTAATTATAACAGTAGACGTAACTCTTCTCAATTTCAATTGTTAAAAATACTAATGACCCATTTAATTGAATTATCATGAGATATTCACACCTAGATCTAGAATTATTTCTAAACACCTATTAACCCTTAACCTATTTGCTTTGACAAAAATTGATCTGGGACTACTCTTGTTTGCTAATGCTTAAAAAATTGTTATTGCCATAAATAGAAGTTTTAGCTTTGAAAAAAACTGTAAAATCAAATCTATATCTTGTCAAATGTAAACAGAGCAGACCCTGATCAGACAGCTTCTATAGCAGCCTTCTGATCTAGTCTACTCTTATTTTTAATGTGTAAAACACATTATTTCTCTGAAGAGAAGTTTTTGCTTTGACAAAAACTGTAGAATCCGATCTATATTGTGTCAAAAGAAACAGAGAAGACCCAGATCAGACAGCTTCCGTAGGAGTCGTCTGATCTGAGTCTACTCTGTTTGCTAATGCATGAAAACAGCTTTATATGAGGGAAAGGGTTAAACGATTTTTAAAGATATTCTTATTGGTCATTTCACACAAAAACTGGCATTATGTACTGCCTAGCACTTTATTTGCCTACATACCTGGGTCAAGGTATAATTGCATTAATTGCATAGCTTTATTGAAGTCATTTGAATTTCTCAAAGACCAGTTTTAGGCATTTTGAGCTAAGGCAAAAATGGCACAAGTTGTAAACAGTTTAGATCTTGGTCAACCAGTCACTTGGTATTAGTTCTGAATCCAGTTCAAGTTTATTCAGCAGTGAAAGGGTGAAAGCAGTGCACTAAGCTTATTTCATCTGCTAGATTGTTTTCCACTGAAAAATTAACATGTCAATATACATGTATTACTGTAACTCAGGTGAGCGATATAGGGCCAATGGCCCTCTTGTTTCAGATCCTACCTCTTTGAATAAATCTACTGATAAGGAAAATTTCAGAATTGTATAGATTTCAAACCATTGTGATAAATAGAGCATTTGCTCTATAGGAGTAAATTAACTCATATACAAACCACATATAAAGTTACATACCGGTCTGTGTCAGATCAGAATCCAAACTGTGTGCTAATTTTGGTCAAGTCATGCTAAGCAGTGATAGGGTTGTCATCTGTTAGAAATGTTGTCTGCTTATTCAAAGAGGTAAATCTGGGTCTACTCTATTTTGCAAATGCGTGAAAACATGTTTATATGAGGAAAAGGGTTAATTAGAGAAAAGGAAAATTTCAGAATTGTTCAAATTTGAAACCATTGTGATAAATAGTGCATTTACTCCTATGGAGCAAATGCTCTATTTATCACAAAGGCAAATGCTCTATTTATCACTATGGTTTCATAAAGTGACTATTATACCTCTTTGAATAAATCTACTGATAAGGAGCATTAATTAGAGAAAAGGAAAATTTCAGAATTGTGTAGATTTGAAACCATTGTGATAAATAGAGCATTTACTCCTATGGAGCAAATGCTCTATTAATCACAAAGGCTTTTTTCAGATCCTACCGCTTTGAATAAATCTACTGATAAGGAGCATTAATTATAGAAAAGGAAAATTTCAGAATTGTGTAGATTTGAAACCTTTATGATAAATAGAACATTTACTCCTATGGAGCTTTTGCTCTATTTATCACAATGGTTAGCAAATGCTCTATTTATCACAAAGGCCTTTTTCAGATCCTACCTCTTTGAATAAATCTACTGATAAGGAGCATTAATTAGAGAAGATGAAAATTTCAGAATTGTGTAGATTTAAAACCATTGTGATCAATAGAGCATTTGCTGCATAGGAGTAAATTAACTCATATACAAACCACATATAAAGTTACATACCGGTCTGTGTCAGATCTGAGTTCAAACTGTGTGCTAATTTTGGTTAAGTCCTGCTAAGCTGTGATAGGGTTGTCATCTGTTAGAAATGTTGTCTGCTTATTCAAAGAGGTAAATCTGGGTCTACTCTGTTTGCAAATGCGTGAAAACATGTTTATATGAGGAAAAGGGTTAATTAGAGAAAAGGAAAATTTCAGAATTGTGTAGATTTGAAACCATTGTGATAAATAGTGCATTTACTCTTATGGAGCAAATGCTCTATTTATCACTAAGGCAAATGCTCTATTTATCACAATGGTTATTATCACCAGTTATTGTTAACAAGTTTTACTTTTCCATTTCCATAACAATTCCGTTTGTATAAATTGTTGAAATCGCGATTTTTATACAATTTCTGCTTTGAAACAATCATCAGTACTCTAATTCTGAAGGGGTTCGAAACGTTCAGGTGTGAACTGGTTTTGTTACGAAACGTGCTCTACAAGAGTTGTCGTTCGTTTCTAAATACGCAATATATCAAGGAGTTGTTAGGTTATGCGTAGTAATATGTAATGGAAAATGAAATTTTTCCACATATTTTTTGTGCGATATATTATGCTTTCCAAGTTAACGGTCGGTAAACGTTCGGTATTGGACTTAGAAAATATTTATAATAAAGCAAATCATCCCAGAAAGCTTGCCATTATAATTAAACAGAGAAAGGGTCAAATAACACCCCACAAAACAGGTGTCCAGTTTTGTTTAGAAACATACATGTAGTTGAAACTTTAAAAATCTTTCCCTCTGGTGAGCGATTTCAGGGCCATCATGGCCCTCTTGTCTTATAAATACATATGATTAAGGGAGGCAAATCTGTATAGACACCTTTTTACTATGTCAGCATTGTCTCTCTTTATTAAAATGTGACCTCTTAACGTACAGGCATTAATTATTTTAAAGACATTAGAATCATAATTGGTGAGAACTATTTAAATTAATCTTGAAATTTTAAATATTTCTATATATCTTATATGTATTGTTTTAATGTGCTAAACTTTATCCTATATTTGTTTTAAGTGTTATTGTTTTATGTTACTATAGTCGGCAAAAAGCTTCTGATATAGCTAATGTTATTTGCTGTAAACCCGACTGAAAATATAGCTTCTTGTATCATATATACCGTCTAACGTATATAACCGTGAGTGATCATATAAAGTATCAAACTGTGACAGTTCTTGTTAAGTATCAAACTTTGAATGATCATATCAAAAGTGCATGTATGAGTCAAGCATAAAACACCACATACAAAACACACAAAACAGCACCATGACAAAAAGAACAGCAAATGTGCGTACCTATCAAAAGACAAAAAAGAAGCACAAAGGCATAACAAACACAAATAATAAGTATGAAACTGTGAATTGTTTCAAAAGGTATCAATCTGTGAATGATCTTATACATTATCAAACGGTGGCTGGCTGAGCATATAAGGCACCAAACTGTAAAGGATAATAAAGTTCCAAAGTGTGAACTATCATATAAACTTTATAAAGTGTCCGACTGTGTCTGAACGATTATGTAATGTATCTGTAAATGGTCATATTCATCATCAAAATATCGTATTATTGGTCCAATTGTGAATGGTCTTGTAAATCATCAAACTGTGAATGATCATATAAAGTATCAAAATGTGAATGATCACGTAAAGTATCAAACTGAGAATAATCATACAAAATAAACAGTGAATGATCATATAAAGTATAGAGACCAACGTGTGTATACAGATATATTCGATGTATACTGAAACTATCGAATTCTGAAACCGTCTATGGCTTAGGGTAGTACTCTATGATGGTATACTGTTAAACTCAGAAACGGGATGAACTTACCAGACTAATGTATTACCTTTTCCCTGTCGTGCCCTGAACAGCTTCCCTGCACTTGCTCTGACTTCATCAATGTCATTGAGTACATATTTGATGGACTTTTCACAGTTGTTATGCTATGTTTTACATATTGTCATGTGTTTACCGTCTTGTATGTTGTGGGAAAGTCCGACAGGGTTGCCTTTATTTACACTATTTGTTAAGCTAGGGTGACTTTGAGATAAGTGTGAGGTTAGGACGTCCGTAAACTGGTTTTAACCCCTAGTGATGAGTTTGCCACTGGCCGTTCCAAGGCGGTACTCTCTTTGCCACCCTTACTTTTGTTTAGCTTGTGTCTTTGTACTTGTGCTTTTATTCATGTTTGGAATGTTTATCTCTAGTACTTGTGTGTTTGTTAATGTTTTCTGTGTTCATCACGAATTGGTGTGTGTGTGTTTGGGTGTGTAGTTGTGTGTGTGACATGCTATCTATCGATGTTTTGTTGGTGGTTGCGTCTTGTATGTGGCTTTGCCTACTTGACTTTACTACCTTTTCATTAGGTAAAAATAAACCAGAATGCGAAACAGAGTTGCAGACTCGGTTTTATTGAATATATTAATGAGAAGTTACTATAAGTGAAATACTGCACATGCCCGCTGGTACGGGTTTTAGCGGTATTCAACTTTCGTAACAAATAGCATTGACATTCATGTTCCCAGAGGACCAGAAAAAATAACAACGCTGAGAATGACGTTTTCGGCGACGTTGTACGGTTGCAACACAAACACGTAATAACTGAGATTGTGAAGTACATAAATTCTTACTCAAAACGTTTGTTTGTATACAGTCTTTGAGTAAACGGTTATCGTGGTAACTTATATCTTTTAATCTCGTTTGACACGAAATGCACGTGTAAACTATATCCATAAAGTTCGATATTTATTTTACTTATACTGACAGCGATTATGAGAACAATTTGATATGATGGATCAGATGCTTGATAATAAACCCAGGCTCAAGTAAAACGAGCCATTTCTTCGCTTTCTTGTATGTAGTATTTAATATGTTTTCGTGATTGTTTAGCTCTGTTAAACCTTTGTATTGTCGCTAATTTGTACCCAATCTACAAACCAATGATTTATATACAGATCAATACAATAACTAAGTAAGACAAAAACACCCGATGAAATTGATTAATTTATAAGACATAGACATGCCATTAATGTAACTAGTGCTAATTTAGTGGAAAACATATATACACGTGATAGTATCGGTTAATAAACATACGAACGAATCAGGTATCAAGCTAATCAATATGTTCTCAGATAGGTCTACACACCTTTGGATTAAATGACCAAGCCTCTGGATTATCTTTGAGACAGAACCATGTTAACAAGGGACAACGGTTGCCGATATAACAGACTGAACTTGGAAATTGAATCTGCTTGATTATGAAATTAAGATACATAGACATATATATGGGGAAATCAGTTCGCTGGAAATGTTGGCTGCATAACGAGAAAATGGAAAAGTAAATAATGTATTTACGAGCCCCCACTGTGTCAGGTCTAATATATTTGGTACACTATTTACATTACTGCAAGACAGTATTGTATGGTGACCTATACTTGGCAGTGTATTTTCTATTCGGTTATAGTCAAATGTAACTTTTATTGTCAGTTGTTTACTCTTTTTATTAACCAATTTTGACGTTTACTGTTTTATCTTTCAGGTATGGTGCCTTATCAGCTTACCATGTCACCTGTCATGATGATAAGCCGCAATGTTTCATCACTTTCGTAATGTAGCCTTTACTAAACATCAAGTGACAAGTGTGCATTTTCATATGTATAAGTAAAAGCTGTAAAACGGATATAAATAACAATGGCTAAAGTGATTTTCAGGATAGAGCATTTATTAACAGCTTTGAATATGGACAGATTTTATCCCGAAAAATTGACGGTTGACGATCTAAATGAAATTACTGCTTTAAGTGTTGCAGAGAAAGAGTCTGCCACCCAGGAAACAATATGCCAGCATTTTATCAATCGCTTGACGAGATACAATTACCAGGCAAGAAATGTAAAGGTTGTCACACAGGATAAATCGGAACAACACCTTGGCTTTCTTGGGCGTAAGAAACAGGAACAGACGAGAAAAGCAACCGACTTTCACCCTTTAGATATTATGGTTGTTATTTTTCTTTGTTGTGATCCGGTTGCAAAGCAAGATTTTGTAAAGTACTTGTGGGAATGTAAGTTATCGGTACCGTTTGTAGTTAAACTACCAGACAAACAGACTGTTACTATGTATAAATGGCCATTACGATCTCTTGTCGCACAATGGCAGGGTCAGACAGATAAAATACCGGTTGAATATTCAATAAGTGACTACCCAATGCAAACAATAGGCGTTGTGCGTGTTGGAACCCTAGAAGAATCAAAATCGGCTTTGTTGAATGGTCTAATTGGCGGATCGGAAAAGGCGCATCCAATGTTTTTCCACCGCAACTCCTACGGATCTAAGAGACATCGCTCTGAGCTTGTTCATGGGATGATTGAACTGGGGTGGTATTTTCCAAATGGTTCGGGGAACGATGCCTTTGATCAATGTCTGACATTTGCGAATTTACGTGGCGACGCTTCTGAGTGTCCGGAGCAACTGAATTTGCTTGTAGAGACAGTTGATCTTTTAATGATTATGAGTCATACGCGAAATCTTCTCCCAGCTAGTGATACACTGAGAACAGCTGTTCTCAAGTCTAAAGCATCTCTGTTAATTTTAGTTGACAGAGAAATTGGAGACGCTGAAGAAACTAGAATAGAGAGTCTAATGACTGTAATCGGTGATTGTGATATTGAATTTGAAATTCTTCCTCTCGAAGACAAACAATTGGCAGAAAAACTTGAATATATAAATACAAATGTCAAAAAAATTCAGGGAACGTCACAAAAAAATGCAAATGAAATTTTCAGTATGAAGCATGCGACCAATATCTCTATCGATCAGCATTGTGACGAAGCAGTAGTTACTGGCATAAACTCTGCTGACCGGATTATCAATGAAATTAACCAAATGAAGGAACTAGATAAGAAAAGCGTATTTTTACCCTTCCAAGGAGAACATTGGAAAAGCTGGACAGAAACTGAAATTGAGATTCATCGACTGGACAAATATTACCAGATGAATAATTTGGAACAAGACATTGCTTCTTACAGAAACACCCTAGAACTTCAGAAAATTGAACTACGAAAAAAACAGTACCGCTTGAAAGACAATCTATCACCGATCATGAAGCATTTCCTGTGGTGTCTTACAGACCTTAAGGGAAATAGCGTTAAAGTGTTTCTGAGAGCACTAAAATTAGGGCTTGACGATGTATCAAGGAAACATCTTCGACCGTTCTTCAAACAGTATCAACAAATTCTCCGTCAAAAAATGGATTCAGACAAAGATCAAAATGACAAGTTGAATAAAAAACTTGAGAAATTGGATAAAGAGAAACTCCTTCTGTCCATCGGACTGGAACATTTCACACGAGAGCTTGGACAAATATTTGAAGCATGTGTGTACCAAAATAGAAGGTTAACTACAGTACCCACAACCAAATACAGGATACCGTTCGACCACTTACCAGATTTGGCAGCTGTAATTTTACTGAACGGATATCCTATAGAAATAATGGACGGCGATGTAGGATTTGTGCCAGAAAAATGGGTAGAAAATGTGTTGGAAGCACTGAAAAAACGGCTCATGAGTAATGAAAAAAGACGTTCCGTCCCAAGATTGCATGTAATATCTGTGTTAGGTATTCAAAGTTCGGGTAAATCTACCCTTTTAAACACACTATTTGGTCTCCAGTTTGCTGTGAGTGCAGGTCGCTGTACAAAGGGAGTTTTCATGCAAATTGTGAAAGTAAACAAGGAGCTGCGATCACAACTGAGGTATGATTACATACTTGTCATCGACACTGAAGGGTTGCGTTCTGCACAACTGTCTTCCCAGAGTTCTATCAAGTTCGATAACGAACTATCATGCTTTGCAATAGGACTTGCTGACACAACTGTAGTCAATTTGATGGGTGAAAATGCTACTTACCTCGAAGAAAACTTGCCGATTGTAGTTCATGCGTTTTTAAGAATGGACATGGCTGGCCTCCGTCCACATTGCATGATTGTGCACCATAATGTCGACAAGAGAAACAAACAGAAACTGATGGAGCAAGGTAGAGTTCTCGAAAAAGTTTTAAATGATCTTACAGCTAAGGCCTGTGACATGGAGAAAATTTCGCCCCACAAACTCTTTAAGGACATTATCGAATTTGACATTGAATATCACACAGATTATATACCTGCCTTACTTGAAGGGGAGCAACCCATGGGTTCTAGAAGCATAGGATATAGCCAAGAATGTGTAAACTTTCGTCGGAAAATGATTGCTCACTCAGAAAAACATTCAAGACGCATGAGTATAACTCAGATTTCCTGGTATCTTCTTGCTCTCTGGACTGCCATGCAAAATGATCAATTCGTGTTTGAATTCAAGAGCACGCTTGAAACCCAAACACGGGTTAATTTGGATAACTACTTTTGCAAAGTTTACAAATCATTAGTAGATTCTGTGAGCGAAATTGAAGAAGAAGCAAGAACAAAGTTGTTGAGTTCCGGTAATTCACCTGATCTTGAGTTGATATTTCAGGAAATTAAACGTCAGACATTAGAGAAAATAGATTCTGAGGGAAAACGTTTTCGCACTGAACTTGTGGAATACATTGAAGATCCTGCCAAGATGCATCAGCGACTTGTTAGTAGATGGAAAGAGGAAATCCTGTTTAAATTCAAATCGAAATTACAAGAAGAAACAACGGATTGTATTAACAACTTAAATGAACAGTTCGACAAGGAAATGTCGTGTAGTAAACATGTTCTTGTTGCTACATTTGCAAAAGAAGACAAACGTGTCCTGAATAAAATAGTCGAGGAGGAAATCTCAAAACCGTCGTTTGATTTCGATAAGTCAGTGGACCGTATTTGGTCACAGTGGTTTGAAGTTTCTTCACAAGCAGTCAAGGGACTTGCATCAGGCAGTCAGCAAAAGAAAGTGGCCATCCAAAGGGATGTTGAATTATTTCTGCGTGAAATATTCGGATCCGATAAGTATTTGCTCGAGAAAAATAAGACTGAAAATGACGAGGCAACTGTCAAATCATTAGAGGAATTTGTTGTTGAAAGTAAGCATATATCAGGCTTCTTCAAATTCATGAATGAATCTAGGGTGATACAACTTACGAAGGATGTTGTAAGAATCATCAGAGACGAAACAGCAAAGGTTCTGTCAGACGAAAGTCCATATTCAACATCAAAGGTTAGACAAACAGTTTTTAAAGCTATGAGACATATTGAGTCTAAACAGAAATACTACACACAAACATATAAGGTTGATATTGCATTGGCTATTGGGAGTCATGTTGTTAAAGCCTTTTTGTCGAAGAATGAAGAGGACCTAAAGAAAAAAGAAACAATGATTCGTCAGACACACAAAGAATTCTTCATTCCTTATATACGGGACCTTATACACGGTACCGATCAAGCTAAATCAGTTCTTGAAAATTGTGCCTCAAGTGTTATAAACAAATTTATACAAAGTGCCTTGAAAAAGACTCGCAGGTACATACACCTCTTAAATATTTGCAGTCAAGTTGTACCATCACGGTCAAAGATTGACATTGCTAATCTGCTGCTTCTCAAAGCAATCCAAAGTAAACACAGACGGCTGTCATTTCAATGCTGTCTGACAGTATACATACTGATGTTGTGGAGAAAGCAGCAGTAAGGAAATTTTCCGAAAGGATAACCACATTTTTAAAACATCTCAAAGACCAATCGGTAGCCAGATCATCAGCTTCTCTATCTGACATTCTGTTAACAACTTTCAAACTGTGTACACTTAACTTCTCTGCTTATGATTTAAAAACCTTCTCAGCATTGAATGTAAATACTGAAAAGGTTGTTTCGATGGTCTTATCTAAACTGCACGACCTTGACACGCAGCACTGGCGTCCACAGTTAGCTCATGAAATTGAAACTGACATTGGTGCTATTAAATATACAATAGCAGAATACTTTATTTCAAAAACTTTCGGATGTTTTGAAACGTGCCCTTTCTGCAATGAGGTGTGTATGTTCAGTGATAAGGATCACGATGGTCCACATGAGACAAATATGCACAGACCTATAGGATGCAAAGGGTACCACAGCGTCGACACAAATGTACTATCTGTAGAGACGTGTTCTAATCATGTAGCTAGCAAATCAAGAGTCAAAATTGACGGCGAGTTCGTTCCTTTCAAAGAGTATGACAAATATCACCCGGATTGGAAAATTAGAGGCAGCATATCCCTTGGAACATCAATGTTGTGGAAGTGGTATTTTGCACAACATCGGCGCCGATTAACAAAATGGAAGAAAAATTTGGTCATTCCAACAGCATGGGAATTGATAACAGAGGAAAACGTAATGCAGTATTTATCGTTGTCGACAGAAAGGGAAATACGAGTGTAACGGAAATATGAACGCACATGACATTCTATAACGAACGAGACGTAAATAAATAGGCGACGTGAATTGGAATTATGATATTGTACACCTGCATATCTAGAAGACGCTTTCAATTCAACGACAATATACACTGTTTGAAGTACGTTGATAGCAACAGTTTATTTCCACTTTAGCTTTGACGGAGACAATGCTGAATTCAAACACCTATTTGAAATATCTTAATGTACCAAGGAGCTGGTATGATGGTAAGGAGGGTCCTCTTCATACACATCGTATATTCTGCATCGAAACCTGACATGAGGTGTATTAAGTCTACGAAGTAGAAAACCATCAAATCCCACATGCGGTCGTCATTGTGCTTAATATGTATAACCCGGCCATATTTCATTGTAGAATGTTGACACAAATGGCCACTTGTCCTATCTCTTGAATAAACTGGGGTTAAATGTTATCGATTTCGGTGTGTGTGGGTTAACACTAAGAATCTGGTCCATTAATGGTTGTGTTTAGAAAATATTTCACCGATTATCCAAGACAGATAGGGTGAACATCCTGTGTGAAGCTATTGTTCTGCCAGTGATATGTCTTTCTTGTTACTGCAATTACGCCGTCCTTGTAAAAAGTGGAAATTTATCCCTTCTCAGGACATTTTTAGCATCTACTACAGAAGTGCTTTTGGCTTCTTCCGGACCTTTGGAACGATTTGGTCAATAAATTAACTTATATTACGTTTTGCCATGTGTTCGGTATTGTTCAGATTGTCAAGTTGATAGTTCGGTACTTAGATAAAAAGATAAAAAAAACACGGCATATATCCCGGGAGATAGGTAGTGAGTTAAATGCACATTGTTCTATGAGTTATTAATTTATTATACCCCCACAAACAACATTTGGGGTATATAGGAATCCCCTTGGCAGTCGGTCTTTCGGTTGGTCGGTCTGTTGGTCGATCTGTTGACTTTATTGGTAATTTAGGCTTAAAAACTTATATTACGTTTTGCCATGTGTTCGGTATTGTACAGGTCGTCACGTTGATGGTTCGGTACTAAGATAAAACACACTACAGGTATACCGGGATATAGGTAGTGAGTTAATATACATTGTTCTATGAGTCATTAGTTTATTCAAACTGTAAATAGTTTGTTTGCACACATTGTTTCAATCCATTATGTAATCATGACTAAAATACATTTTAATTTGTGAATGAATTCCGTTACTTGTCTCACTTTATATACACGAGCTTTTTGTCTGTTATGATTGTCACAAATATTTGTCTTAGAAAAACCAATGTAGATTCCAATATATACTGCAGACAGTCAATATTTCTTTTATATTCCATATTTGCTTTGTAAATACAAAAATATAGATTGCTTGGGCATTATATTGAATATGTACATAGCTCATCATTTTGATTATGTATTGTTAAAAATGACTACTAAGGACCGTGAACAGTGTTGCACCTTTAATAACTGCTCACGAACAGACTCAGTTTCTGAAACTGAGTCTGCATTTTTCTCTTTTCACATTGCTACTTTTGATTTCAAAGGATCTCGTACATTCGGCATGTCTGTTTTAACTCATTCCCTCATATTGACGCATATTAGCGCCTCTGTTTAAGGCACTTTCGAAACCATTATGATAAATAGAGCTTTTTGTTCCGCGTCATAGGTGCAAATGCTCTATTTATCACAATGGTTTCAAATTTTACAATTCTTAACTGTACCCTTTCTTTAGTAAATGCTCCTTTTCAGTAGATGTATTGAAACAGGTTGTGTCTAAAAGTAGCCTATGAGGTAATGGGTTAATTCAGCTTTCAAATGGTTATATCCCAAACTGGTCATCCTTGATAAAATGCAGTCTTGTACATCTTTTCACATCCACGTGTATGATATTTATTTATCTTTCTGGAAATAGTGTTTATACTTGTGAACTGTTCAGATACATTTGTTTCATTTGCTCAATACGTAACCCATTGTTAATATGCTAATTAACCCTTTGAAAACGGGGCCCAAATACACATTCGCAAATAATGAGGATGCAGATTTAGAAACCCTTTGGCGTCTGCCAATTTTGTCGTCGGTAACATTTTTTTCTTAAAATGTTTCTTTAATTATCTCCTCTTTTCTTTCAATTAACATTACCACAGTAACACACTCTGGATGCTGATGGGATGCCGAGTTACTCGGCGTCTCATTACTCGTCGTCTCATCTGTATTCAAAATGCTTGCATATGTAATCACATATGCGACACTGGCATCGAAAGTGGAAAACTCAACTAACTCTATCGTACTCCTGTTGACATTTTATACACATATAATATATGTGAATGTTTTGTATATGATAGGTAAACGAGAGTACTCGTAATAAATACTGGATACTAATTACTAATTGGCGACTTTACCTCTTAAATATACACAGTGGAACCTCGATATCTCGAAATCGGATAATTCGAACTTTAATATACCTAGATTCAAATTCAGTCCCTAAAATAATTTGTAATACGGAATTGTATGAAAATGCACCACTGATAAAAAGACATGCGACAGCTTGATTCAGGTCGCGAGTAATGCGGAAAGGTCCTTCAGGATTTTTCAGCATTACTTTTGACCTGCATTAAGCTGTCACATCTAGAAAGTTCCCAAGTTAGAAATTTGCTGACTTGAACTCCTGTTATCTCTTTTGGGGTCTTTAAAATTCGATATATCGAGATTTCATTGTATTTCGAAGGATAATTTATTTTATATTTTGTACATGACCATTGTGTTCATTGTCAATGCTTATGTCTCTATTATTAAACAGTCTGTGGGGATGGAATAAGTATGAGATTGGGCGCCCATAAACCGGTTTAACACACCCCCCCCCCCAGTGACTTTTGTCACTGACCGTTCCAAGGCGGTACTTCCATCTTCCCCCTATTGTATGTTTGGTTTGTCTTTGTGCGTCTCTTGATGTTTTTATAGTTAAGTACAATTGCTGTTTCCTTGTGTTGCTGTTCGGGCGACTGTTTGTTCTGCAAGTGGTTTTTCCTGATTGACTCATTTTTGTACTCTAATTGCATTGACAAGTTTCAAAGTGAAGATACGTTTGACGTTTTGTACATGGCGTATTACCCATTGTTCTCTGTCATTGCTAGGTAAACAACAGGTTCCTTCTGTAACTATACTGGTCATGTCATAATAGTATTAATGAGTTTCTAAGATACCGATATATCGTTAACGCTTTCTTTCATATAAACGTGTTTTCACGCATCTGCAAACATAGTAGACCCAGGGTCTGCTGTTTGTAAATAAAATTTGAAAGATCTGTTTCTTTATTTTCTAAAGTGGTTAAAATGTTCCACCTTCCATAATTCATTTTCTCAATACCTTCCCTTATCTCCGAGTTTGAACAACAGGTTAAGATTCCGTTATCTGTAACACGTGTAAGATCACTTTAGAACATATATGACGTCATACGTCATATGTGACGTCAAACCATGGAAACCTATGTTTACATGTCATTTAAACAGCGAAAATACACTTTTTTGATATGAGAGAAAAAGAATCTGATGCTCGTTGTCTGTTTGTCTTTTAAGATCACATGTTCCTAAACTCACCAAGAAAATGCCAAGGCTCGCTTAATGACATTTTCTAGGGCTCGTTTAGGAACGTGTGATCTTAAAAGACAACTCTCAACAGATCCTCTATATAACTACTGGTCACTGAATATTCAGTATGTATTGAAATTTGGAATAAACATTAAACAGGGAAAGGGTTAAGTGTTAATCGCATACAGATTTTCCTCTGAATTCAAGTACTGAAATAAGTTCCGAAAAGGGTTGTAAATGACTCGTGGGTTTATTATTTTCTATTGACACCAGACAACTTGTTTATTAAATGAGAAGACCCTGATGATCGTTTGCACTCGGCCCATGCCCATCGCCACTGCAACTACCAGACACACCACAGTTTTCTGCTGCAGCTTTTATGTGTTAGATCAGTTAACTTAATTATGTAAATAAGTTTCGAAGGGTAGATCCCTTTCATAGTATATGCCTGGTCAATGATACACTATCATTGCTAATTCTAGATGTACCTTTGGTTTCCCCTGTAATTATTAGATTAGTAAACATTGATAGTGTAAATAAGTTTCGAAGAGTCGTTCTTGTTGATATCTTGTTACTTTGTTTCTGTCAGACAAACAACACATTTCCTCTGTGATTAAACATTAAACGTGCAGTTAATTGCCTAAACTATAAGAGGGCATCCTGCTGATGTTTGGTACTCGTAATGAATCATTTCATTGTTAATGTCAAACATACCTTGGGTTACCTTTTGATTTAACTGTTAAACCCGTGAAGTCATTTGCATAAATAAGTTTCTTAAAGAAGATGTTAATGTTTTTGTACTCGTAATGAATTATGTCACGTTAATGTCAGACATACGACAGGATTCCTCTGGAACTAAATGTTAAGCTAGTGAACTTATTATTATTGATATGTTCCCAAGAGAAGACCATGTTAAAGAGGAAGTCCCCACAATGATCGAATATTTTCAATAATATTTTAAAACTTGGTATTTGTTATGCTCTACCATAATTATGAATGTTTCCAATTTGAACTTGAAGATTTTAATAGACGTAATTTAGTTATAACTGATAAACTTCTTAAGCAAGGTTACAGATATCACAAACTTCGGAAAACTTTTTCTAAATTTTATTATCGAAATTTACCTCTCATTAGTAAATATAATTGCAATCTACGGACGTTACTGCGACAAGGCATTTCTCAACCAGAATTTTATGGGGATGTTATCTACAAACTTAGGAAAATTCGGGGTCATATCTATTTTCATGATTTGTTTATAAAACGCATTAAAACATTTAAAAAGAAAGGTTATGATCCTATTATATTGCAACACACTGCATGTTTGGTTATCGACCCTTTTACAGTCGTAAGCTACGCTTCCCTCTTTGCTTGCGCGATGACAGGCCTAGGGTAGTACTCTATGATGGTATACTCTTAAACTTGGATACAGGGTGAGCTTACCAGACTCATGTATTACTTTTTCCCTGTCGTGCCCTTAACGGCTTACCTGCAGGTGCTCTGACTTCAGCAAAGTCATTGAGTACATATTTGACGGATTGTCACAGTTATTATGCTATGTTTTACATGTTGTCCTGTGTTCACCGTCGTCTATGTTGTGGGTAAGTCCAGCGGGGATACCTTTATTTACACTATTTGTAAAGCTAGGGTGACTTTGAGAGAAGTGTGAGCTTAGGACGTCCGTAAACCGGTTTAAACCCCCAGTGGTGTTTTTGCTACTGACCGTGCCAAGGCGGTACTCTCTTTGTCACCCTTCCTTTTGTTTGCCTTGCGTCTTTGTGTTTGTGATTTTGTTCATGTGTGGAACGTTTGTCTCTGGTTCTTGTGTGTCTTTTGGTGTTTTCTGTGTTCATTTCGTGTGTGAGTGTGCGTTTGGGTGTGATGTTGTGTGTGTGTGTGTGTGTGTGTCATGCTGTCTATCGGTGTTTTGGTGGTGGTTGCGTCTTGTATGTGGCTTTGCCTGCTTGACTTTACTACTTTTCCATTTATATCGAAAAATGCCCCTGTGATGCAAATAAACCGATTTCATCAATACTGATAATTTTTGTTCTACAACACAATATTATCGGCCTTTTCCGTTAAATTCTTCCGCGTTTTGCCGATGATCACCCGATCCCTCCATTGTTTACGTAATAGCTTTCTCGGAAGTGGTCGGAGAATCGCGAATAGGGCGAACAGTTACGAAACTAAAACCCAACCCGAATAAAACTGAAACTTCGGGTAGTAAAACCGGGATCGGCGATATCAAACACATGGATGTTTTGTCATTATAAACGGTAATTGGATGGGGCTTTTTGCGATATACTACTTTTCAGCATATAAATAAATGAGTTTTGTATATTTTAAGTGTTTATGAAACGCGTCAAATGTAGGGACATCCCCTTTAATGTTTTGTACTCGTAATGAATCATTTCATTGTTAATTTCAAACATACTTTAGGTTACCTCTTGATTTAACTCATGAGCTTATTTCACAAATACGTTTTTAGAGAAGATCCTGTTGATGTTTTGTACTCGTAATGAATTATGTCATTAATAATGTCAGACATGCCACAGGTTACCTCTGGTATGAAGTTTTAAGCTAGTGAACTTATTGGGTACATATGTTCCCAAGAGAAGATCCTGTTTATGTTGAGACTGGTAATTAATTATTTCATTGTTAATGTCAAACATACTTCAGGTTAGATCCGCTGTTTTGTACTCGTAATACATAATGTCATTAATAATGTCAGACATACCACAGGTTACCTCTGAAACGAAGTGTTAAGCTAGTGAACATATTGGGATAAATATGTTCCCAAGAGAAGATCCTGTTTATGTTGTGATTGGTAATTAATCATTTAATTGTTAATGTCAAACATACTTCAGGTTAGCTCTGGAATTAAATATTACGCTAGTGAAATTATTAACATACATGTGTTCTCAAGAGAAGATCCTGTTAATGTTTGTACTCGTAATGAGTAATTAATACTTTCATTGTTATTGTCAGACATACCCCAGGTTACCTCTTGATTTAACTGTCAAACTCGTGAATTTATATGCATGAAATAGTTTCTTAGAGAAAATCATGTTTATGTTTTGTACTCGTAATGAATAATGTAATTGTTAAAGTCAGACATACCACATTACCTCTGGAATTAAATGTTAAGCTAGTGAACTTAATTGTATAAATATGTTCCCAAGAGAAGATCCTGTTAATGTTTTGTACTCGTAATGAATCATTTCATTATACTGTCAAAATACTCAAGGTTTCCTCTTGAATCAACCGTTACACCCGTGAAGATATTTGCATAAATAGGGTTCCTAGAGAAGATCTTGTTGATGGTTTGTACTCGTAATGCATACTGTTGTTAATGTCAGACATACCGCAGGTTACCTCTGGAACTTAATGTTAAGCTAGTGAAAATATTAGCAAAAATATGTTCAAAGGAGAAGATCCTGTTAATGTTTTGTACTCGTAATGAATTATTTCATTCATACTGCCAAACATACTTCGGGTTACCTCTCGAATTAACCATTAAACCCGTGAACATATTTGCATGAATAAGTTTCCTACTGTCCATTTTAATTTACTTTGTCACTGAATTTGAATCTAGTTTTTTTCTTTTCTTTCAAGATTGAGATAAAATTCAATCTCAAAATTCAGTCATGGTTTTTTTTTCAGGAACTCTGTGTTCAGGTTTCCTTTGAATATACAGTAGAACCCCTCTAATGCGACCACTTAATAAATTCAAATGGTTGTCTTTACAAGCAGGTGGTTGCTTAATGCAGGGCAAATGTAATGCAGAAAGCTCCTCTATGAGCTTTCTGCATTACTTCTGTCCTGCATTAAGCTACCACCTGCATCTAGCACCCAGAATTATACCTCTTTTAGGTGGTCGCATTAGCGGGGTTTTACTGTATCTTCAAAAAAGATTGTATGCATAAAAAATGTTTCCCATTGTTAACATGCTCATTTCAAATTGAAAATGGCGGACGATTGACGTCGAGTAGAACGTTCGATTTTAGCTGAGGATAATAATAGCTCTTTAAAGTTGTTTCTCAGACTAAAGTTCATGTGCAACTTAGTTTTCCACATTTCATGTAGCAGACTGACTATATAATTATTTCAAAACTGTAAACCATGTATTTAATCAAACATGAACATTCATGGAGTTTTGAGTCATGCACAACTCAATAAATGACCTTGGGTCATGAAACTGTATGTTAATCAATCTCAGTGAACTTGTGCACCTTCAGTAGTTGTAATATGTGTATGGCAACTGAGTTAACCCATCTATTATGTTGACGTCTTTTGACACCTCTGTAAAAGTCACACTTTGAAACCATTGTGATAAATAGAGCATTTGCTCTATAGGAGCAAATGCTCTATTTATCACAATGGTTACACAACTGCATTATTCGAACATTTACCTTTTCTCTAGTAAATTCTCCTTTTCAGTAGATATTCAAAGAAGTTGAGTAAAAATGGCCTATGAGGTAATGAGTTAAGGCCTGGGTAAATAAGCCATACCATAGCTACATAGTCATGTATACATGCCGGTCTGTGTCTTACACACTAAGTGTGAATTTCAGTTTCGTAACTCTAGTTCAAATTCAGAAGTACAGTAAACCCCCTCTAAACTGTATGTTAAATTTAGTATAAATATCGCAATCGTAACTACTCGCCGTATTCCCTCAGAGTTCGGAATGTGTATTTCGATAGAAATAGCCGAGGTTATACGAGTGTAAATATCGATCTTGGAGACAGGTGGCAGCTTATTGCAGGGTGAAAATCATGCAGACTTTCATCCTGCATTAAGCAGCCACCTGCGGAAAAATATCTAAATCCTTCTCTACTAGAATTCCAGTTTACTTTTCCATCAGATCCAGATTCCGTGATATTTGCCACTCTGCATATAGTTATTGATGAAAGGGTGAATTAAAGAGAAGAATGTACAGCCACTTTTGTGGTGCTATGAAACCCATGCCATTCTCTTATTCATTGTTGTATACTTCTGTCTTTTGATTATGACGGGTCATTCTAATACAGCTGACATTTCAAGCGGATACATTGTGTCCATTTCAGATATAAATGGCAACAGTGATCTAACCCTTTACTCAACGAATATTCATGTAATAACTATAATGGTTTATAGACAAAGTGTACCATTATTGGTACTCTTCGGTAATGGTATGCTTCATCCATTGCCCAAATTATTGAATTACATGTAATTACATTATGTATATTAATTAGGCGGTTTTTTTAAATGCATTACAAACACAGGAAAATTTGGCCATGAAAGAAATTGTCATGTCTATGTTATTCCATAAGCAAACAGAGCAGACCCCGATAAGTTATAGGATCCACCTGATCTGGGTCTACTCTGTTTGCAAAGGCATAGTAAGGCGTGTTTATGGAATAACGGATGAAAGTACATTTCATCTATCATGTTATCAACACTTTTCACATAGACATTTTTTGTAATAAAACCTCTTTGTTTGTGTAACTGAACATATTGTAAATAATTATACATTTTGAGTGTACTATAATGTTTTGATTCTTTACAACTATTTTTGCCTTGTAAAATCTAGTTCTGTGGAGAAATTCTGATGTTACCTTATTCAAAAGTGCATGTAATTATGAGAATGCACCATAGGAAGGGATACCTTGGTTGTTTTACAGTCACTGTATACCTTGATAATATTTTCAGTGTCGTGTCCAAAGCAGGGTCTTCACTGTTTACATACCGTATTCTCCCTTCTAAATGATCCACTCTAATAAACACCCTGTTACTTCCGGGGGTGGGGGAGAGGAACTAATAATCAATAAAACAACTAAAACCTTATATAATTACTATTAAATAAAGAAATACGGGTTTTTAGCTCACCAGAGCACAAAGTGCTCAGGGTGAGCTTTTGTGATCGCCTGATGTCCGTCGTCGTGTGTCATCCCGCGTCAACAATTTGAACCTTTAAAAATCTTCTCCTTTGAATCTACAGGGTTCTGAGCTTTCATATTTGGCACTTAGCATCATATGTAGGTTCTCTACAAAAGTTATATAAATAATGCCCCTGGGGTCAAAATTGGCCCCGCCCCAGGGGTGCATTGTTTTCTATAGAAAAATATATAGCGAAAACTTTGAAAATCTTCTCCTCTGAAACCGGAAAGTTCTCAGCTTTCATATTTGGCACATAGCATCATGTTCAGGTCCTATACAACAGTTATATAAATTATGCCCCTGGGGTCAAAATTGGCCCCTATCCAGGGTTGGCCAGTTTTCTATTAGCCGGCTGCAGTTTCATTGCGTAGCCAATTCAAACTGACCATTATTTACTGGGAGACTACACTCCAGAAAAATGCAGCTGCAATATTTTTCACTGTGCTTACTCAGTCTCACCAATGCCCAAGAAGTCTTTGATGTTTGATGTGTTCTTAACATCATGCAAGTAATTATGGAGGTCATTTGCTGTCCAGCATTATGTACTCCAATACCCTCTGCACTCTGAGCAATTAATGTCTGCAAATAATGTTGTCTGCTGCAAAAAATGGTTTCTTCCATATATTTTCAAAAACAAATGTCAGAGTGAAAAACAGTTTGGACCCTGATGAGATACCAAGTTATTTTGTATCTCATCTGGATCTAGACTTGATCCATACTGTTTGCAAAGATTATTATAAATGCAAAAATTTGATCGTCTGTATGTCCTTGCATAATTAAAATTCACTGCGTTCAAATGAGGCCTGCCCAAAGGGCGGCCAGTTTTCTATAGAAATATAGTGAAAACTGAAATTCTTCTCCTGATTGTCTGGTGAGCAATATCGGGGCCATCATGGTCCTCTCGTTTCAAATACAGGTTGTAGCTTAATGCAGACTGAAAGCAATGCAGAAAGCTCCCTTAGGAGTTTTTCATAATCAGTCTGGCAAACACTGTAGATACTGATCAGAAGAGGGGTTAAGGACAGTGTTCCTTGTCTTGGTCTGCACTGAGTTCCATATAAGAAATATAACATTAACAATAATTTGCAACCATATATTAATTTCTCCACAAAGTCTGTAGTTATGACTATTAACACATTTCCCCCTAGTGACGCATTTTTGCGCCTCTATAAAATTCACTTTATGAAACCATTGTGATAAATAGAGCATTTGCTCTTATAGGAGCAAATGCTCTATTTATCACAGTGGTTTCAAACTACAAAATTCTATTTTTTTCCTTTCCTCTAGTTAATGCTCCTTTTCGGTAGATACATTCAAAGAGGTTGGGTCTAAAATAGCTTAGGCGATAATGAGTTAATAAGAATCATCCTAAAGATAAGATTCGAATGAGTAGTCTCAGCTACAGTGTAGTTTGGATGAAGAATTAACCATTTTCGCTATGAAATTCCCTGTAAGAAATAACGACATGAATATTAATTAGATTGTTATGGACACAGGAAGTTTTGGCCATTGCAGAAACTGTAGAATCATATCAATAGTATATTTTAAGCAAATAGAGCAGACCCTGATCAGGTGGCTCCTACAGTAGTCATTTGATCTTGGTCTACTATGTTTGTACATGTGTAGAAAGGCATATTTATGGAGTAAAGGGTTAAAGACACTTGCATCTGAAATACCACTTAACAACCATGAAGGCACCTCTTCTCAAGATGTAGGACATGTATAGTCAATTTTTGTTGTCGATTCCAAAGTGACTTCTGTGTGTGCTAATTGTGTACATTTCTGGAACAAAAATATGAGAACTGTGATTAAAATGTATAACTGAAGTTGTCTCTGTTATATTTAATTATGTGATATAGAGAAAGAGAGAGAGAGAGAGGGGGAGAGAGAGAGAGAAAGAGAGACAGAGAGAGAGACTGTTGGTTTAAGCTATTACCAGTTCAATATTCATTTAAGAAATTATGACATCATGAATATTAATTGCATTATAAATAATTTTTGTAATGGCATATGAATAAAGTTTGACTTAGAAACTGTAGAATATCAGATCTATATAATACCATAAGGAAACAAAATAGACCCTGGTCAGACGGCTATAGGAGCGTGAACTGGCATTATATGAACGAAAGAGAAAATGAATATTGTAACCAGACAAATATATAAAACAGTGTAGATGTAAAAGAGTTGCTCACTCTTAACACTTTTCTTCATATAAACACCTTTTCACACCTTTGCAAACAGAGTAGACCCAGATCGGACAGCTCCTATAGGTCCGATATAGATCGGTGTCCTTAACCCTTTACTCTATGAATATGTAAGAAATAATGACGTCATGAATATAAATTAGCTGTATTTTAGCTCACAAGATCACAAAGTGCTCAGGGTGAGCTTTTGTGATCGCCTGATGTTTGTCGTCCGTCGGCGTTTTTCATGCGTCGTCAACAATTTGAACCCTTAAAAATCTTCTCTGAATCTACAAGGTTCTCAGCTTTCATCTTTGGCACATAGCATCACCTATAGGTCCTCTTCAAAATTTATATAAATTATGCCCCTGGAGTCAAACTTGGCCCCGCCCTGAGGGTATGAAGTTTCCAATAGAAACATACATGCATTGTGAAGTGAAACGTTGGATATCTTCTCCTCTGAAACCGGAATGCTCTTAGGTTTCATATTTGGCACATAGTACCAGGTTCAGGTCCTCTACAAAAGTTATATATATTATGCTCCCGAGGTCACAATTGGCCCCGCGCCAGGGGTGACCAGTTTTCTGTGGCAGACTGCAGACAGCCCTTAGGGTCACTAGTTATGCATAGGAAAAAATCTTCTTGTCAAAAGTACATGTCCCAGAGCTTAGATATCTTGTGTATTAGATTTACATAGTATACCTTTATGGATTTTGTTAATATCACCTTTATGAATTGTGTTGATATCATAGTTCTGAGGTTAAAATTGGCCCTGCCCTGTGGACTATACTTTACAATGGCCTTCTTCACATCAGAAACTACAGTTAAAAGATTTCCCCCTATTCAGAAGAAGCCATTGCACTACTCAAGACTAGCTAGCCAGTGTGAGTGTTCTGTTATTTTCACCTGATCAGTAGAGTAGACACTGTGTTTAGTCAAATAAATAACACACTCATTTTAGATTGAGAAAACTAAGTGGATAATTCTCAAAATGCATTATGCTGCATATATCAATATAGAGCCTATCAGTGTATCTGTTGTGAAGATCATCGTTATAGAAGTTCAAGTGTTCTATGCCCTAGCATTCTTTCAGTACTGTAATGGTATCTGCTTCAGAACTGTTGCCTCCTTGTTGCCTGTTTACACTGTTTTAATACATATGAATATTACAATTAACTCTCTTGTACAAATCACATATGAAGTTACATATGCGTCAGATCAGAATCCAAACTGTGTGCTAATTTCAGTCAAGTCATGCTCAGCAGTGATAGGGTTAACACTGAGTTTCTGTCATCTGTTAGAAATATTTCTGCTAAACAATAACACTCTCAATGGCCCTCTTGGCTTATATAGAAACATATTGTGAAGCCTTTAGAAATCTCCTCTGAAACTGGAAGCTTTCATATTTGGTACATATCATCATCTTGAAGTCCTCTACAAACATTATATGAAGTATGCCCCTGGGTTCAAATGGAGCCCTGCCCCAGGGGTGGCCAGGTTTCTTTAGAAATAAAGGGAACCTCTTGTTTATAATAACATTTGAATTCAGGAATATTTATTCAAGACAGAAAGTGTAGAATCAGAGATATATAGATCGATTATATCACAAAAAAAGAACATACCCTAATCAGACAGTTCCTGTATGAGCTTTACAATATGTGTCTACTCTGTTTGTGAAGGCATAGAAAAGCGTATTTATGGTGTAAAGGGTTAAGGTGAGGTTTGCATGACCCTAAGACGTGTTACCCACCAACCCAGACCCAAGCTTGGCTATATACCACCACTGCTGTGTGGTTAGTTGTTGGATTAGCAAAGACAAAGGGAAAACAATCCATACAGAAAATTCTGAGTGAAGTCTTGCGGGCAGTTTCTTGTGCAATCATGGCAAGGCTCCGGTGTAATGAGGAAAAGTGACCCCCGTAGTAGAATGACCGGGGTCGATTTATTATATAATACTATGACCCCGGCCATTTTACTATAAAGTATAGTGACTCCATTGTCATAGTATAATGACCCCCTCCTTATGGTATTGTGACCCTCTCTTTTTTATCGTAGTAGGTCGACCACGAGGTTTATATATTTTATAGTACTATGACCCCCGGTCATTTTACTATAAAATATAGTGACTCCCTTGCCAAAATACATCCACCAGGGGGGGGGGGGTCGATATATTATATAGTACTATGACCCCCTTTCATTTCACTTTATTATATTATTACATATTATCCCTGGCAAAAATGCATCCACGATGGGGGTCAATATATTATATAGTACTATGACCCCATATCACTTTACTATAAAATATAGTGACTCCCCTGCAAAATTACATCCATCAGGGTGGGGTCGATATGTTATACAGAACTATGACCCCATGCCATTTTACTATAAAATAAAAAAAAGTACCTAGTTATAGTCTACTTTCAGTCCGAATGATCGCTCAGCCGACTGTACATTTACCCCCTGGTCATTGAGTCATTCGCCTACAATGCTGGGCACTACTAACATATGACGCAATCATGCAGCCGCAGAACCGGCTAGTGACCCTCACAGATACCCATTTTAACCCCTGGGTCGAGAGGAGGTGCGGGTGGGAGTCACTGAAAAGCACCTCTGAAATTTCAGGGAAGGACCGAGATTTGAACCCCGGACCTCCGTATTGATAGTCAAGCGCGTTACCACTAGATCACCGCGTACCACCGCAAAGTATAGTGATTCCCTTGCCAAAATACATCCACCAAGGGGAGGGGGTCGATATATTATATAGTACTATAACCCCATGCCATTTTACTATAAAATATAGTGATCCCCTTGCAAAAATACACCCACCAGGGGGTCGATATATTATATAGTACTATGACCCCGTGCCATTTTACTATAAAATATAGTGACTCCCTTGCAAAAATACATCCACGTGTGTGTGTGTGGGTCGATATATTATATAATACTATTACCCCCAGGCCATCTTACTAGATAATATAGTGACTCGCTTGCCTAAATACCTCCACCGGGGGTCGATATATTATATAGTACTATGACCCACGCCATTTTCCTATTAAATATAGTGACTTCCTTGCCAAAATACATCCATCAGGGTGCGATCGATATATTATACAGTACTATGACCCCATGCCATTTTTTAAATAGAATATAGTGACTTCCTTTGTCAAATTTCATCCACGATAGGGGCTCGATATATTATATAGTACTATGACCCCATGCCATTTTACTATAAAATATAGAGGATTCCTTGTCAAAATACATCCACCAGGGGGTCGATGTGTTATAAAGTACTATGACCCCCTTGCCATTTTACTATAAAATATAGTGACTCCCTTGCAAAAATACACCCACCAGGGGGTCGATATATTATATAGTACTATGAGCCCCGTGCCATTTTACTATAAAATATAGTGACTCCCTCGGAAATATACATCCACTTGTGTGGGGGGTCGATATATTATATATTACTATGACCCCCAGGTCATCTTACTAGAAAATATAGTGACTCACTTTTATATATTACGAACTGGATTTCCAGGATACATAATAAACATATAAAATACTATCGGAGCAGTTTTCCATCTACCAACTCCATATTCTATAGTGTAACATCTGATCGTTACTAGAGTTCAACAATTCAACGTTACTACAATTGTATAACTGATTCTACAGTGTCTGCCAGATCCAAGCTGTCTTGTATGCCGATGCAACTATAAAAAGAAATAACTAGTATTCACGGTGTCAATATGTCTTACATGAATATGCAGCAGGGGCGGGTTACACTAATTAATCTACCTGACAGTTTTATCAATAGTTCAACTCCAGTGAGCAAAGAAGTATTTCTTTATAAATTCATTGCTTTAAATATGAGCTAATAAGTGTTTCTTAAGAACCTGACAGGCTGAATAATTGCATATTTTCAAGTTATTGTGTGTATTCTCTGCACACTGGGTTCATTTTTGTGACTCTCTTGCAGGACTACTTCCTCTGGTGGGTGTTGGGAAATAAGCGTGTGGAGCATCAGAATGACCCAAATTTAAAGCGAAAATAGAGGTGTACGTACTTTTGTGTGTAGCGAAAAATGTCAACGTTCTTGGCGTTGTATTCTGGTGATATAGAGACAGTGTTTGGACTAAATATGAATGCATTATCCCGTATGGACCCCGGTATGTCCCATGGGTGCACAATGTGTGCACAAGTACGCATTCTGTGCACGTAAGTGTGTACCACGGTACACTATATTAACATGTTGGTACATTCCAGTGCCCCTTGTGAACACAGGGGGCAACTGGTAGCAACTTTAACATGAAAAAGCGATAATTTTGTGCACATGAGTGTGTACACCTGTACACTTTGTGGACATATTGGTACATTCCAGTGCCCCTTGTGAACACAGGTGGTGGGGGGGGGGGCACTGACAGAACCTTTAACATGCCAAAACTTTGCAGTATCCGGTATGGACCCTGGTACGGCTCATGGGTGAACATTGTGTGCACAAGTACGCATTCTGTGCATGTAAGTATGTACCATGGAACACAATGTTGACATGTTGGTACTTTCCAGTGCCCCTTGTGAACACAGGGGGCCACTGGCAGCACCTTAAACATGCCAAAGCGGCACTTTGCAGTATCCCGTAAGGACCCCGGTATGGCCCGCACAATGTGTGCACAAGTACGAATTCTGTGCACGTAAGTATGTACCACAGTACACTATGGGGGCACTGGCAGCACCTTTAACATGCCAAAGCGTTACTTTGCAGTATCCCGTATGGACCCCGGTATGTCCCATTGATGCACAATGTGTGGACAAGTACGCATTCTGTGCACATAAGTGTGTACCACGATACACTATGTTGACATGTTGGTACATTGCAGTGCCCCTTGTGAACACAGGGGGATCTAGTAGCACCTTTAACATGCCAATGCGGTACTTTGCAGTATCCCGTATGGACCCCGGTATGTCCCATTGGTGCACAATGTGTGCACAAGTACGAATTCTGTGCACGTACCTGTATACCACGGTACACTATGTTGACTTGTTGGTACATTCCTGTGTCCCGTGTGAACACAGTGGGGCACTGTCAGCACCTTTAACATGCCACAGCGCTTCTGTGCAGTATCCCGTATGGACCCAGGTTTGTCCAATGGGTGCACAATGTGTGCACAAGTACGCATTCTGTGCACGTAAGTATGTACCACAATACACCATGGGGCACTGGCAGCACCTTTAACATGCTAAAGCGGTACTTTGCAGTATCCCCTATAGATCCCGGTATGGTCCATGGGTACACAATGTATGCACAAGTACGCATTCTGTGCACGTAAGTGTGTACCACGGTACACTATGTTGACATGTTGGTACATTCCAGTGTTTGGTGGAGAAATAAAGGCGTTATTCTTGAAAATGTTTTAATTCACGCATTTAATCTGGACCTCTGAAACTGTATGCTTCGAAATCTAAATTAGAATAAATTTTCTGTTGACGAATTCTCTGTTCTGCAATCTAAAGATTAACCCTAATCTAATAGAGAAACTTCTTGACACATTTGCAAATAGAACAGATGCTGTACATATGTCGTCTAATCAGAGTTTGCTCTATTTGATAGCGAAATAATATAGATCTGATTCTACAGTGTGAGCCATGGCTAAAATGTCAAATGTGCATATGGTACAGTAAAACCTCTCTTAACTGGAATTCTAGTAGAGAAGAATTTAGATACTTAAGTCAGGTGACTGCTTAATGCAGAGTGAAACTCATGCAAAAAGCTCCTCTAGGACCGTTCTGCATGACTTCCACCCTGTATTAAGCTGTCACCTGTCTCCAAGACCGATATTTATACTACATTTAACGTCCGGTTAAGAGAGGTTTTACTGTAATATGAAAAAGTATCTAATCAATATTCATGGTGTCATTTTCTTATATGTATAGTTATGATGTAAAGGGTAAAGTCACAATAGACTCGCTCACCTTTGTCATATTTCAACCCTTTATATGTATATCACCTTGTTGCGAGCGCTTCTTTCTAAAAGTCTCTATTGTAAAACTATAATACAGTGTTCCCTCCCTACAATGGCCCTCTCAATAACGATTCCCTCCTTACAACAACGCATGTCACTGTTTCCGAAACAACAAGGTTCCAGAAACAACTTTTTTCCATCGTATTTTCTTATAAATGCCTTCATCAAACCCTATGTTGTGACCACACTTTAGAATCGTCACTTTTTGACGATTCTAAAGAGTGGATACAACATAGGGTTTGATAGAGGCATGACGGTTTTAGTTCTCGAATTAACCTTAACTGGGAATCTGCAAACAAGCTAATTATGTTTGATTTTCCCTCCCTATAACAACTCCCTCTGAACAACACATACACTCTTCGTATCCCAAAGGGTGTCGTTGTAGAGAGGGAGCACTGTATAGTAAACCTCGATAGCTCGAACATTATCGCAAGTATCATTATCGATATTTAAGACAGGTGACATTATCGCAAGTATCATTATCGATATTTAAGACAGGTGACATTATCGCAAGTATCATTATCGATATTTAAGACAGGTGGCAACTTAATGCAGGGTGAACGTCGTGCAGAACTTTCTGTATAACTTTCACCTTGCACTAAGCAGCCAACTACATACAAAGACATATTCTTCATTACTGAACGTTCGTAGTATCCAGTGTGTGTATTAACCCCTCCCCTACCTATCCCCTTACTGAATCATGATCAACCGCTCCTTGGTCGATCTTGATCCAGATGTAAGCATATTTTAGCATATCCACTTGGCTATGCACAGCTGGGTAAAGGTTGAAAAACAGCCTCTGAATCCGTAAGTATATAAACAAGGACCGGGACTCAATGATTCAATTAAATTTTCATTATACAGTGGTGCCGTGGGAGTGAGAGAGCACGGATTTATTTTTAAACCCGGCTTCATGAGTACTTAGTTACTTTGTTGGCCGGCATAAATACGCAGTTTTCATAAACACACAGAACAGCTGCAGGAACAAAAAAGACATGTTTAGTGAAAAAGTGAAGCTGTGTTTATTTATTGGAATAGCTTTATGCTTGACCTGCGTTGAGGGTAGGAAGTAAGTACGCCATTTAAATTCTTTGCACACACGCAACCGTCGTCTGCAATAAATGACATCTGCTTAAATTCTCAAAGTAAATCTAAACATTGTTTTCTTAACCCATTTCAAAGACGCATTCAAAGTGTCAAACAGACTGGATCCTGGTGAGACGCTGAGTTATTCTGTGTTTCATCAGGATCAAAACTGCTTGCATAGGTAATGAATTGGCCCATGGCATGCCGAAGATTAACTTCTTTGCACGCTCTTCTTTACTGAATATGTCGTCTGCTCTTTGAATGTTTCATCTGATAAGCTTAATACACACAAAACAAAACAAAACAAAAAACTCCGTCTTAGAATAACACTGTTTTAGCAATCGATTCTCCAATTATGAGTATTACATCTTAGTTTAGGTCTTGGTCAATAATGTAACAAAACACTGTTTGGTGTTTTTTTTACTACTTGCAAGGTAATGGTTTTGAGTTATTCAATTTTGCGAGACAATTACGAACACGTGTTGGTGTGTGTTTAGGGCTAGTTTGGACTCACTTAGACATTTACCATACAATCTGTGGCATGTGAGGGGTTTCACCATTTTCTAATGTTTTCTTGCGCTTAAATATTTCCCTGTTCTATGTTCATTCCAAAGTTCAATACCTAATATGCATTGACAAAATAGTTATAATAAAATATGGAATGTAGAACAATGTACCGATTTTGGAAACTAAAGAAACATATTTTCAAATTCTATTAGCAAACAGATAGGAGCCGTCAAATCTGGGTCTACTATGTTTGGAAATATGTGAAAAACACATTTATATGCGGGAAAGAGCTATGGCTTATCACTATACACTACATATGCATTGTCTATCATAACATTACCATTAAACAATACAAGGGATAAAATGCAATACAAAGTAATACAATACAATACACGATCTTGCAAAAAGTACAAGGTAATACAATACATTACAAAGTACATGTATTTCAATACAATATAAGGTATTACAATACAATATAAAATATTACAATACAATACAATGTAACCCAATACA
The DNA here is from genome assembly GCA_963576725.1 of Azorinus chamasolen. Taxonomy (NCBI): domain Eukaryota; kingdom Metazoa; phylum Mollusca; class Bivalvia; order Cardiida; family Solecurtidae; genus Azorinus; species Azorinus chamasolen. The sequence continues at coordinate 43,679,349 of OY755239.1, forward strand.
ATACAAAGTACGTGTATTAGAATATCGGGTATATACAGAGTTTCAGTAAAATCCTTCTAAACCGGACGTTACAATTAACCCTTCGCTTGCTAATCGCGTCAATATACCTCCTGCAGGAGCTGTCTCATCAGGGTCTGCACTATTTACAAGTTGATTGTGCAACCAGTGCACTCCACAGCAGTGATTGCACATCGATATACTTGTACACAGTGAAGATAATATGTAATTATACAACAGGACATGGGTAAAGAAGGAGAAATGTATTTTAAAATTCAGCAAGCGAAGGGTTAATGCCAAAAATGTCGGTCTGTAAATGCAGATCGAAAGATATGCAGAAAGCTACCAAATGAGCTTTCATCTTGCATAAAGCAACCACCTGCCTAAAAAATCTAAATTCATCTCTTCTAACATTCCGGTTCAGAGGAGGTTTACAATACAATACAAAATAATACAAAACAGTTTTGTACTACAATATAATACAATATATTGCAATGTAATACAATGAATACTGTTATTTTCTATCAGTACACGTTTACTGATGTCCAGTTATGAACCCTTCAATGCTGAATTAGACCCATCGGTGTTTAAGTATAGAGTCAACTCAGTATGAAAGGTTGAAACCTCTGATCTGGATCTACATTGTTTGCAAATACCAGAGCATACGTGTCCCGCATTCAAAGGGTTAACCCTTTCCCTCATATAAACGTGTTTTCACGCACTTGCAAACAGAGTAGACCAAGACAAGACGGCTCCTAGAGGAGCCGTCTGATCAGGGTCTGCTCTGTTTGCTAATAGAATTGGATAGATTTGTTTCTTTGCTTTCTAAAATGTCTACAATATTCCACCTTCCATATTTCATTATAACTATTTTGTCAACTGTACAGTCGAATGTTTGTTGACTGGTATTGCAAATAGTACTGTCGAGTGTTGGTTGACTAGTATTGCAGCTGACACACAGTCGAATGTTGGTTGACTGGTATTGTAAATGGTATTGTTGAATGTTGGTTTGCCAGTATTGCAATAGAACTGTCGAATATTGGTTGGCTGGTATTGCAATTGGTACTGTCGAATATGTGTTGGCTGATATTGCAAATGAAACTGTCGAGTGTTGGTTTGCTGGTTGATATAATCACACAATGTATTAGCACGAGTTTTCCATTTGAATATGATCCGGGCCCAGATCAGCCTTTCCTTCACATAAACACCTTTTCACGCATTTGCATACAGAGTAGACACAGATCAGGGTCTGCTCTGTTTGATAAAGAAAGTTGGTAGATCTGTTTCTTTAGTATCTAAATGGCTAGATTATTTCTTTGTTCATGAATATTCAGTAGGTATTGAAATAAGATTGATATAGAACAGAGAGAGGGTTAACCCACTACACCCCCTCCCCCGGTAAACTGAATGGAATGTTGGAACCCATTCATTGTTCATTTGAGGGGTTCCTGTAAAAGAAATACATGTATATGCTGGTGAAAAAAGATACATTAACTGATAGGAAACCGTGCAGACCCTGATCTGACGTGGCCCATAAAATTATGTGGTTCGCCACGACCAGACCTATAAGATAGACCTTGTGATAGTGAAGGAGCTCATAATTAAGTAATTTGGCCTCTTTACATCATGAATATACTATGAAAAAAAATTGGTCGAAATTTTATAATGGCATGACAAACAAGGGACATTTTACCACTGTATAAACTGTAGAATACATTTAATATGTACAGTAAACACCCTCTAAACCAAACCTTTAATTGTGTATAAATATCGGTCTTGGAGACAGGTGCCAGCTTAATGCTGGGTGAAAGTCACACAGAAAGCCCACCCTGCATTTAGCAGCGACCTGCCTAAAAGTATCTAAATTCTTCTCCCTTAGAATTCCGGTTTAGAGGGATTTTACTGTATATATGTTCATCAGCAGATTGATCAGACCCTAACCAGACCGCTCTACAGGAACTGTCTCATGTCTGTTCGCAAATACGCCAAACGGCGTCTATAGGAACCGCCGGATCAGGGTCTGCTCTGTTTACTTATACAATTAGTTTATAGATTTGATAATACAGTTTCAGAAATGTTATATCCTCTTACGCCATTATAGAAATTAACTCATTCTCTCCTAGGCTATTTTAGACCCAACCTTGTTTAATCAATTTACCGAAAAGGAGCATTAATTAGAGAAAGGAAAATTTTGGAATTTTGTAGTTTGAAACCATTGTGATAAATAGAGCATTTAATCCTACATTATCACAATGGTTTCACAATGCGAATTCATAGAGGCGCAAAAATGCGTCACTAGGGGGCAATGTGTTAATTAATCTAATCAGTCATTAAGCCATCAGAATTAAGCCATTATTTCTTACACGAGTTCTCATAGATTAAATTGTCCAAAAAGAGCTATAAATTAGAAACAAACTACGTTTTACCGACCCATGTTTGCAAAGTCGTAGAATGCGTATTTATGGAGTTAAGGGTTAAGACAGGTGGTAGTTTAATGAAGGGTGGAAGTCGTGAAGAAAGCTCCTTTTGGAATGTTCTGCATGGCGTTCAGTAGACGCATTAAGCAACAATCTGCATAAAAAGACATTAAATATTCCTTAATGAAATTCCCATTCCCTCATATTGACGACTTTTGACGACTCTGTTGTCGTCACTTTGTGAAACCATTGTGATAAATAGAGCATTTGCTCCTATAGGAGCAAATGCTCTATTTATCACAATGGTTTCAAACTACAAAATTCTAAAAAAAATCCTTTTCTCTAATTAATGCTCCTTTTCGGTAGATTTATTCAAAGAGACTGTAACTAAAAATAGCCTATGAGGTAATGGGTTAGAGGGTTTTACTGTGTTGCTGTTTCTGTGACAGAAAGTGAAGAGATTTAACCATTGAACTTCTATGTCTCGAACTCGGATAACTCGAACTTCTGGATAGCTCGAAGTAAAAGTTCGTTCCTTCAAAAATCTACAATACATAATTGTTCTAAAATGCATCACTACTCATATCTAGAAATATATGTGACAGTTTAATGCAGTTCTAAAGTACATGTTGTAATGCTGAAAGCTTATTTAGGAGTTCAGCCTTAATTTAAACTTGCATTAAGCTGTGAACTTGAGAAATTGTTCATATTAGAACTCGGATGACTGGAACTTCTGTTATCTCGAAGTAATTTGTATGGTCCTTTGAAGTTCGAGATATCTCCAATTTAGTGGCCGTTATAGAGAGGTTTTACTGTATCTCGAAATTCAACTGTACTGACTGTTCGAAGTTGATAATGGAGTTTTAAACTGACATGTTTAGCACTGGAAGTTTTACCATAGAATCAGATATGGTCAGGGTATATAGGTTTGCAAATGCGTAACAAAGCACATATATCCGTAAAAGATATTAATACAAACATGAAATACAGTAGAACCCCTCTAATGCGACCACTTCTTGATTAAACAAGTCTGCCTTTATAAGCAGCTGGTTGCTTAATGCAAGACAAAAGTCATACAGAAAGCTCCTATAGGAGCTTTCTGCATAACTTTCGTCCTGCATTAAGCTACCACCTGCCTCTGCCGACCAGAATTATGCCCAATTTTGGTGGTCGTATTAGAGGGGGGGGGGGGTTACTGTATATACATGTAGACTGTAGCATTGGTAAGAAAGAAATCACGAATAAGAGGAAACTCTCTTCCTGTAGGAGCCGTCTGAACATGGTCTACTCTGTTTGCATATGACATAAAACAGATATTGCTATAGAATTTCTGTCATGGTCAAAACTTCCTGTGTCCATGTGCTTTTATAACAAGTAATCTTATTTGATAGTCATGATACCATTATTTCTTACATGAATATTCAGTATGGAGTAAAGGGTTAAAATCGGAATTTGATTGATGCTAATTCGAACCCTTTACTCCATAAATATGTCTTTCTGCGTCTTTGCAAACAGAGTAGACCCAGATCAGACGGTTTATTTGGGAGCCGTCTGATCAGGGTCTGTTCTGTTTGCTTATGATATAAAACCCTTTACCTGATAGAAGCGGCTTTTAGCGTGTTTGATTTATTCCTCCGCTGAAGAAAATAGTTCAAATTCATACAGTCATGAACATGTTGCATAATAAATATTTTCTATATCCTAGTAGGTGGTAGCTTAAAGCAGGCTGAAAGTAAAGCAGAATGCGCCTTAAGGCGCATTCTGCTTTACTTTCAACCTGCTTTAAGTGGTCATATGTCTTCAAAACTAGAAACAGGCTATTGGGTAAAGGGTTAATATAGATATGAGTCTGCAGTTTATGCCATGGTCAACATTCCCCGTGTTCATAAACCGAAAAACAACGAATCTTATTAATATTCATGGTGTAGCTCTTTCTTACAATAATAATTATGCATGAAGTACAGTAGAACCTCTCTAAACCGGAATTCTAGTAGAGAAGCATTTAGATACTTTTAGGCAGGTGACTGCTTAATGCAGGGTGAAAGTCGTGCAGAAAGCTCCTCCTATATGAGCTTTCTGCGTGACTTTTACTCTACATTAAGCTGTTATCTGTCTCCAAGACTGATATTTATACAAAATTGAACGCCCGGTTTAGAGAGGTTTGGTTTGGTTTGGTTTGGTTTTTATCGTGCTTTACGTTGTTTAAGCACTATTTCGGTCATATCACGACGTCCAGCTAATTACAGGTGGAGGAAGACCCCAGAGGTTCTTCTGTGCACGGAACAAATTGCATTGTTTTAAAAACATGCCTTTCTACACCTTTACAAACAAACAGAGTAGACCAAGATCAGACGACTCCTATAGGAGCCGTCTGATCAGGGTCTGTTCTGTTTGCTAATGGAATTGATAGATATGTTTCTCTACTTTCTAATATGGCTACAATGTTCCACATTCCATATTTCATTATAACTAGTTTGTCCATGAATATTCAGTAAATATTGAAATTTGCTCTAAATTTTGAACAGGGAAAGAACATGCAAGTTAGCCGGGGCGTATGAATAACCTTGTGCTCAGTGCATGGATAGATAATCAACAATCATGATTTATTCGGTTTTAGTTTCACTGCCACGTATTGTCGTCTGCAGAATGTTTCGCCTGTTTCAATTGCGTTCTGTTTATTTAAAGTGGTAATTTGTACTTGTAGCGAGTTTTAAAAATACCTAAAATGCATAAATCATTTGTTTATATGATGAAAAGAAGTATATCGCAAGAAAGCCAAATGAATAAACGCCGAAGAATATGTTCGCAAACATTAAGTGGTTAAGTTGTGGCATTAATATGCCACCATAGCACACCAATCAAACTTTCCGATTATCATAAAATGTACAGCAAAACCTCTCTTAACCGGACGTTAAATTTAGTATAAATATCGGCCTTGGGGACAGGTGACAGCTTAATGCAGGGTGGAAGTCATGCTGAAAGCTCCTAGAGCTTTCTGCATGACTTTCACCCTGCATTAAGCAGTCACCTGCCTAAAATATCTAAATTATTCTCTATTAGAATTCCGGTTAAGAGAGGTTTTACTGTATATTGTAGATTACGCAACATCTGAACAGTTATCCGGCTATCAGCGGCCTGACTCGCAGTTCCAAACAGCTTGGATCCAGATGAGATGCCGAGTAACTCGGCGTCTCATTTGGATCCAAGCTGTTTGACACTGGTCCAATAGTTTCTCAAAAGCTTGATCGGAAGTAGCCAAATTGCATCAGATCCAGATTTGAGGAAACATGATTTTCTCACAGCTATGGTAAGTGTGAACATGTCGCCTAAGGACAGCCATTGGGGAAATGATAGTGTACTCGTATGCTCATATTATTCCTACCTAGTGAACCTCTCTCGAAATAACAGTCTATTTATTTATTAACTCCACCTTAGCCGGAACGAACCTGATGTATTTATGTACCCGTTTATTTACATTTTAAGATTCACAGTATGTCTTTCTGTTTATTTACATTTTAATCCTTAACTCCATAAATACGTCTTTCTTTGCCTTTTCAAACAGAGTAGACCCAGATCAGACGGACCCTATAGGGTCCGTCTGATCAGGGTCTGCGCTGTTTGCTTATGGTATGATATAGATCTTATTCTACAGGATCTGTCAGAGTCAAAATGTTCTCTGTGCACAATCCATTACTCAAATATAATCTAATTAATATTCATGATGTCATAATTTCTTACATGAATATTCATGGAGTAAAGATACACAGTATGGTCTACCAACTATATTTTTAATATTACAGACGTCGCAATAAAAGGCTCAGATAAAAATGCTTTACAACTTTAGAATGCATGAGCGGTAGCATAAATATAAAAATACCAAGCGACCTACAGTTGAACTGCGAGATTTCAAACTTCAAAGGACCATAAAAATTACTTCGAGATAACAGAACTTCGAGTTATCCGATTTCTATTCTGGACAATTACTCAAGTTCATAGAATAATACAGGTCAAAAATGATGTTGAAAGCTCCTATAGGAACTTTCAGCATTACTTTCGACCTGCATTAAGTTGTCTCATACACATGTATGTCTAAACATGCGTTTCTACATTTTAAAACTATTCTGCATTTGGAAGAACCGAACATTTACTTCGAGTTATTCCGAGGTTCGAGTTATCAGTGTTCGAGATATGTATGCTTAACTGTAGTTTAACCAACTGTACACAAATCATATCTGCTTAATTTTTGATCCGATGCAATTTAGACAACTATTGAACAAGTGTCAAACAGCTTGGATCCTTATGAGATACTGGGTGTATCATCTGGCTCCGAGCTGTTTGCAAATGAGAACCCAGGACACGAATAGCTAAAGAATGGTTAAGGGTCTAATTAAAGGTTTTAACTTTGATACTTAAAATATGCATCTGTTTTGAAATTACTCTTTTATTTTCAAATTAAATAATCAAATATAATAGAAGTATTATTATCATATCTAACTACGCATTGTTATACCACGGTCAATATGTTTAATCCTTTTCTTAATATAAACGCATTTTCACACATCTATAAACCGAGTAGACCCAGATCAGATGGATCCTATAGGAGCCGTCTGATCAGGGTCTTCTCTGTTTGCTAATGGAATTTGATAGATTTGTTTCTTTACTTTCTAAAATGGCTACAATGTTTCACTTTCCATACTTCATTATTACTATTTTGTCCATGAATATTCAGTAGGTATTGACATTTTGACTAAAGATAGAACAGTAACAGGTTAAAGAAACGTTCAGTCAGAGTTAGTAGATTCAACTGTCCATCCTTATTTCGTCTTAAAAAATAATGCCTGCTCAAATCTGGATCTGTTCAATTTTTACTCATGTACATCCGATCCGAACAAGCTTGTGGGGAAATATTACCAAGGTGTCATGACACAAGCATTTGAGAAACTATTGACCGAGTTTCAAACAGCTCGGATCCTGATGAGACGCCGAGTTACTCGGCGTCTCATCTGGATCTAAGCTGTTTGTACATTCGACTAAACCCGCGGTTAGCGGTATAAGGGTTAAAGCATTACGCCTCGCAATTTGCACTGATGAGTGGTAGAATGTTACTTTGATGTTCCATCTGGCAATTTAGGCTTTGCACCAGGCTCAACTTGCATTTTTGAACAATCCTTAGTTTGAAATTAGTTCGGCTTAGCAGAAAAATATTGTAACTGTGTCCATTTATATCTATAAGCGTTTGCGAAATTATTATCGTACTTTCTGAAAAAATATTTTCTTGTATTTCTTTCCAAATTCACGAGTGTTAAATACCGGTAGTTTGGATCCTGGTGAGGCGGCGAGTTATACGGTGTCTCATCCGGGTCCAAGCTGTTTGCAAAGATCACCGCTGGTTTGTCAGGTAGATTATACAGTAAAACACTTCTAAACCGGATGATATATTTAGTATAAATATTGGTCTTGGAGACAGATGGCAGCTTAATGCAGAGTGAGAGACTCTCACCCTGCATTAAGCAGCCACCTGCCTAAAAGTATATAAATTCTTCTCTACTAGAATTCCGGTTAAGAGAGGGTTTACTGTAGATTGTTGTTTACAGTAGTTTTGCATTCAGTCCTCGGATGAATGAAAGGCATTGTGAAAATACAAGTCCGTGGTTTACGACTGTGTGCACCAGAGACATAATGACTGATTTGGATCTACACTGTTTACAACGTCTGCGTTCCCATTATACACCCTGAAGCTGGCCAAAAGGTACTAATTTTATGGCCTCAACTCTTTAAACGATAAGTTCGCACGTTGCCAAAAATGTTCTTTGCTTAAAAAGTCTCCTACATTAATATCCCATTTTCTTCAAACTTCTATCAGAGTATATGTCGGTTTGGATCCTGATGAGACGCCAAGTTAGCTTGGCGTCTGATCTGGAGCCGAACTATTTGCATCGATTGTCACAATTTGGCCGCCAGTATGCAAATAGATAACAAGAAAGTTTACAATGGGTCTTTGATAAAACAATGGCAGGCGTGTGCTTGGCTTAGAATTATTTTCATCTAGTAATTAGGGAGTCACTTACATATTAAATAACTATTAGTGTTAGATCAAAGACCAACCTGTTCAATTAAAACACCTTTCCGGCTTACAAACGCTTTTTCCACGCCTTTGCAAACAGGGTAGACCCGGGTCAGACGGACAATATAGGTGCCACTGTCTTGGATTTATGTAGAACAGATCCTACAGTTTTATCAAAGCAAAAATATACTATATAAATACAGTAAAACCCATCTAATGCCATCACCAAAAGGGGACATAATTCACAGTGGCAAAGGCAGGTGGTATCTTAATGCAGGACGACGTGCATTAAGCAACCACCTGCTTATAAAGACAGCAATGTTTGTTCATTAAGTGGTCGCATTAGAGGGGTTTTTACTGTATACTATAAAAATTACGTTAATGAATATTCATGAAATGACCAGTTCATTCATAAATAGTCAAAGGGTTAACTATTTACTCCATAAATACGCATTTCTGTGCATTTGCAAACAGAGTAGACTCAGATCAGACGGCTCCAAAATGATCTGTCAGTTCTGGGTCTACTCTGTTTGCAAAGACGTTAAATTGGCATATTTATGGACTGTAGAGTTAAAACGGAAGGAGTAGACTACAAATCCGATAACCCAAAATAATAGTGTATCTAGATTTTTTTTTTTGATTTTTTTTCTTGGGGGTCTATATTGGTCTACATGGTCTCCCCATGTCCTTTTTACCATTTCCTGTTGAATATTTATGTAAGAATTAATGCCTTCACAGCAGGAATGTTTATTTTGCTGAACCTTTATAATGACATATGTGCACATGCATTTTAACTGTAGAGTCGGGTGTATCTTAATTTCATAAGAATATAGAGCAGACCCTGATCAGACGGCTGCTGCAGGAGTCGTCTGATCTGAGTCTACTCTGTTTGCAAAGGCATGAAAAGGCGTTTGTATGAAGGAAATGGTTAAAAGACGGTAGGTATATGTGGATTGAAATATCGGTATTAGTCATTAGATCGTCAAAAATGAACACCTGGGCTAAAACAAATATCAGATGATGGGTGTAGTCTGTGTAGGACTTATGTAACAACAATCTAATTACAGTAAAACCCCTCTAAACCGGACGTTCAATTTAGTATAAATATCGGTCATGGAGACAGGTGGCAGCTTAATGCAGGATGAAAGTCATGCAGAAAGCTCCTATGGGAGCTTTCTGCACGACTTTCACCCTGCATTAAGCAGCTACCTTCCTAAAAGTATCTAAATTCTTCTTAACTAGAATTCCGGTTTAGATGGGTTTTACTGTACATGTGTATGGACTCATTTACAGACTGAAAAGGGTTAATAGAGTTCTACGGTTTCACATAACCCGATATCCTTCCTCTGTGAATTGTTTCACCGATCTCATTCATCATCCTGTTGTACAAACACTGTCTGCTATCAAACTCTCATATGCTGCATTTTATAGTTTACTTCCGGTACGATCAGCTCGTGAGAGACTAGCGCCCGAGAGTAAAACAAGTTGAATCCTAATCAGTCGCCGAGTTACTCATCTGTACCTGAGCTGTTCGGCACTCGTGCAATAGTTTCATATTTACTCTGTGTCTCAATAGGTTCCAAGCTTTTTGACACCTGTACAATAGTTTCTCATTTACTATGTGTCTCAATGGGTTCAAAGCTGTTTGACACCTGTACAATAGTTTACAATTTACTATGTGTCTCATTGGATTCCAAGCTGTTCGACACTCGTGCAATAGTTTCTCATTTACTATGTGTCTCATTTTGGTTCAAAATGTTTGACACTCGTGCAATAGTTTGTCATTTACTATGTGTCTTATTGGGTTCCAAGCTGTTTGACACTCGTGCAAAAGTTTCTCATTTACTATGTGTCTCAGTTTGGTTCAAAGCTGTTTGACACTCGTGCAATAGTTTCTCATTTACTCTGTGTCTCATTGGGTTCCAAGCTGTTTGACACTCGTGCAATAGTTTCTCATTTACCCTGTGTCTTATTGGGTTCCAACCTGTTTGACACTCGTGCAATAGTTTCTCATTTACTCTGTGTCTTATTGGGTTCCAAGCTATTTGACACTCATGCAATAGTTTATTATTTACCATATGTCTCATTGGGTTCCAAGCTGTTTGACACCTGTACAATAGTTTCGCATTTACTATGTGTCTCATTGTGTTCCAAGCTGTTCGACACTTGTGCAATAGTTTCATATTTACTCTGTGTCTTATTGGGTTCTAAGCTGTTTGACACTCATGCAATAGTTTATCATTAGGGCCCTGCATTGAAAATGCAGGAGCCCTATAGGAATCACATTTTCTGTATGTATGTCCGTCCGTCCGTCAACAATTTTGATGGTACGCGATAACTGAAACAGTACCTCACATATTGGTTCCATATTAAGGCCATATGCTTAGTATTGTCAGAGAAAGACGCCTATAGTTTTTGGGTTGAATCAGATTACTATGTCTAGAGTTATCTGCCCTTGATTACAGGGCCCCCTCTGATTGAGTCTGTTTTCTAGTTTACTCTGTGCCTCATTGGGATCTAGTCTGTTTGCAAAGCCAACATATCTTTCGCAGCATGATAGGGCTTAATATATAAATAAAGACGTATATATTTTCATTGAAACTGACTCTCAACCTTTAACTACATAGATACGCCTTTGCAACCAAACTAGACCGAGATAAGACGACTCAGGTACATAAAACGTCATGTGGTAAAGGGTTAAAGAATTTCTCTGTTACCTTTATTTTAACACGCTTCAACTGTTTTCAAGCTTGTCATACAATATTACGCATTACCGTACAATGCAATTGAATACAATCCAATGCAGTTTAATACAATATCATGCAGTACAGTACAAAACAGTATAGTGCAGTGCAGTGCAATGCAGTGTAGCACAATACAATATAATGCAACGCAATGCAATTTACATTTTTTGGTTAAGAAAGCTGACCACCTATCCATATTACAAACAGTAAATGTAAATTCCATAGGGTGGTCCACCAAACATTGATAATGCAATTTAATTCAACGCCAATATAATAATCTAAATACAAAATTGTCTTAAAAGACAAAATCTAGTGTTGAGTTGTACAATATTCAAGATCCCGAATGTAACAAATTCACTGGCAACATCTGGATGCACACTGTTTGCAAAGGGATAAGCAGGAATTTTTATGAAGTAAAGAGTTTGAATTAGATAAAGTAGCAAATAGTGTAGACATTGGTCGGGAGCAGTTTGATCTGGGTATGAACTATTTGCTGTTCGGAAACTTAGTGTAATTAGGTTAATACCGGCAGAGAACGATGTACTTTGAGTATTGCTGTTCGTGCCAAACCATTGAGACGCTAAATAATACTGAGCCCCAAACAGTTGAGACCGCATTTGTTAGACGTGTAACCGCTAGACTATCTGGATGGTTAAACAAAAGTTCAAAACAAGCCAGCGACTAGATCAGTATCAATATATTCTTTAACTCTTTCCCTGTTCTATGTTTCTTCCAAATTTCAATACCTACTGAATATTCACGGACAAAATAGTGAAATTAGAAAGTAAAGTTTAGAAAGTAAAGAAACAGATCCATCAAATTCCATTCGCAAACAGAACAGACCCTGATCAGAGAGCTCCTATATGAGCCGTCTGATCTGGGTTCATTCTGTTTGCAAATGCGTGATAAGGTGTTTATGAGGGAAAGGGTTAAACATATGAATGCTGATTTTTCAAAGTGAAACAGGCCATTAATTTTTAACGATAACGTGCATTCACTATGAAAGGATTGTACAATCTACGAGAGGATTTTGAATGACAAAAAGTGTAGACCCTGAAATTGGGGTTTCTGTAGGAGCCCTCTGATCAGGGTCTACACTGTTTTCAAATTTCTGTACACTCAAAGGGTTAACCATTCTGGCAACTAAACGAGTATCCGGGTTCTAAATGATGTAGATAATTTACTGTTTCTGGGTCAATTATACGTATTTGTTGAACTATCCAAGATCTGAAGGGACGTGCCTCTATTTCGGTATTAGTCATGGACAAGTTTGAGAAAGATCCAATCAGACTGTAAAAGTACACAAGTGGAAAAGGTGTTTATGCACACGTAAGCGCACGTATATGGTAGACTCTGTCTTCAGCAGTCATTCATTCATTGAACTTAGGAGGCTTAACCCTTCTCTTGCTGAATTTTAAAATACATTTCTCCTTCTGTACCCATGCCCTGTTGTATAATTACATATCTTCACTGTGTATACATACGTATTTCGCTGTGTAATCAATGCTGTGGAGTGCAGGAGCTGTCTCATCTGGGTCTTCACTATTTACAGGTAGGTATATTGACGTGAATAGGAAGCGAAGGGTTAAAAAGCAAGTGGTTGCTTAATGCAAACCAAAAGTATTGCAAAAAGCTCCTATAAGAGTTTTCTGTATTGGTTTTGACCTGTATTAAGCTACCACCTGCCATACAGACATATTATTAGACTTCTTTTTTATAGCCGCTTTAAAAGACATGTTCTGCTGTAAACATTAGGATGGACAATCCCAATAAATATACTATTATGAGTCTAATAACTAGACTAGTTAAATCTGACTCCGCTATGAAAATATAGTTTATTCTCAAATTTGGATCTGATGCAATGTTCAGTGCTTTGGAATCAGAAACTATTGACCAAGTATCAAACAGCTTACATGTACATGTACATGTATATCCTAATTGGGCGCCGAGCAACTCGGTGTCTCATCTGGATCCAAGTTGGTTGCAAACGGGAATCAAGTTGCGGATAGCCGGATAATGATAAAAAAAATTAACAAGATCTTATCTCGATCCAAATTGTTTGCTTACATGTACGCTATCTCGATTTTACCGCTAGTGTACAAACAAAATGTCAACACTAACAAACTTTCGTCTGCACTAAAATACTCGACACCTCATCATCTGGATCCAAACTATCTGCATAGGTTATCACAAACTCATCCATAGTGTCAAACTACAGTAGAGCCTGACTTAACCCATTACCTCATAGACTTTTTAAGATACAACCTATTTGAATAAATCTACCGAAAAGGAGCATTAATTAGAGAAAAGGAAATTGTTTAGAATGTTGTAGTTTGAAACCATTGTGATAAATAGAGCATTTGCTCCTATAGGAGCAAATCCTCTATTTATCACAATGGTTTCATAAAGTGACTTGTATAGAGTCGTCAAAAGTCGTCAATATGAGGGAATGGGTTAAGTGGCCATCGAAACGAGGTTTAGTTATGGGTCTGTACGACAGGTGGTAGCTAATTCAGGTCAAAAGCAATGCAAAAAGCTCCCGTAAGAGATTTCTGTATTACGTAAAATGCACTGCATTAAGCAACAATCTACTTTTTAAGACGCCTATGTTCAGTAAATGAATGTCCGCTTAAGAGAGGTTCTACTGTACTTAATAAGCCCTATCCCACTATCTCCCATCTGCCTCGTATTTGCAAACAGCTTGGACCCAGATGAGACGCCGAGTAACTCGACATAGCATCAGGATCCAAGCTGTTTGACACTTAGTCAATAGTTTCTCATACGCCTGTTCGAATCGAAGAAGCCAAGACTGTATCAGATCCAAATTTGAGCAAACACAATTTTTTCACAGCTGGTAAGAGTTAATATGTATCAAATGAGTTGTGCAAAGTCGTTAGGGTGTCACAAGAAACAACACTCCCTGTCAATAACGCATTTGGTGACACGTGGGAAAAGATGGAGGACGAAAGAGTACAGTAAACCCCCTCTAAATCGGAATTCTAGTAGAGAATAAATTAGATACTTTTAGACAGGTGGCTGCTTAATGCAGGGTGAAAGTCATGCAGAAAGCTGCTAGAGGAGCTTTCTGTATGACTTTCACCCTACATTAAGCTGCCAGTTGTCTCCAAGGCCAATATTTATACTAAATGTAACGTCCCGTTTAGAGGATTTTACTGTAGATGGGTTTGATCTAATGATAAACGGATCGTTCTGATTCAGACACAAGACACTTGTGTATCCTGCGTGCCCAGGAGTTCTTGTTTACCCTTTCCCCATTGAATATTCATGTATGAAATAATTAAACCATGAATATTAATTAGATGATTTTGTTTGAAAATGGCACATTAACACAGGAAACATTTGGTCGTTGCAAAATCCTTTATCATCAAATCTATATTATTTCATAGGCCTTGATCAGACGGCTCCAACACTAGCCGTGTGATCTGTGTCTACTCTGTTTGTAAATGACTTAAAATGTGTCTCTATGGAGCAAAGGGTGAAACTCTTTCGCTGTCATGTACTGTAATCTGTTTAACCCTTTCGCTGCCAAACTCTGTCGTCTGCTAACTTTGTCGTCTGCTACAAGTTTTCATTCTTTTGATTTTCTTCATTTTTTTTAAAAAAAAAAGGTAACAGTAACAAACAGTTTGGATCCTGATGAGACGCCGAGTTACTCGGCGTCTCATCTGGATCCAAACTGTTTGTATAGGTAATCACAGATCCGGCATTGGCAGCGAAAGGGTTACTTTTTTATCTTAGAGTTTTCTTCTTTTTTCTTAAACATGCTCGCAGTATCATACAGTTTCGATCCAGATAGATTCAAAATCTTTTGCAAATGTGTTCACAAAATTTGAATTAGCAGCGAAAGCGATAATATGTACGATCTGATATTTTTCTCTTTAGTTTATGACTAATACTTTTCTGTACGTGTCTGCTTTAGCACTTATACAACTGCTAATCGTGATTGGCTTGACTACCATCCTCAATCTTTTACTTCATCCTGG